>CM062819.1:550006218-550458714 GCA_031772625.1 Pinus tabuliformis
AAAACAAGCGAAGGGAAAAATGGGTATCATGGAATTGATTTTTGAAGAAATGGAGGAAAATGTTACATGAGGACGTTACAAGGCCTATGTTAAGCAAGACATGAAAATGTGCCAAAGATCTAATGTAGGTATGGAAATGTCTCAAAAACCATTTTGAACGCGATCCAATTAGAAAGTTGAAGCATTACAAATATCATTGGCTGGATAAAAAGTCATCGCACGAAAGAAAACTTGATTGTTGTCAATATAATAGAACAAGAGTCTAGATCATAGTAGGGCCTAGACTCAATGAAATATGAACTTTGGTTTAGTTGGTTTCACCTGCAAAACTTATTAGCCTAATAACATAGTAGCAGATGCACTATCTAGGTGGCCCGCGACACTCTCACTCATGAACATCACCCAATATGGTACATTTGGGGATGACATATATCGATTGATGGATGAGGTCATATATTAAGGACCATATATATTTGGTACCAAACTCACAACTGAGGGAGAAAACTTTGCATTAAGTGCATGACTCACCCATGGTAGGCCATCAGGGGTTTTTCAAAGCCTACTGGGCCATTAGGGAGTGTTTTACTTGGAGAGGCCACAAGGACAATGTTTAAAGGCATGTTCGGGAGTGTGATGTTTGTCAAAAGAACAAAGGGGAGCGAACACACCCAGTTGCTTTACTTTAGCCCCTTTTGATTCTAGAGAGGAAGTGGGAGAGCATGTCTATGGATTTTATCACCGAACTTCCAGTAGTACAAGCATGTGATTGTATATATGTTTTGGTGGACAGATTGACCAAGTTTTCTCATTTCTTCGTTATTCCATCCAAGTCTTTAGCCTCACATATAGTTGAACTCTTTATCAGGGAGGTATTCAGGTTGCATGGTCTTCCCAAGACCATCATTAGTGACCACGACAACAAAGTCATTCGGGCATTTTGGCAGGAGTTATTCAGATTAGCAGGCACTGAGCTCACTCCTAGCACTAGCTACCACCCTCAGACATATGGGCAAACAAAGATTGTGAGCAAATGGCTGGAGGGATATTTGCAGAACTATGTGACTGAGCAGTGGCACGAATGGGTGAAGTGGCTTCACTTGGGAGAGTACTTCTACAACACCACTCACCATATGTCCATTGGTATGTCACCTTTCTGTGCCCTTTATGGTTATGATGCATTATCTTTTGTTGACATGATTTTTGGAGACAGTCGAGTCCCTGGGGCAAAGGATTGGATATAGGAGAGCCAAGAGATCCTAAGGGCTCTCAAATACAACTTGCAGGCAGTGCAAAACCAGCATAAGATGTATGTAGACAAGCACCGTGTGGAGAGGCATTTTGAGGTTGGAGAATTAGTTTTCTTATGTGTCCAGTTGTACAAGCAGTCTACACTAAAGCAGAAGGAAGCCAAGAAGCTCAACCATGTTTTTATGGGCCGTATAGGGTGATCCATCGAGTTAGGGAGGTGACCTATGAGCTAGAGCTTCTGCTAGGGAGCAAGGTGCATAATGTGTTCCATGTGTCTTGCTTGAAAAAGACCTTGGGACATGTTACAGCGGCCACAAAGTTGTCACCCTTGGATGATGAGGGACACTTGATTTTGCTACCTGAGGCCATCTTGCAGGAGAGGGAGAGGAGGTTGAGGAATAGGACCATCAGAGAGTATCTTGTCAGGTGGAAGAACCTACCAGAGGAGGATGCCACTTGGGAGGGAAAACAGGTTCTACAACATCCATCATTGTAGTTGCTTGAGGACAAGAAACATTCGGGAGGGGAGAATTGTCATGTCCCCAATAAATAAATTTTGCTAAGAATTATTCTCAATTTTGCAATTTTGGCAATTAACAATTATTTTGGCATATAAACTTAGGAAAAGTGAACTATGGAGACACAAATTAATTTTTAAAGAGAAACGAAGGCTGAACTTAGGAAAAAAGATAAATTAAAGTGGTAATGGGTTGTGGGGGCCACTCAAGAGGGGAAATCGAACCCCCTTAGGAAAAATCAAACCACAAGGAAAGAGATGAGAAGGAAGGTCGAATTAGTGGAGCCCACAAGGAAGAGGGGAGCAACAATTATAAAAGGGAGAGAAGAGCCTCATTTTTGGCATCTTTTGGCATTTCATTTCAGAACTAGAGAGTTTGCTTGAGCTACTTAGCCAAGTCAACCAGTGCTGTTTAGCACAAGGAATTTCCAAGCGGGAATTCCATCTCTTCTTCGGTGAACTACGAGTGTCACCCTAGAAGAGGATTTGAGAGCCGAATTACGGGCATTTGGAGGGCCAATTCACAGTAATTCTTCAGCTGGTGCGATTTCCAAGAGGACACAAAAGAAAAATTCATGGAGTTTAGGAGGGAAGATAATTGGTGGAATTTGGGCTGGATAATTTACAGAAATTTTCCCTAGCAGAGGATGAGTTTCCCTTGGAGATTTTCCAGGCTGAGAGTACTGCTAATTGGAGGACCAGATTTCTCTCTTCCAGGGCCTGCGCAGGGGTTTTTTGAGCACCATAAAGCACAAAGGTTTGGAGTGGAGGTTTCGAGCTGGAGTTGGACTGGAATTTTGCATTTATTTCCAAAAGAATTTTGCAGAGGAATTTCCAGCAACTTGAGGGAGGAAATTGGAGCTATTTTGCAGCGGAGGTTTTTGGCTGGGCACAGAACCCATTAGCTGGGAATTTCACACTATTTTGGGCATTCTGGATCAGCTGGAATCAACCCAAAATATTTATGGGTTTTGTTGGTTGGTGTGTGAGGAGCCTATTTCTAATTTTTTAGAATTTTCAGAGCAGTTTTGAGAGTTAAAATCACAGTTTTCCTCCAACAACAGTAGCAAAAATTTATGGGCAGTGCGTTTGGATAGATTGGGTCATTTTGGTTGGAGATTTCACTTAGTTTGTCACCTGGGTATTGCATCCTTGCATTAGCAAGCCCATGTTATATCATTTCGCTCCATTGTACTCAGTTCCATCTTTGAAATTTAATAAAATGGCTCAGATTTTTGGCTCCTATTCTATGGTTCACTGATTTATACTTGCTTGTGTAAATTTGTGCTTGCATGTGTGAATTTTCTTGCTGTAGTTTAATGCATGTATTTGATATTCACTGTATTTCCTAGTTAGGAACATTACACAAGTTTAAAAGCATGTGACTGGAGTGAAAGTCATGTTAATTCTGAAAGGGATAAAACTTCCTCCATTAACCATAAACTTATGTTCCAGCACTCCAGTCTGACTGCCAACAGATTAGGAGGGATGATTTTGGAAATGACTCTGTTCATGTGAAAGATAAACAGCATGATGCAATTTTGAGGACCATTGAATATGTGATCCTTGTTGTTCCCGAGGAAGAATACTGAAACAACAACGGCAATGGTTTACCTGGCAACCATGACAATACACAATTACATCATGATCAAACAATAATACCAGGCTCACTCTGAAATTTGATGACAGCCACGGAAGGGTCATGTTCCATGATCCCATTAACACTGAAACGTGATCCTTGCTGTCCCTAAGGAAGCATTCTCAAACAAAAAGGGCATGGAATAGCTTCCAGCCATGGAAATACACAATTACATCATGAGAAAACAGTAATATAAGCCTCACACTTAATTGCGATCCATGCTGTCCCTAATGAAGAATACTCAAACAAGGACAATGGAACAACTGACAACCATGACAATACACAATTACATCATGAGAAAACAGTAATACAAGCCTCACAATGAAATTTGATGATGGCCGAAGGGTCATGTCCCACAATCCCATTAACTCATCGACAAAAAACTTAGTGACACAAGTTTTCCTAGACTTGTTGAAAAGCCACTTCACAGCTTCCAGCTTTGAAGATGATCTAGCTTTAGCCCATGGTTTCATCTGTAATATTGATAGATTTCTTTATGATCAGCCTAACGCTACAGGAATACTAAACTTTGTAGAAGCTTCTCAAGATTTAATTGGAGAATATGATGCAGATTTGGGAAGTTGTATTGACGATATGCTTGAAGATGAAGTTACTCGTGAGACTTATTTGATGCACATTGCAAATACGGTTTGAAGATCCTTGTCTAAAGAAGTTCAGATAGAAGGGATCGTTGATGCTGCTCTGAACAGTGAATAGTTTATCTCTTATTACAGAAATGCACAAATATATTCAAGTTAAATTTTTAGAGGGTCAACCATTGTGGCAGATGTTGGGCAGTTCTCCCCTCACTCGGCTGTTGAAATTTCTAAGTCTAACTTGTTAGAAAGTTTCCTGCACTATCTGGTTTATTTCTCCTACTTGTTTAATTATTGAACAAGTTATTTAACCATATAAACACTGAAATAAACACAATGCAGTCTCAACCATCTACAGATCATCAACTGAAAGAAATAGACAAACACACAAGGGACACCATTATTTTTGGACAATTGTCCCCGGAAAAACCCAATGCGGGAAAACCGGTGCAGCAGTTTTGAGGGTTTTATTATTAAGCAGACTTCCTTGAGTACAATTGAGTGGCAAATTGGCTCACTCGACAGAGAAATCAATCTGGTAGTAATACCTCTCTTCGGAAGCAAATATTCTGAAAGTCTGCTCCACGAAACTCTCTCCAACACCTCTCTGAGGCTCAGCGTCAGCCCTCTAAGCCTCTACGCAGCCTCTCTGGCCCTCTGCATCACTTCTGCAGCCTTGGTCCCTAGGATGAAGGTTCTATATGCCTTCGAGGTTTCGCTATACCCAATGAAATATCCTCGATCTGTAGTCTGATCTAGCTTTGAACATGTCTCCCTTGTAATATAACAGTATGTTAGGCAACCAAATATCTTGAAATGACTGACATGGATTTTTCCAATAAAATCCTCCTTAGGAGTCATCTTGCCAAGCGTTCTATGTGGGACCTTGTTTTGAATATAGATTGTCATATTGCATGCCTCTGCACATAAATAACGTAGCAGATCCTGGTCATACAACATAGCTCATGTTGCCTCTGAAATAGACCGGTTATTCCTCTCTGCCATCCCATTCTGCTGCAGGTTGTAAGGAATCGTCCACTCTCTTCTGATTCCTTCCCTAGTGTAGAACTCCTGGAAATCCTTGCTGGTAAATTCCCCTTCGTTGTCTAACTGAAGAGTACAGATCTTTTTGCTTGTCACATTCTCCACTAGAGCCTTATACTCCAGAAAGTGAATGAAGACCTCATCCTTGGAAATAGATCCAAGTCTTCCTGGAGAAATCATTGATAAAAATACAAAAGTACTCGTACCCCCTGAGATATTTTGTCGACATCAGCCCACATATGTCTTGGTGTACAAGGTCTAAAGTACCTTGCGATCTATTGTCATTCCTTGGAAAAGATGCCTTGGCAAGCTTCCCCAACACAGATCCTCTGCATACATCGTTGTGCTTTGTGCTCACCTCTAGTTGTCACCATCTCACGAAGCATCCTAAGTGCTCCGTGATTAATATGGCCCATCCTCCTATGTAATAGCTCCGCCTGGTCTCTTGGACTGCTACTGCTTACTAGTATCGTGGGCGTGTCTAACTGAAACCTATATAATTGGCCACTCCTCAGCCCAATTGCTATAGGAGACCTCCAGTCATTGCATTGTAAAAGCACTCTATCCCCTCTAAAGAGAACATCATACCCTTTGTCCTAAAGGACTGATATAGAGATCAAATTCATCCCCAAGCCTGACACATGCAACAAATCATGGATAGGAAGTTGCATGTTGTTCTCCCTCTGAAATAGAATAGTTACTCATGCTACAACAATGCGCTTATATTGTTCCCCATCTGAATCTGGAACCTAATGTCCTCCTCTTTATAACTAGAGAAGTGCTCCCTAACTCCTGTCATATGAAATGATGCTCCACTGTCTATGTACTAGACACCCTATGAAGTCGAGCTAGTCAGGCAAGCGATCAATGCAAACTCCTGCTCCATCCTTCTAGAGCTCATCTGCTTCTGCTGAAGATGCAACTTGCTTCTTTCCCTTCTTATTCCTCAATGGGCAATCACTGACATAATTGGCCAAAATCATGACAGACATAGCATTTGACCATTGATAGGTCATTATTCTTGCTCTTCTCTCCTTTCGAGCTAGGTCCTTTGCTGGACCCCTTCTTCACTTTGCGTTTCTTGCTAAGGCGACATTCTCCTGCTCCTTCTTAACCTTCGGTACCTTGCCACTGTAGTTGGTTCCCTTGACTTCGCTGAGTCTCAACGCCTACTGAGTGGAGTCACTCTATAGCCGATCCCAATCTGGAAGTTTCTCTCATCTTAAAATCACCTGGACGAACATTCGTCATTCCTTGGAGAACCCATTGAGTGCTATACGCACTAGCTCATCATCACTAGGTTTCTCTCCAACTCTAGCTAGTTCATCCCTGACAAATCAAACTCTAGTGAGATAGGTAGCCATGCCTTCTCCCTTATTCTGTTTGAGGGTCTTCAACTTCTCCTTGAGGATCAATTTCCTGTTTTCTGATGGATCGTGCTACAGTTTGATGATGGCATCCCACATCTCCTTCGATGTACCCTTCTTTGTGATGTGTGGAATGATATGATCTCTCACTCCATTGAGAATCATCCTCTTCGCTTTGGGATTGTCCCTCTTGTATTCATGAAACTAGATGGGATCTGTTGGCACATCAATAACTGTTGTAGCAAACTCCTTTAGACTATACTCGTCCAATAGGAACAACATCCTGGCCTTCCAGGCTCCATCCAATATGTCCTAGTCTCTCAATCTTGCTGCAACAATCTTTGGAAAACTGCAAACTCAAATAAACTGGAGATATACATTGAACAACTCGAACCAGGTATAATGGAATTGGGTGTTAACTCTCATGTGCTTTTCCTTCCTGTGCTTGCACAGATATAGCTTCTACCCACAAATCCACTTTGATACCATGTGAAATTTTAATTACTGTTGCAATTTCTGGTTATTATTCTCCTATCTTTTCAAATTATTTGTCAATTGCAATTAACTTGTGGCAAATATTGAATAAAGCACAACTGCAACTTCATGAAAAATAAATACAGGAACTAAGAAATATATGCACACACACACAAATATAGAACACCAGAATTTTCAGACAAATGTCTCTAGAAAAACCCTGAAGGGAAAACCAGTTTGTAGATGAGGGTTTTATTATTTTTATTTCTTTGGAAAAAATATTACAATTTCTTGCCTGACACTAGCAAAGCTCCGACAAAATTATTTCTTCACTTGTGCAATACTCCTCAGACCCCCTGGAAGCTATTCGACCCACCAAAATGAATTCGACTTCCCTCTGAAGGTGATTTTGGCTCATACGTGCAACCCTAGCTGAGAAACTCGACCCTCCTGGAAAGTCGCACTAGCTGGGAAAATAAATACGACCTCCACTGGAAAATCTTTGTCTCTCCTGAGAAATTAATTCTCCTGTGAAAATTGACCTCTCCTGTGCAAATTTCCTTGCTCTGGAATTTCTCTTAACACTGCCAAACTAGGTAATTTGCACCCCCTGCTAAAGCAACTCACACCTCTGGAGAATCGGCCTCACTACAGAAAAATCGATCTCCAATCTTCCTTGGAAATAACTGTGAAGGATCTCTTCAAAAATTTATGCTGAAACCCTTGTTGTTGATGTCCCTGCACTGCCTCTGTGCCCTTGCTCTCATTGCAATTTTGTGCCTCAAAATGTGTTCTCCAAATGCCCATTGATTTCCTCTTATAATCTCTCGTTGGGCAATCAACGACCACGATCTAATCACAATTGAAGGCTAAGATAATCTTGACTCCATCAAGTGACTTTTCCAAAGCCTCTAGAGCAAAATCAATTGTCCCCAATTAATATTGATTAATTAAGCTATTTCCCTAAGTTGGACTTAGGAAAATTTAACTAATTGCTTAATTTAATATAATTATGGCATTTTCTCAAGAAACCAATTCTGGGTATTGGAGAAAATGTGTTCCCTTGCCTCATAGACACCATAGAGACCGAAACACCTATCTGAGCTACACCACTACACATTAACTCTCTCTCACTTCAAACTATCTATCCTTCGGCTCAAGGGGGTGTCCCTAGGTTAAGATTACTAGGATTTTAGGGCAATGAACCTCAAGGTAATATGAAGAGTAAATTATTTTTTTAGAAAAAAAAGGTTTAGTGTATGAAAGATGATCGGAGGATTGGAGACTATTGTCTTTTCATTGGGTATATGGGATCAACCAAGTCTCCATGAGAAGGTAATGAATGGATACAAGGTGATGACTAACCTTAAAAGATCCTCCTATAGGGTGATGACTTCGGTTGCTTACTACTAACCCTAGAGGATCCTCCTATGATTTTCACAAGCTTCAAGACAACTTCAGTGAAAGGTTTTCCACTAGAATTCTTATTGAGGTTTACAAGATAGGATCCATCCAAGGAAAAATATAAAGAGTATGCACTCTTACCACTAGATAAGCACATTTGCACTTAATATATCCATAAAAAAAATCCATAAAAATTCAATAGACCACTTACTCACAAAATTGTTACTCACCTATAAATCCTAGCCATGAAACATTAAAGGGATTGAAGTATTCATCCACAAATAGTCTCCTCAATAAAGGTGCCTTAGTCTTCCATCCATAGCACAAATCCAAGACAAAATTAATTAAAAAAATTCAGAAATTTAGATTCGTCAAGGGATTTCTCCCCAGTTCCTCCATCAAAAAATAAGAGGAAATGCATCTCTACTCATAGGGAGATGCTTAACTTCCTTTTACAATAAAATATTAGTTTCTTTAGCTAAAATCTCTCGTTGTAACCATTGGAGGGGTTAAAAGACCTCTTCTCCAATTAACTAATCTAAATTACGTAAAATAAGGGCCATTTAAGCCATATGTACAAATTTTACATCAACAAGCCCCATAGAGAGGGACACTTTTGTCAGATAAGTGCTTGAGTGTATATCATCCAACCTCCAAAGGCACTTCAAAAGTGAACTCTTTTGCAAGAAACACAGAAAATCCATTCTCCAAGTCTCCACGGTAAAAAGATGGGCTTCCAAGGTTCGTGCTCTTCTTTTAAAGGCTCTTCAAGAGTTTCCCAAAGCATATAGATGACCACAAACTTCTCAAGGTTTGCCAATCAAGATAACCAAGCCCCCTTCTAGTGAACATGCAGATCCAAATATCTAAAAAACCATTGGGGCAAACATTAAAGATTAGAAACAACCCCACGCCCAAACCCGAAGCTTAGTTTTGAAGACCATGTGTGGGGCAAGTAACCATTAAAATCCAGCAACTGGACCTGGTAATCTCCTCCTAAGTGATCATTGTGGTCTTCCATGGCGTTGTGCTTTTTTATTATTTAATTTATGTATCGAAACTTTTCGAAAGATTGGCTTAGTAAAAAATTCATCCATGGAGATTGCTACATGTATATATGTATGTAATCACAAGTCATTCTAGTTTAATTTTGGAGTGAACTTCACAACCCTTGTGCTAGCTATGGTGGTTTTTTTTTCACACAAATGAGTTCCTACAACCCTGACTTGACAATGTGGGGCTTGAGAGGCCTGGCCATAGTATGAGGCTTCTTTAATTGAACAAGAAAACTAGAGAAAACATACACTTGGCTCTTGGCTTTTATTGCTCTTCCACCACTTGCATTTTCAGAATAATAAACTCTTCCAAACTTCAAACTAATATGACAATCTTCTCTTGTCATGTCCTTCTCAAAAACATTAGTAATAGGGTGCTGCTACACCATTTTTCCACATTTTTGACTTAGGAAGAGGGCCCCACACTTCGACTTAGGGACTTAGGGGCCAAATTGACTTTATTTGGCAGCTAGTGGAATGTGGGGGCCACCCAAATGGGGAATTCGAACTAGCCATTAGATATGCTTGGAGGGAAATCGAATGGATGGATGGAGGGGCTCACATGAGGCTAAGGAGGCCCAAGGAGATAAAAGGAGAGATTAGCTCTCATTTTGGTTCATCTTTGACATTTGCAAACAAACACACATTTGTTCACTCTGTTGTTTAGCAAGTCTACCGACTGTTTTTCCAGGAGTCTCTCATGCGGGAGATTCATCCTCTACTTCGGGGGACCATCCGTGCCTGCCCTAGGGAGGTTGTTCAACAGGAGTTTTTAGGAATTACGAGGGAGTGAAACACATCAGCAACTAGCGCAGAGAAGGGAGTGTGTATTTCTGGGCAACGAGGAATCACACAAATGGAGTTTTGGACAAGCAGGGATCACATAGCTTGTCAGGAGGTCAGGGAGCTGAGGTAGCAGCATTGGACAAGCATTTTCGCTGAAGCTTTTAGCCAGCTGAACCAACATTCCAGCAATTCGAATTGCTAGGCTGAGGGACAGCGCAGAGGCCACGCAACAGATTTTCATGGTAGTTGGGAGCAGCTGAGTTGGGCCAAGAGATCATTCGGGAAGTCAGGGATTGGATAGCATGGGTGAACCCAACATTTTGGAGGAGTTTTTTCAGGTGGATTTACAGGCAGTTTCCAGCAAGTCGAAATTGGCAGCTAGAGTTGAGGTAAGGCTCTAAGGGCATTGAAAATCAGAAGTCCAAATCAGCTAAAATCCCTTTTGGGTTTCTCTAGGTTTTGGCCAAGCAAGAGATCATTCGGGAAATCAAGGATTGGATAGCACGGGTGAACCCAACATTTTGGTGGAGTTTTTTCAGGTGGATTTACAGGCAGTTTCCAGCGAGTCGAAATTGGTAGCTAGAGTTGAGGTAAGGCTCCAAGGGAATTGAAAATCAGAAGTCCAAACCAACTAAAATCCCTTCTGGGTTTCTCTAGGTTTTGGCCAAGGAGTCTGGGGTTAAAAGCATATAAATTTCTGGGCAGTTTTAGTGCACCTTCCAGCCATTCTAACTTCAGCAGAGCAGTGGTTTTATGGGCAGTGCAGTGCAGATTGGTTCAACAGTTGGGCAACCCTCAGCTCAGCCATTTTCCTACCTGGGTTTGGTCCTTCTTGTCCTTTGAGGCAAGCCCAGGCGCACCATTCCATCATCTATTGTATTTGACTTGCCGAAATATAATAAAATGGCTCAGAAGTTCTCCATTTGTAGCTTTTATATGGGTGTTTGCTGAATATTTCGTTTTTGTAATTTGTTGCATGTATTATTTGCTTGTTATCACTTGTATTCCTATCTAGGATCATTACAGTGGTATCAGAGCCTAGTTCTTGGCTCAGCTGTGGGATTTGTCTCCTATGAGAGAAGGGGACCTGCAAAACATCACCTACCAGAGACAAAGGTACAGGGGTAGAGAAAGGGAGTTAGAGATTACTCAAGGGACGGAGGACAGGGGGAAAGCAGTAGCAAAAGAGGAGGAAATGGAAGAACCCAAGAGTAGGGAAGAGATGGCTTTTGATAGCCTTCTGAGGGCCTTGAGTGACTTGGCCAAGGGACAGAAAGACATGTTGGAAGAGATCAAGTCGCAGAACAGAGAGAGGACCACGCGTAAAGGGTTTCTATGTGGGAAAACTTTTGGGGCCTCTCAGTCATTCGATCACCCCTCACCAGCAACGCAACGCCCTTCAGTCAGTGTACCAACTTGTGCCACATTGCCTTCCTTTGTGCCAGTGGCACAAATTGAGCCTGCAAGGGAGGAAGAACCCCCTCAAATGGGAGATTACTTTAGAGAGTGGCAATCTATGGATGAAGACTTTAAAGAAGCGCTCTCCTTCAAAGATTACTGCAAGCTCAAGTAGAGTGAGAAGAACAAGGGGTATGGAGGACAAGGGACCCAGAACTACGAGCTACGAAGAACCATAGGGAGGATGTATTTCCCTACTTTCAATGGCACTGCCAAGTGCACGGCTAGGGCTTGGGTTGAGAAGATGGACACCTACTTCCAACTCAACCGGATGACAAAGCAGGAAGCCATTAAGATGGCCACGCTGCACATGGAGGGGGAAGCCCATGGTTGGTGGTTTCATGGCTTGAACACCCTAGGGCATTCCCATATAGTTTCTTATGAGGACTTCACTAAGAGGGTGGTGGAGCGATTTGATCAGAGGGATCCGGAGGCTTATTTCAGAAAGCTGACCCAACTGCGCCAAACAGGCAACTTAGAGCAGTATTTTTCAGATTTTCTGCGGGTGTCAGTGATCGTCCCGGATCTATTCGAGGCAAGGAGGGTGTATACCTTCATTGAGGGCTTGCTTGAGCCCCTGCGTGGACTGGTGAACTCACACAGACCCTCCATGCTGCAAGAACCAGTCTTGTGTGCTAGAAATCTACAGGGGGCCATCCCCAAGACTAGGCACCATTTCCTGCACGGACCCCTTTCCCACAAAAGGGGCATGAGACTACACCCCCACCACAAAGGACCACACAGGGGAGGGGGCAGTTAGATGAGGAGACATGGAAGGACCTCCGGAGGAGGAAGTTGTGCTTCACATGCAGAGAGCCCTGGGCACCTGGCCATCGGTGCATTGCAAGTAGAGCACACTACATTGAGGTATTTTCTGACAGTGACCAGGAGGATGAGGTGGAGCAAGATTGCAGTGGGATAGATGGAGAGAGTCCGACAGACAGAGGGCCACCACCACCACCTCCACAAGGAGGGGCATCTCTTGCCCCAGCAGGAGGAGTTCTTGCTTCTTTATGCGAGATTCCTAAATTTTTGACACTGAGGATCAGAGGCACCGTACAGGGGCAGAGGGTGTCAATTCTAGTCGACAGTGGGGCCACCCACAATTTCATATATGCCCAGTTGGTCCAAAGGAGGGGCCTCACAACAACAGAGTTCGAGGGCTTCTTCGTCTTAGTACCGGGTGATCGTACCATCCAGTGCACTAAGTATGTGCCCTCCTTGACAGTAGTTATGGGAAACTACTCGATGACAGACCATTTCTTTGTGGTCGATGTACGAGACACCAATGTGGTGATGGGTGTCTAGTGGCTATATTCCCTTGGTCGAGTCACGACAGACAGGAGGAAACCAGAGATGGAGTTCATGGATCCAGATGGCAAACTGGTAGTCTTGAGAGGCATGTAGTCCTATCCACCTCAAACAATTTCGGCCCACAGGATGGAGGCAGACTTACGACATGGAGACATTGCATGGGCAGTTGAACTGAGGATCTCAGAGGCTGGGGGACATGCACAACCACCACCAACAGACATACAGGCTTTGCTGGACAGGTATGCAGTAGTGTCTGGGGACATTCCACCAGGGCAGCCACAAGGCAAGGTATTTGAGCACACCATTGAGTTGGAGTCGGGTGTGCAGGAAGTGGTCACTACTCCTTACAGGCATCCCAAAGCCTATAAGGATGAGATAGAGAAGGTCATCCGGGAGCTGCTTGCAATGGGCCATATCAGGGCAAGTTCCAGTCCCTTTGCTTCTTCAGTGGTGTTGGTGAAGAAGAAGGATGGAACCCTTCGAATGTGTATTGACTACCAAGCCCTCAACTGGAAGACACTAAAGAAACGGTACCCTATTCCCCGCATATATGAGTTGATGGATGAGCTTAGAGGAGCCAAGTACTTCTCTAAGATTGATCTGGGTTCAGGGTACCACCAGATCAGGGTGAGGGATCAGGATATCCCTAAGACTGCTTTTCGGTGCCACTATAGGCAGTTTGAGTTTCTGGTCATGCCATTTGGGCTAACCAAAACTCCGGCCACCTTCCAGTCATGCATGAACCATGTCTTCCAAGGATAGTTGAGGAGGTTTTTGCTAGTGTTTTTCGACGACATTCTGATTTACAACCGGACATGGGAGGAGCACCTCCAACACTTGGAGGACATATTGCGCACTCTGGAGGAGCAGCGGTTTTATGCCAAGCTCTCCAAGTGCGATTTTGGGTTGACAAAGATGCTCTACCTAGGGAATATCATTGGAGTTGATGGGGTGAAGGTCCACGAGGAGAAGAGTCGGGCCATCCAGGATTGAGCAGTTCCCCAATATGTGACTATGGTGAGGTGCTTCTTGGTTATTTGGACCTACTACAGGAAGTTTGTCAAGGGGTTCTCACAGCTGGCAGTGCTCCCTTGACGGACTTGACCAAGAAGGGGGCCTTCGCATGGATCGATGGAGCACAGATTGCCTTCGATTGCCTCAAGGAGGTGATGAGCAGTTGTCCTGTTTTGGCACTTCTAGATTTTTCCCAACCATTCACGGTGGAGTGTGATGCATCTGGGGTAGGAGTTCGAGCGGTATTGTCACAGGAGGGGCATCCCATTGCTTTTGAGAGTCGAAAGCTCCTACCGCATGAGTTGTCATATTCCATATATGACAAGGAGATGCTGGCCATTATGCATGCATTGGCCAAGTTCCGCCAGTACTTGGTGGGCAACCGGTTCAGAGTGAAGACTGATCACAACAGTCTTCAACATTTCATGGGGCAGTAAGGCCTCAATGATAGGCAACAAAGATGGGTCAACAAGGTACAAACCTATGACTTCGACATAGAGTATGTGCGGGGGAAACAAAATGTGGTGGTCGATGCTCTATCTCGAAGACCAGCTAGGTTATCTCTCATGAGCATCTGCCATGATTGGAAGGCTCAGTTGTTGGTGGAGTACTCCAAGGATAGGAGGGCAAGCGAGGTATTGGAAGGTACCCATGAAGATGAGCGTTAACGTGTGATGGATGAGATCATCTATTACAAGGGGCACATTTACTTAGTGCCCAACTCGCAGTTGAGGGAGAGGGTACTCCAGGCATCACATGATTCACCACTGTCCAGGCACCAGGGGTTCTGGAAGACTTATATGGCTGTCCAAGAGAGATTCACATGGAAGGGCCTCAAGGAGGACGTGTTGCAGCACGTACGAGAGTGTGAGGCTTGTCAGCGGAACAAGGGGGAGCTGACCCACCCTGCAGGATTGCTACAACCACTTCCCATCCTGGAGGGGAAATGGGAAAGTATTTCGATGGATTTCATCACAGGGCTCCCCACAGTGCAGGGGAAGGATTGCATATACATAGTGGTTGACAGGTTGACCAAATTTTCCCACTTCTTCACCATTCCCACTAGGTACACAGCTACACAGGTTGTCGAGTTGTTCTTCCAGGAGATTTTCATAATGCGTGGGCTCCCCAAGAACATAGTGCACGACAGGGACAGTAGATTCATGGGAAGCTTTTGGTAGGAACTCTTCAGGTTGGTTGGGACGGAGCTCACTCCTAGCACCAACTATCACCCCCAGATAGATGGTGAGACAGAGAGAGTTAATCAGTGGTTGGAAGGTTACTTGAGGAACTACCTGTCTGGTCAATAGAGGACGTGAATTTGGTGGTTGCATCTGGGCGAGTACTGCTACGACACCACACACCACATGTCCATCAGTATGACTCCTTTCCATGCCCTTTATGGATATGATGCATTATCTTTTGTTGATATTGTTTTTGGAGACAACCGGGCCCCAAAGGACAAAGACTGGGTCCAAGAGAGCCAAGATATCCTCAAGGCTCTCAAGGATAATTTGGTGATAGCCCAAAATCAGCAGAAACTCTACACAGATCAACACAGGACAAAGAGACACTTTGAGGAGGGGGACTTGGTATACCTCCGACTGCAACCTTACAGGTAGTCCACGCTGAAACAAAAGGGGGCCGAGAAGCTACAACCACACTTCTATGGGCCCTACTGAGTGACTAGACGAGTTGGGGAGGTGGCTTATGAGCTGGAGCTGCCTCAGGGGAGTAGGATCCACAATGTTTTTCATGTCTCATGCCTTAAGAAGGTGCTGGGACAATAGGTGACTGCAACAACTGATCTACCCCCACTAGATGATGAGGGCCACTTGGTGTTGGAACTGGAGGCCATTTTGGAGAGCAGGGAGAGGAGACTGAGGAGCAGGACCATCAGGGAGTTCTTGGTGTGCTGGAAGAACTTGCCGAATGAGGATGCCACTTGGGAAGGTGAGCACATATTGGAGCACCCAGCTTTGAGGTTGCTTGAGGGCAAGCAACATTTGGGAGGGGAGGATTGTCATGTCCCTTCTCAAAAACATTAGTAACAGGGTGTTGTTACACCATTTTTGCACATTTTTTACTTAGGAAGAGGGCCCCACACTTCGACTTAGGGACTTAGGGGCCAAATCGACTTTATTTGGCAGCTAGTGGAATGTGGGGGCCACCCACATGGGGAATTCGAACTAGCCATTCAATATGCTTGGAGGGAAATCAAATGGATGGATGGAGGGGCCCACATGAGGCTAAGGAGGCCCAAGGAGATATAAGGAGAGATCAGCTCTCATTTTGGTTCATCTTTGACATTTGCAAACAAACACACATCTGTTCACTCTGTTGTTTAGCGAGTCTACTGACTGTTTAGCCATGAGTCTCTCATGCGGGAGATTCAACCTCTACTTCGGGGGACCATCCATGCCCGCCCTAGGGAGGCTGTTCTACAGGAGTTTTCAGGAGTTCCGGGGTAGTGACACACATCAGCAACCAACGCAAAGAAGGGAGTGCATATTTCTGGGCAGCGAGGAATCACGCAGAGGGAGTTTTGGACCAGCAGGGATCACATAGCTTGTCGGGAGGTCAGGGAGCTGAGGTAGCAACATTGGACAAGCATTTTCGCTGAAGCTTTCAGCCAGCTGAACCAACATTCCAACAATTCGAACTGCTGGGCTGAGGGACAACATAGAGGCCACACAGTAGATTTTCATGGTACTTGGGAGCAACTGAGTTGGACCAAGAGATCATCCGGGAAGTCAGGGAATGGATAGCACAGGTGAACCCAACATTTTGGAGGAGTTTTTTCAGGTGAATTTACAGGCAGTTTCCAGCAAGTCGAAATTGGCAGCTAGAGTTGAGGTAAGGCTCCAAGGGGTTTGAATATCAAAAATCCAAACCAGCTAAAATCCTTTCTGGGTTTTTCTGGGTTTTGGGCAAGGAGTCCGGGGTTACAAGCATATAAATGTCTGGGCAGTTTTAGTGCACCTTCCGGCCATTCGAACTTCAGCAGAGCAATGGTTTTCTAGGCAACGCAGTGCAGATTGGTGCAACAGCTGGGCAGCCTTCAGCTCAACCATTTTCCTACCTGGGTTTGGTCCTACTTGTCCTTTGAGGCAAGCCCAGGTGCACCATTGCATCATCTATTGTATTTAACTTGCCAAAATATATTAAAATGGCTCACAAGTTCTCCATTTGCAGCTTTTATATGGGTGTTTGCTGAATATTTCGTTTTTGTAATTTGCTGCATATATTATTTTCTTGTTATCACTTGTATTCCTATTTAGGATCATTACATCTCCTGAACAATCCATTATACTATTCTGTTTTGAGTCTTTGCTCTCGTCTCTGCATTCATATTGTTTTCTCCTATTTTAGGTCCAGAGCGTAAGAAGAATGATCTCCGTGGAGTCAACACAACATGTTTTGAATGGTTTTCTTTTTAGTTTCCATTGCAGTTCCAAAGTATCCACAATAAGGTTAACCAAGAGAAACCGGTTGGAAGTTAGAGGAATAAAACAACAGACATAAAATTATTACAGATGTTGCAATGTCTTCAGTAAGGTGGGAATGAATGAATTTACCAAACCATCATCATGACAGTAACAAATTTATCATTTAAAATAATGATATCTTAGTTTTCCTTGGCACCATTCATTCCTTGGATACCCATTGAGAGACCCATGTCTGCTATACTGAAATTTACATTGCAATATGTTACAATTACCTCAACAAATTGCCAAAGAAAATCATGATCAGAACCTTGTAGATAGAACCCCCCAATACCAAAATCCACTAACTAAAGATGATAAGGTTTGGGATGGGCTTAACTCTCTTCCTCAAATCTTCATTCTGCTTGGCTTCATACTCATAATTCTCCGTTTCATCAGCTGTCCCAAGTTCTTAAAATATTTGAGGTGCCACTCAAAGAGCTGCAAAAGTATGATCTGGCATTTTCATATGGATATCAGCTTTATCTCCAGGATCAAAACATACAAGGCCTCATTATCAGGTACATTTCCTACACATTGTATGCCATTAAATGCCATGCTAGCAAAGCCCATACAATAATCAAGAAACTATCTAGACAAACAAAAGGAAATTTGCCTGCAGTGTGTGATTACAACATTGAACAATCAAATCTAATAGCACATTCTTTGCTGCCAACCATAGCTGGTCCTCCACCTCAGATGTTACTTTTATCTTGTCCACATATAAGAAAGTAGAATCTACAGTCACAATTACATATGCCTTGGCAACTGGATTATATGCTATATCAGATCCATGAATGTTGTATAGCCAAGCAACCTCATCAAGTGTAGTAATGATGATAGCCTCAGCTCTCTTGAACAAGTTTTCCCCTTCATAATTTTGTCTCCTTGGCATGTGTCTAAGATGGCCTTTTTTTGGCCTTAATCCAGGCATTCTCCTAGAAGCAGCCCCAACCCCTATTTCAAGTGACTTTGTCCCTGCAACTTGTCTACTTGGAGGTCCACCCAATACCATTTCCAATGCCATGTATATCATCAAACCTAAATGAGAACTTAGTCTCCTTACCAGAATCTTTTCGAGAAGTAATATTCAGAAATGTATAATTCAGAAGCATTCCCATTGATCCAAAACTCAACAAAACATGATGGGTAATGAAGAAATTTGTCAAAAATTTCCCCATGACAGATTGGAGGATAACATAGGCTCCTACTTGGGGACGTGCACTCTTCTCGAGAGCACATGAGAACCTTATTATCTCACCAGGTGAAATTGGTAAGCCAATGCAACCAGTTCATAATCTTGTCTGTATAGTGCTCCTTCCCCTATGTTTAGTAATCATTGAAAATAGTGCCACATTAAACTATGAGTACCTTATAAGATGGAACTTCTGTCCATGTTGACTTGGTCATGAAGTAAGGTACCTCTTCAGGTGGTTGAAGGCCTCTATCTATCCTTCAATGGCAGAAACAAAAGCTCTCCTAAACTCAGCTTCCTCCACACACTGCCAGAAAACTTCAATTATTGGCACAGAACCTGCATCAGGAGTGTCCAAAAATGATTATTTAAGCATTGCAAGCATAGGACCAGTCATGATTGTTACTCCAACTTGCTTTGGCCTTTTCTTTTTAAAAGAATTTTTTCAATACATCCAGACCATCCTTTACCAGGTTCAAACAAGATTTAGCAAAAGCCATGCCAATGTTGATTTGGGGTGGCATCGGATGTGCTCTAGCAATGAAAATTGGTGGAGAGGCTAAAGCACATGAGATATCCAAGACCCAGAAATGGTTTGGGGAAATTCCACCTAGTTAAGGAGATATTAAATTAATTAATATTTTTAATGGAGTTCCTAAGTCTAAACATAGGAAAATTAAAATATTAATGGGTATTAATATAAAACTGGGTGAGAAGGTTCTAAATGACATGGATCAAGCCAAATATAATCTTAGCCATTGATTAGAGATTTAATTTCAGCCGTTGAAGACTCAACAGAAAAAGTATAAGAGGCTTGAGGGTCAATTGGAGACACACCAGAGTGATCAGTCAATTCGATTTTCTAGAGCGGGGTTTGCTAAGAGAAATCGAACCAGTGATCAAAGTTGCGGCAAGGGGCAGTGAGTGCGTAGAAAAGAGGCAGAGATAGCGCTGGAAGACCAACGCCGAGGAGAGAGGCAGATGCAAAACCAGAAGGAGCCACGCAGAGGCCAGCAGTGACTATGCAGAGGGCCAGAGGGTCTACGTGACTGACGCAGAGGCTGCAGAAGTGACGCAGAGGGCCAGAGAGGCTGCGCAGAGCCTCAGAGGGCTGACACAGAGGCCAGGAGGGCTGACGCTGAGCCTCAGAGAGGTGCTGGAGAGAGTTTCATGGAGCAGACTTTCAAAATATCTGCTTCCGAAGAGAGGTATTACTGCCAGATTGATTTCTCTGTCGAGTGAGCCAGTTTGGCACCCAATTATACCCAAGAAAATCTGCTTAATAATAAAACCCTCAGAACCACTGCACCGATTTCCCGAATTGGGTTTTTCTGGGGACGATTGTCCAAAAATAACAGTGTCCCTTGCGTGATTGTCTTAGTTTATTTCATTTCATGATCTGTATGTATGTGTAGTCTGCAATAGTGTTTTCATCGTTGATTAAATAATTAAATAACTTATTGAATGTAAAGAACAAGTAGGAGATGATAAACCAATGATTGCAGTAGGATTTTTGATGTATAGATTCAAAAATTCTCACATGGTATCAGAGCATCACAAATCATCGCAGACTGAAGACACTAGCCGAGAAATCCAGAGAATTTGCTGCAGAGAAGCAGCTATCCCAAGTGATAGCATTGTTTCAGAGGCAGAGGAGCAGCTGCAGGAGTGACACAGAGGCTCATGTAGTGCCTGCGTCAGTATTTCGAGCTTGCAGAGGGTGATGCAGAGCCAGAGAGGAGCCCATGCAGTGACTATGTCAGCTCTGGGCTAGCGTAGATCCTGAAAGGTTCGAATCAGCCAGTTGTCGGGGCTGAAGAAGTAGTGCAGATTTGATTTGAGGAGCTGGTGGGACACTGTTGCTGTTGGTGCATAACAGTGTTTGTAGAGACATAGCCAAGGTAGAGGGAGTCATTGCCTTGACAGATTTCTAGCCAAAGAAATCTAGATCCAAGTTGCAGCAACAAAGGAGGATTGGAGAGGAAGTGATTCGACAATTGTTGGGAGGATTTCTGTGAAGGAAATCAAGACTCAAAGGGAGTCTATAGGAGCTTGTTCCTTAGAGGGTTTCCTGTGCCGAAGAAATCCAGATCCAAAGTCTTACTAGATTGACAACAGGAGAGGGAGTAGAGAACTGGTCCTATTTTTGAGCGGAGATGGCAATGAATGGTTTGAGGGATCAGGACAGATTTGATGGAGCATCCAATTTTGTCATCTGGAAGGCCAGGATCCTGGAAATCCTAGACAAACATCGCATCAAGGACTATGCCGTGAAGGAAGTTGTTGTTCTAGTCGACGTTGATCCGTAGAAGAACTACGAGGAGGCCCAGGCTAAGGACAAGCGCATGATCCTAGACGGGGTCAAAGATCATGTAGTACCACACATTGCTGAGAAGGACACAACAAGGGAGATGTGGGAGGCGCTAACCACCTTGTACCAAGGCTCTTCCGTCCAACGAAAGAAGCTATTAGAAAATCAGTTGAGATAGTACCTAATGCAGAAGGGAGAAGAGAGCGATCCCTTTCTTCTCAAGTTGCAAGGGATTTGCGGCCAGTTGACTTCTGTGGGGTCTACAACAGATCCTGAGTTCATGGTTAGGACTACCCTAAACGCAGTCATCGAGGACTGGAGACTTTTGTCCAGAGTATCTTGAGCAGAGCGACTCTCCCCAATTAGGAGGAGATGTGGGCAACTCTTCGACAAGAAGAACTCAGGAGGTTGACCAAGACAGGGAATAGCGGCAAGGGAGCCCGGGTCAAGATGGAGGAGGAGGAGGATGCAGCTCTCGCATCATCGGGACATCAAGGGTAGCAGAAGAGAAAGAAGGACATAACCAAGGTTAGATGCTTCAACTATGGGGAATTGGGACATTATGCCTTTGTGCCCCCAGAAGAAGGGCAAGGGGGAGGCTTCTGACTCAAAGGCTGCTCCAGCAAAAGCAGACAAGGAAAGTGACGATGACAATTGTGCCATGAGTGCTCATGCACCTCTAGAGAAGAAGTGGGGCGACATCGAGTTGTAGTCAAGAGGAATACATGGGGGTAGGATCCTTCAGGTGCCCAAACTCTTGGATCACATACGGCTACAAGAGCCCTTAATGACGGTAGCAAAATGATGGGTGTCAGTTGGAGCGAGGTGTGATGGAGCGACAGTGGCAGAGCTAGAGTGCCAAAGTCTGAGGCAATGCAGTGGATGTTGTAGCAGTGCGAGAGGCATAAAGCAGTTTGCAGCAACGCAGTAGCAGCAGAGGGTCAGCAAAGATTAGCAATAGAGGTAGCTTCAGCATCACAAGGCATCCATACAAACCAACATGTTAGTGTTTGGGTGAAGTTTTACTTACTTACTTCTCAGTAACTGAGTAGCAGTGCAGCAGTTAACAGTGGCAGTGCTATGGGCAGCATGATGCAGCGTTTTGAGAGGGAGTTGTAGTACAGATGCAACAGTGGCAATGGCAGAGTCATGGGTAGCAGTACAGGAAGCAATGGTGCAGTGGATGAACGGCAGCATGCCAAGCATCAACAACATAGAAGACCGATGCAGTGGATCAGTGTAATACTTCTGTTGAGAAGTGTTGCTAGAGCACATTCCTCGCTAAGAGGGGGTGTTGATTTTGGGCAGCATCAGATGTGCTCTAGCTCCGAAATTTTGTGAAGGGGCTAGAACACATAAGATCTCAAGAACCCATAAATCGTTTGGAGAAATTCCACCCGAATGAGGAGTTATTAAAATAATTAATATTTTTAATGGGTTCCTAAGTCTAAAATTAGGAAAATAAAAATATTAATGTGTATTAATAAGAATATGGGTGGGAAGGTTCTAAGTGACAAGGATCAAGTTTGTTTTAATCTTAGCCATGGATTAGGGACTTAATCTCGGTCATTGATTCATCAACATGAAAAGTATAAGAAGAGGCTTGAGGGTTAGTTGGAGATACACCAAGAGATCAAAGAGTTTGATTTTTCTAGGGCATGGTTTGCTGAGAAAATTGAGCTAGTGGTCTGAGTTGCAGTGAGAGAGGCGCATTTCGATAAAGGGACTTCAGCCCAAGGCCGAGAATACATAGCAGAGAGGCAGAGCAGCAGCAAGAGAGACAACATAGATCTAGAGAGGGTGATGCAGAAGCTAGAGGGGCTGACGCATTCCCTTAGAGGCAATGCTGGGGTTTTTCTGTGGGGCAGAGAGAGCAGCAGTTCAGCATATCGACTTCTGAGCAAGGGAGGCTCGCTGGAAGGGTGACGCAACTCCTAGAGGAGGTGACGCAGTTCCAGCACAGAGCTTGGAGCAGCCATCGTCGCCTAGCACTGGGAACAACATTATCATCTGTGGGGTTTGATCATCCAGTTGCTAGAATTGCCAAAATATCTGTCTCCGGATAGAGGTACTTCTACCAGGTTTATTCTCTGTTGGGTGAGCCAGATTTTGCACCCTAGTTGTATTCAGAAATATGCTTAATAATAAAACCCTCTGTATGCTTCATCTGTTTTCTCGAATTGGGATTTTCAGGGGACGATTGTCCAAAAATAACCTTTACTTCAGTTCATGATCTGTATGTATGTGTAGTCTGCAACAGTGTTTTCATCGTTGTTTAAACTTTAAATAATTAAATAACTTGTTGAATGTAAAGAACAAGTAGGAGATGATAAACCAGTGAATGCAGTAGGATTTCTGATGTATAGATTCAGAAATTCTCACACATATATTTCTTAGTTCATTTATTTATTTTTTGTGAAGTTGCAGTTGTGTTTTATTCAGTATTTGCCAAAAGTTAATTGTAGTTCACAAATAATCCAAAAAGATAGGAAAATAATAACCAGAAATTCGAATAGTAATTAAAATTTCACATAATGAAGTGATAGTGACCTCCCTTTGAGTTACACTTGGATCGCACTTGAGCTTTCAAATTTTATCTCAATTAGTGTGAGTTTGTGGATAACGAGGAGCATTGGCATGGTGAAAGGTTGCTAGGTTTCAAACCGTGAATTAAAAGAAACGGGTTAATTTTGTGTTATTAGGTGCCTAATTTGGATAACCTGGGTGAGACACACTAGTATACATCAACAAGTTTATGAGGGATGCGATCCATGAATGTTGGGAAGCATCACTTATGTTTCCCCTTGAGGTTTTCCTTGGAAACAAAAATTAAAATATCATTTATAATGAAGTCCTTGGACATAAAGTATAGCAACATGTCAATTCCTTAGCTGGTATATTTGCTTAACCTTGTTTGGGGATTTTATTCTAAAAAATAGTCAATACTTCCCTCCTTATTGAGGTTTCATATTGAAATACCATGACAACTATATCAATTTGTTGTTATTTATCCATTGTCTTTTCCCATGGCTTTGCTCAAACTTCCAATGTGTAATGCCGAATCACCTCACCAATATCCTTCCTTGGTTGTTATTCCTACCTCATACCCCAAGTGTGATATAGCCCCACTTGGCACCTCATTGCTAATTTTTTCATCATACCCATTTTCTTTCCTAGCTTAACACTTGAATTTGACATCAAAATAAGCATTTAAACCATCATTATCTCAACAAAAATTTAGTTAGATAACATCATAAGTTTAACCAATGGATGACTTTGACAAAAAATAAACACTACTCAAAGACTAAGACTTGTTGATAAATAATTGTCAAAAATTAAAATTCAATAATCAATATGAAAAAAGTACAATATTGATTAAACCATAGTAATCAACATCAAATTATCTATGACACCTGACTTAATTAGTTGTTATTATTCAATTATTTCTCCGGTGAAAATACAAGACCTTGTGAACAAAAAGAACTTAAAACATCTAAATTGTAGAGAATCATTGGGGGTGTTCATATCTTCACATCAATCAAATGCTTTGTTACATGTAGGCTTTCCAACCCTTGGTCGGAATTAGGCTTTCACAAACTTGAATTTAGACATGTGACACTTGTGCCATCATTAGACATCATCTAGTTTATAGACCATGCAACATGGACTTATCAAAGTTTAACAAAAACAACCTATGATAGTGACATCTATTTATGTGATGTTTTATATCATGTCATTCTTTCTTTATGCCTATGCATCCTACTATCTTGATTCACGATATTAACTTTTAACATAATCCTGCTCTATAGTACATGGCTATTAGATATTATTACATTTAAAAAATTGTCTAGAATTACTAAACTAAATCCATTATACTTCTTGTCCCATAATTTACAGGATTTGAGGAACCATGGTGTTAGGTTAACATTTAAGCATTCTTATATCTATTTTATAAAAATGAAATAGCTCATTAAGAAGATTACTTTTGTATATCATTGTTAAACTTCATTGATGTGCTAATTCACAATTTGACTTGTTAAGTTTAGGTTAGCATTAGTAACCATAAACATTTTTCTCTTTGAAATAAAGCATGCGGAAACCCTAGGAAACTTCACTTTTGTCAATGGGTGGTAACTAAGGTAAATCGTAAGTCTCTGATTTCCAAGAACCTCACACCATGGGGGGTATCAAGAGAATCAAATCCATGACCTC
Source organism: Pinus tabuliformis (assembly GCA_031772625.1). Lineage (NCBI taxonomy): Eukaryota > Viridiplantae > Streptophyta > Pinopsida > Pinales > Pinaceae > Pinus > Pinus tabuliformis. The sequence goes on from CM062819.1 coordinate 550,031,338, forward strand.
TCTAACTTCGAGGGAGAGTTCTCCATTTAGCTCATGATTGCTTGAGCTACCCCTTGGACAAACCTCAAGCACCTGAGGAAGAGTGAGAAAGGATCAAACATGTTAAAAGCAAGACTTGAACATGGGTGGGGAGTCTTGATTTTGGGTAGCATCAGATGTGCTCTAGCTCCAAAATTTTGTGGAGGGGCTAGGACACATGAAATCTCCAAGACCCAGAAATCGTTTGGAGAAATTCCACCTGGATGAGGAGTTATTAAAATAATTAATATTTTTAATGGGTTCCTAAGTCTAAACTTAGGAAAATAAAAATAGTAAAGGGTATTAATAAAAATATGGGTGAGAAGCTTCTAAGAGACATGGATCAAGTTTGTTTCAATCTTAGCAGTTGATTAGGGACTTAATCTCGGTCATTGATTCATCAACAGGAAAAAAATAAGAGGAGGCTTGAGGTTCAATTAGAGACACACCAAGTGATTAGTCAATTCGATTTTTTTGGTGCGAGGTTTGTTAAGAAAATCGAATAGGTGATCTGAGTTGCAGTGAGAGGGGCAATAGCAGAGAGTTGGATCAAAAGGAAGTTCTGAGCAAACGAGTACCAGGTAGAGAGGTAGAAGTAGCATCAGAGAGGCAGCACAGAGGCCTACGCAGCTCAAGAAGGGGCTCACGCAAAGCTAACGCAGGACAAGAGGGTTCTTGCAGTGGCAGTGCGAGATAATCGTCGGAAGTTCGAGATTTTATTGGGAGTTCGATGTTTTGAGCCGAGAGGGATGAAGTCGAAGCTCCTACGAGCAAATCGATCCAGCAGAGAAGTGACGCAGTCTCCTAGAGGGAAGACGCTGGCCCACACATCGCAAATTGTGTTGGGATTTTTGCAGTGCTTGCCGGAGTCAGCTATTCAGGGGATTAGTTGTGACTTAGAGAATGAAGTAAACCCTCGTATGTATTTCTTGTTGCCGATTGTTTCTCTGAAAGGTTAGCCGGTGTGAGAGGCAACCTGTTGTACTCAGATTCTGTTTGCTTAATAATACAAACCCTCTATACACTGCATCGATTTTCGCGCATTGGGTTTTTCCGGGGATGTTTGTCAAAAAATAACGGTGTCCCTTGTGTGTTTGTATCATATTTATTTCAATTTATGATCTGTATGTCAGTGTAGTCTGCAATAGTGTTTTTCATCACTGTTTAAATAATTAAATAACTTGTTGAATGTAAAAACAAGTAGGAGATGATAAACCAATGATTGCAGTAGGATTTCTGATGTCACATGGTATCAGAGCATTGCAAATCATAGGACACTGAAGACATCAACTGGGAGATCTAGTGAATTTGTTGCAGAGAAGCAGTTGTCCCGAGTGACAGCATTGTTTCAGAGGTAGAGGAGCAGCTGAAGGAGTGACGGAGGCTCACGCAGTGCCTGCATCAGCATTTCGAGCCTATAGAGGGTGACACAATACCCAAGAGGAGCTCATGCAGTGACTATGTCAGCTCTCTGGGCCAACACAGAGCCTTAGAAGCTCAAATCAGTGAGTTGTTGGGGCTGGAGGAGAAAAGCAAATTCGATCAGTGGAGCTGGTGGGACACTGTTGTTGTTGGTGCAGAACAGTGTCTGTGGAGACAAAGCCGAGGTAGAGGAAATACTCGACACCGCTGAGAGCTTTGATGGACATAGGTCCGCAGATATATGAGTGTATCAATCCTAGTACACTCTTGGCCCTGTGGTTGCTCCTAGGAAATGCTGCCTTAGCATACTTTCCTAGAGCGCATCCCTTGCATACATCATCTCGTTCCATACTCAGATCCGGAACTCCTGTTACAGTGCTGTGAGAATTCTCAGAGCTCCATGGTGCAAGTGACCCATCATTCTGTGCCATATTCGTTCAAGTCTTTGTCCCCATTACTGCCTATTAGTGCCATTAAAGATTCTAGTTGTAATACGTACAACAGATTACTTTTGATCCCGATCTGCACTTTCTTTTTCCAGCTCGGGTGTTTGACGTATACCTTTTCCTTGATGAAGTAGACGTCATAGCCCTTGCCTTGTAGTTGTGACAAGGAAAGTAATTTCATCTCCAATCCTGGCACATGTAGCACATTTATGGCACGAAACCACTCTCCCGATTCTGTCTGAAAAACTATGGTACCCTTTCCTATTGGAGTACACTTTGCCTTGTTACCCATGATGATCTGAAAGTTCATCTTCTCTTCTCGATATTCTGAGAAACACTCCCTGATTCACGTCATATGCCACGAGGCTTCAATGTCTATATACCATACTTCTGATGATGCAACACTAGTCATGCATGCCACTTCTTCTTCCAACCTAGAAGCCAACATAGAGAAATCGAAATCTCTCTCTCTTGTGTAATCTTCTAAAAATCTGCATGAGTCCCCTGAGGTGGATGCCTCTGCATCGTGGTCTCGACCCATAACTGATTTTCCCTTTCTGTCTTTGATTACTTGCTCTGATACCATGTGAAAATTCTATCACTATAGCAACTGATTTACTTTTCCTACTTATTTCATCATAAGTTATTCAGGAAATTAGTTTAACAAACATTAAAATAAATAATGCTGCAGATATCACATCGTAATACAGAAACAAAAATATGCACACATTGACACAGTTATTTTGGACTAATGTCCCCGGAAAAACCCAATGTGGGAAAACCGGTGCAGCAAGGGAGGATTTTATTATTCAGCAATTTTCTTGTACAACAGGGTGCCAAACTAGCTTACCCATAGATAGACAAACTTCCAGCACTTTCTTAAACCCAGCGTAGACCCTACTGACCTCTGCTACAGCCTGAAACCCTCTGCGTCAGCCTAATGAGGCTCTGCACAACCTCTCTGGGCTTTTGCGTCACTCTTGCAACCTCTGCGTGGATGACGCAGGCCCTTTTGGCTCTGCGCAGTCTCTGCTGCCTCTGCGTGGCTTCCTCTGGTTCTGCGTCTACCTCTTCTGCGCTGATCTCCCGTCCCTCTGTTTTGTACTTGTTGCCTCCTGACTGCTCTCTAGACCACTGGTTCAATTTCTCAGCAAACCTTGCTCCAAAAATTGAACTAACTAGTCTCCATCAGTGTGTTCTCCAAGTGCCCCTCAAGCCTCCTCTTATACTTTTTCTGTTGACATCTCAACGACTGAGATTAAGTCCCTAATCAACAGCTAAGATTAGATCTGGCTTGATCCATGTCTTTTGGACCATTCTAACACAGATTCATATTAATACACATTAATATTTTATTTTCCCTAAGTTTAGACTTAGGGACTCCATTAAAAATATTAATTATTTTAATATCTCCTTATCTGTGTAGAATCTGCCCAAACCCTTTCTGGGTATTGGAGATCTCATGTGCCCCAACCTCTCCACCAAATTTCGTGGCTAGAGAACTTCCGATGCTACCCCAAATCAACATATATTCTGCTTCAGCTAAGCTCAGAGCCACAGATTTATGTTTCCTGCTACACTAGGGGGTCTTTCCCGATCCAATGTTGAAACAGTACCCAGTTGTACTTTTCCGATCTACTGAACTTCCAACCCAATCTACATCAATGAACCCACTCAACCTGATTTCATTGCCTCGGGTGAAAAATTGTCCATGCTCAACTGTTCCTTGTATATACCTGAGAACATGTTTGGCTGCTGCCAAGTGCACCCTCTTAGGTTCCACCATGAACTGACTGAGGGTGTTGACAATGTAATAGATGTTTGGCCTGGTATTGACCAGATACATCAGGGACCCTATAAGCTTCCTGTACAAGGTGGGATCAACGTCTTTATCTTTTGATGCATCAATCTTCTTCCAGTTGGTGATCATTGGAGTAGCCATAGGTCTACAGTGATGCATCCTAAATCTCTTCAAGATCTCTGTAGCATATCTCCCTTGTCCAAGGAAGATCTCACCCTTCTACTACCAAAATTCCAACCCTAAGAAATAATGCATCTGTCCCAAATCGTTTATGTCGAATTTTGTGGCTAGGTTCTTCTTGCAATCTTTGATGAGCCTGGATGATCCTGTTAGGAAAAGATCATCCACATATAACACTAGGATTAGAGGCTCATTCTCTACGACAAGATAGTAGAGATTAGGGTCCACATCACTCTTGACGAACCCCATCTTTTGCAAGTAGCCATTAATTTGACCATACCATGCTCTAGGTGCCTGTTTAAGCCCATAAAAGGCTTTCTTTAATCTGCATACATGAGATTTCTTCTCATGTGTCTCAAAACCCTCTGGTTATTCAATGTATACTTCTTCTTCTATTACCTCGTTCAAGAATGTCGTCTTGACATCCATCTGATGAATCTCCCGCCCCATCTGTGCTGCAAGAGATATCACGGTTCTAATAGAAGTATACCTGGCAAATGGGGCGAAGGTTTATTCGTAGTCCATCCCTTCCTTCTAAGCATACCCCTTAGCCACAAACCTGGCTTTGTATTTCTCCACATTGGTGTCTGCAGCATATTTGACCTTGTAGATCCATCTCGAACCTACCTCTGACCTATCCTGAGGCCTAGGTACCACTTCCCAGACATCATTGACCATTTTAGAGTTGTATTCCTCCACCATAGAATCTACCCATACTTGATGCTGAATGGCCTCCTAAAAAATAGAAGGTTCCCCAACCTGAGCTAGTAAGGCCCGGTATCTATCTGGATGTCTTCGCTCCCTTTTATTATTCCTGGGTGCACCAATGAAGTCCTCAACATCCCGTAGAATCTGTCAAAGTTCTTGGCTCATTCTTCCACTGGTAGTAGGCACATATATCAACTCTTCCTCTTCCTGAGATTCCTCCCGTTCTGAAGCTGTCTTCAGGAGAATTTCTGGTACTAGTTTCTACTGGTCGAAGTGGTTGGACCAACGGCTTGTCTTTTGACTGCCTCTCGAAAGGCATTTCTCGGGATTTCCTTAAAGATATATCCTCCATGAACTTTACATTCCGCCGAACTACTACCTTCCTACTCCTTAGACGATAGACTCTATATGCCTTAGCATTCTCACTATATCCCACAAGATATCCTTTCTCAATAGTTTGATCTAATTTCTCTCTTTTCTTTGGGCATACGGCAATACGCTAAACTCCCAAATATCCTGAAATGACTAACTTCAGGTGTCTTCCTGGTGAAGACTTTTTCCGGAGTGATTTTGCCCAATGCCCTGTGTGGAGCCCTGTTCTTGACATAAGCTATAGTGTTGCATGCTTCTGCCCACCAGAATTTAAGCATATCTTGATCATACAACATTGCCTTAGCTGTTTCCACAATAGTCCTATTTTTCCTTTATGCTACTCCATTCTGCTCTGGATTGTAGGGAGTTGTCCACTCTCTTCTAATGCCTTCCTTAGCACAAAAATCGGTGAAGTCCTTGTCAACATCCTCTCCACCATTGTCTGAGCACAACACTTTTATCTTCTTTCTTGTCAGATTCTCCACTAGAGCTTTGAACTCTCTAAATAGACCAAAAACCTCATCCTTGGTTTTCAGAAAGTAGATCCAAGTCTTCCTAGTATGGTCATCGACACTAAAAGCTTTTGTGGATATCGGTCCACAGATGTCTGAGTGTATCAATCCTAGCACACTCTTAGCCCTATTGTTACTTCTGGAAAATGCTGCTTTGGCATACTTGCCCAGAGTGCACCCTTTGCATACATCATCTCGTTCGGTACTTAGTTCTTGAACTCCTGGTACTATTTTCCTGAGAATTCTCAAAGCCCTATGGTGTAAGTATCCCATCCTCCTGTGCCATAGTTCATTCAAATCTTTGTCTCCATTACTACCTATCAGTGCCATTGGTGATTCTAGCTATAACCTGTACAACCTGTTACTTCTGATTCCAATCTGGGCCTTCTTTTTCCAACTTGGGTGTTTGAAATATACTTTCTCCTTAATGAAGAAAACATCATAGCCCTTGTTTTGAAGTTGAGATATGGAGAGTAAGTTCATCCCCAATCCTGGCACATGCAGCACATTGGTTGCTCGAAGCCGCTCTCCTACTTTGGTTTGAAAGACTATAGTACCTCTTCCTACTGGGGTACACTTTGCCTTATTTCCCATGGTGATATGAAAATTTAATCTTTCTTCCTGATAATCTGAAAAGCATTCTCAGATTCTTGTCATATGCCAAGAATCTCCACTGTCTATATACCAAACCTCATAGGAGGCAAAGCTTGCTAAGCAAGCGACTTCTTCTTCCAATCTGGAAGCTAACATAGAATAATTGCAAACCATGTCCCTTGTGCATTCTTTTGGAAATCTGCGCGGGTTTGTTAAAATTGGCAACTAGGGCCAAACTCCATGTGGGTCATCTTATTTATGGCAACTGATATTTTTATTGGATTCCTCTCATCGAGAGGTGTAGGATTGATCTAAAGATCATCCGATTCCAACATGTATTCATGGAGATATGAATTTCTTTGTGTTATGTGACAATTCGTCAAGGTCAGCCAGCAATCAAATTACCCCAACTTATCCTCAACGTTTTATTATAAATAGAAAAGGTCTTCAAGTCATTTTGACACTCATCTCTTGTGATCTCAGTCTCCACTCGTTTGGGTTTTGGTGGAAGGTGAGGTCTAAAGGATAGCCCTATTCTCTGTCCTAAAGGAGGAGACATAGCCGCAGTCTTGGAGGTGCCCTAGCTGTAGTTACACGTGCCCTAGCTGCAGTCAAGTAGGAGGCCCAATTAGCAGTGAAGTGCAAGCCCTGAACGTTGTCAAGAGAAGGCTTTCTATACAATGTCTAAGGGACCTTTAATGCAGATCAAAGGAGGCCCTAATTCTCTGTCCTAGAGGGAGACCTAGCCGCAGTAAAGGAGGCCTATTCACAGCTGAAGGAGAAGCTCTCTTACGCTGTCCTAAATGCCCTAGCCGCAGGTCATGAAGGGACCTTAACTCGCTGTCACAAGAGACCCTCAAACACAGCAAAAAGGAGACCCAGATCCGCACCACAGAGAGGCATCTATTTAGGGTTTGACTGCTACCTCGGATGGGTATAAGGAGCAGAAGAACCCGAGCTAGTCTCATGGCAATACGTATGATCTCAGATCTAAGGAACGCATGACAAGAGGACGCAAGGAATTCTGTGCTAGTATCATTCTCAACATACCTGTAAATTAAAGGTGCAATCAAGATAGATCTCAGATGGATGGAGCAGAAAAAACTTCGGATGAGGACGCTATATTAATATGAATTATGGGCTAGATTCATTCTCGCCATAGTCATAATTCTTGTGATGTAAATCTCGACATTTATGTGAATGGAGTCTTACCGTCTTGGCATAGTTAGTCTCACAGTATAAGGATTTTCCTCCTTGCAATCTTGATATGTATATCAGTGATATCACAACAACTCTGCTAATAGTCTCTCTCTATATATATGTGTATTTGTGCTCCTTCCTAGTTACAATATTGGTGGAAGTAAAGTTGCAGTCCTAATCTCATTGACCATCACAATCTTGATGCAATGAGAGGAAGCAATATCATAGTTTGCTCCATAGATCAGTATTCTTGCACAATTAAGATGACTACTAGTATTGCTGCGTTGGTGATGTTTTGAAGACATTCTCTTCGTGTTGCTATGTGCTAGGCCACAGGCCATAGCACCATAGCAAGGGTTACCTTGGGACTGTTGTCTTAGGACTATTTGGAGATTGTTCAGATCAGCCATTCATCACAGTCAAGGGAGTTTGGGGCTGCAACCAGAATTGCTAAAGCAACTAGCAATTTGAGGAACGCTGCATCAGGATATGCTTCAACATGATTGAAGACTGTCATAATGATGTACCTTCTACCACTGTCATAAAATCTTAAATTTATGTATTTGTACTATCTCTCTTTTTGCTAAATTATTGAAGAATATAAGAAGAATTGATCAAGGGTTTCTCCAGATTGGGGTTTGTCCCTGGCTGGTGCCACATCTTGTGTCCTTGTGTCTTGGCTTGTCTTCTACTATTTATGTTTATGTTCTATTTGCACTTTATTATCATGCTGATGTGATTGCTAATCTGAATATTGTCATTGAGCTAATATAAAAGATTGAAGTAAATTGCTCTAAGCATAGAACATACCTAAATTTAACATGGTATCAAAGCTGACGTGAAGACAAATCCCAAGCAAGAGTGAAAGAGCAATCACTGAAGATAGCTGGAAAGGACAAAAGGCTCAATGGGTTCCTCATCCCACTTCCCAGTTGAAGACAAGCTCCGTGAAAAGTCTGACTATCACTGATGGAAGATGTCTCTTGATTTGACATTGGAAGAACAAGAAGTGTTGGATTATGTGAAGGGTAAAATCCCTGAGCCTCCATCAAATGCACCAACTGCTACAAAGAACAAGTACACCAAGGGTGAAGTCAAAGCGAAGAATATTATCAGAGATTTCATTGACAAGCGTTTGGTGGCCTACTTAAAGGTCACTTCTATGGAAAGTCCGAATCTAAGGGTGGAAGGAAGGGCAGATGTCTTTCTTGCAATAAGTTTGGCCATTATGCAAGGGAGTGTCCAAATAGAAGGGACACATCACATGATGATGATCACAATCATTCCAGGGGAAATCTTCAATGATCGAAGGAATGACAGGTATAGTGGCAAAGGAAAAAAAGGATGCAGAACATCAAGGAAATGGCTGACTCTCCAAGAAAGCATAGAACTCCAGGTATGAAGAATCAAATGTTAAGCAAAAAGAGCATTATCTTATATTGACCCTCTCCACTACCTCTCCTCCGGACTCATTGGGAAATTGGCTTATTGATAGTGGTGCCTCAAGGCACTTCACCGGATACAAGGAAGTGCTCTCTAATTTGATAGAGAAGGAAACAAACTTCGAGATTATACTTGGAGATGATGCCACCTATCCCGTAAAGGGCATCGGGAATGTTACTCTTCAATTGGATCAAGGTAACTCAATTCATTTACAATAATTTCTTTATGCACCTGATCTCAAGAAGAACTTGGTGTCCATTTCGGCAATGTGGCATTCATCGATGGAAAGGTACATGCTTGGAAAAGGAATTTTAAAGATTCTTTTACTCTTGGGTTCAAGGTTGGCAATTTGTATCAAGTTGCAGGAAGTCCAATGGGGACCATGTCATGTGACACATCTCTTCAATGGCACCAGAGGTCTACCCATCTTCATTGTAAGACCCTACCTGATGTGAGACGGATGGTGACAGGGATGCCTGAATTCAAAGAAGATCATGAAGGTACATGTCCAAGATGTACCAAAGGAAATCTTACAAGGGGACCATTCCCCTCATGTAATAGCAAGACCATAGATGTGGAACAACCCGAGGGGTTTGATATTCATGATCAAGAATCTCATGTATGCAAGTTGAAGAAAGCTCTCTATGATTTAAAGCAAGCACCCCGGGCTTGGTGTGAGAGGATTGATAGCTATCTGATGAAGCTGAGATTCACTAGGAGTGAAGCCGATCCAAACCATTGCTTTAAGGTTGTGGATGATAGACCTCTCATACTGGTACTTTATATGGATGACCTCTTTCTGACAAGTGCAGACCCTCTCATTTACAAACGTAAGAGGGAGTTGGATTCCGAATTTGGAATGGTGAACTGCAAGCCTATGACTACCCTGATGGAGCTTAACTTTAAGAAGTTATGCGGTAGTGCTACCGGACCTGAATTGGGAAATGCCTCTAAGTTTCGTCAACTCATAGTAGCATTGATGTTCTTGGTGAACTCCCATCCGGATGGATGTTTTGCAGTTAGCATGTTGAGCCAACATATGGCTGAGCCTCTTCACTTACATTGGATTGGTGCTAAGCATCTTCTGAGATATCTTCGGGCACAATAACTGATGGATTGAGATAAACTGCTAGAAATGTGAGGCTACATGGTTATTCCAATACTGATTGGGCAAGCAATGTGATTGATCACAAAAGCAATTTTGAGTGTTGTTTCTCTTTTGGTTTTGCTTCGATATCCTGGATGAGCAGGAAGTAGAAGTTGGTTGCTTTAAGCACCGCTGAGGCCGAAAACATAGCTGAGAGTGTGGCCTCCTGTGAAGCTATCTCGTTGTGGAAGCTCTTCAGTGAGTTGTTTGGACATGTGCTGGATACCGCCGTGATCTTCTGTGATAACCAGCGTGGGATTCGATTGTTGAAGAATCCCGTGTTCTATGATCACTCTAAGCATATAGACATCAGGTACCACTTTATCTGGGATATGGTACAACAAGGAGCAAGAAGGTTCCAACACATTGGGGCTGATGTGTAGGTCACCGGTATTCAGATGAAGCCCTTGGGAAAGGTCAAATTCTTGACTTTTCAAGAACGACTAGGAGTCATGGAGAGACCCTCTCCTGAGGGTCCTGTATGATATATCGAGCTCTAGGAGCTTCAGGGGGCTTGGGGTACTTATTGGAGCAATGAGAAACCATAGGGTGAGTGGTTCAGCCTTCCCCTAGTGGTTTGCTATGTAGGCAAGATCACTGGTTCATCCTTCTCTTGCTGAGACACAATCATAAGGAGAGTGGTTTAGCCTTCCCCTAGTGATTTGTTGTGTACAGGGTGAGTGGTTCAACCTTCCCCTGGGTTACCCCTGGAGATATGTAGGTAGGATGATTGGTTCATCCTTCTCCTGCTGAGACATCCTATGCATGCAGTCTGGGACTCATGGGAAGTACCTCTCATCTGGCCAATGAGCAGGGAAATGAGAATAGGGACCATAGTACCACTGATGGATGCATCGTGTACCACTGTACTCCCTATGCTAGGATAATATTGAACTGGAATCAATTGGAACTGACTTCGAGTCAGTAAGAGTGGTATGAGACACTCTCTTCATTTGGAACTGATTTCAAATCAGTGAGAGTGGTATGAGACTCTTTATTTGGAACTAATTTCGGATCAATAAGAGTGGTATGAGACACTCTTTATTTGGAACTGATTTCGGATCAGTAAGAGTGGTATGAGACTCTCTTTATATGGAACTAACTTCGGGTCAGTAGAGAATAGTATGATACATTCTCGATCACTTCTTCTTCATAGTTCAGCAGAACAGTGTTGGGCACTGCATTGATGGTAGAGAAAGTACGAACTAGCAGATGGATTAGCAGATGGAGTTCTCCCTAGTTGAGAGGGAGTGTTAAAATTGGAAACTAGGACCAAAATCCATGTGGGTCATCTTATTTATGGCAGCTGATATTTTTCTTGGATTCCTCTCATCGAGAGGTGTAGGATTGATCTAAAGATCATCCGATTCCAACATGTATTCATGGAGATATGAATTTATTTGTGTTATGTGACAATTCGTCAAGGTCGGCCAACAACCAAATTACCCCAACTTATCCTCAATGTTTTATTACAAATAAAAGAGGTCTTCAAGTCATTTTGACACTCATCTCTTGTGATCTCAGTCTCCACTCGTTTGGGTTATGGTGGAAGGTGAGGTCTAAAGGATAGCCCTATTCTCTGTCCTAAACGAGGAGACATAGCCGCAGTCTTGGAGGTGCCCTAGCTGCAGTTAAACGTGCCCTAGCCGCAGTCAAGGAGGAGGCCTAATTAGCAGTGAAGTGCAAGCCCTAAACGCTGTCAAGAGAAGGCTTTCTATACGTTGTCTAAGGGAGCTTCAACGCAAATCAAAGGAGGCCCTAATTCTCTGTCCTAGAGGGAGACCTAGCCGCAGTAAAGGAGGCCTATTCACAGCTGAAGGAGAAGCTCTCTTACGCTGTCCTAAATGCCCTAGCCGCAGGTCATGAAGGGACCTTAACTCGCTGTCACAAGAGACCCTCAAACGCAGCAAAAACGAGACTCAGATCTGCACCACAGAGAGGCATATATTTAGGGTTTGACTGCTACCTCAAATGAGTATAAGGAGCAGAATAACCTGGGGCTAGTCTCATGGCAATACGTATGATCTCAGATCTAAGGAACACATAACAAGAGGATGCAAGGAATTCTGTGCTAGTATCATTCTCGGCGTACCTGTAAATTAAAGGTGTAGTCAAGATAGATCTCAGATGGATGGAGCACAAAAGACTTCGGATGAGGACACTGTATTAATATAAATTCTGGGCTAGATTCATTCTCGACATAGTCATAGTTCTTGTGATGTAAATCTCGGCATTTCTATGAATGGAGTCTTACCGTCTTGGCACAACTAGTCTCACAGTATATGGATCTGCCTCCTTGCAATCTTGATATGTATATCAATGATATCACAACAACTCTGCTAATAGTCTCTCTCTCTCTATATATGTGTGTGTATCTGTGATCCTTCCTGGTTACAATATTGGTGAAAGTAAAGTCGTAGTCCTAATCTCATTGACCATCACAATCTCGGTGCAATGAGAGGAAGTAGTATCACAGTTTTCTCCATAGATCAGTATTCTTACACAATTAGGATGGTTGCTAGTATTGCTGCGTTGGTGATGTTTTGAAGACATTCTCTTCCGTGTTGATATGTGCTAGGCCACAGGACATAGCACCATAGCAAGGGTTACCTTGGGACTGTTGTCTTAGGACTGTTTGGAGATTGTTCAGATCAACCATTCATCAGAGTCAAGGGAGTTGGGGCTGCAACCAGAATTGTTGGAGCAGCTAGAAATTTGAGGAATGATGCATCAAGATATGCTTCAGCATGATTGAAGATGTCATAATGATGTACCTTCTACTGCTGTCATAAAATCTCAGATTTATGTATTTGTACTATCTCTCTCTTTGCTGAACTATTGAAGAATATAAGAAGAATTGATCAAGGGTTTCCCCACATTGGAGTTTGTCCTTGTCTGGTGCCACATCTTGTGTCCTCGTGTCTTGGCTTGTGTCTTCTACTGTTTATGTTCTATTTGCACTTTACTATCATGCTAATGTGATTGCTAATCTGAATATTGTCATTGAGCTAATATGAAAAATTGAAGTAAATTTCTCTAAGCATAGAACATACCTAAATTTAATAGAGTCCCCTTCATTGGATGCCTCTGCATCATGCTCTTGACCCATAGTTGATTTTCCTCTCCTGTTGCCGGATCTTTGTTCTGATACCATGTGAAAATTTCTAAATTGAAGTTCTACTGCAACAACTGATTTATTTCACCTACTTATTATTCACAATAACTTATTTACAAAATCCCTTTAGCAATATTAAAATAAATTCTACCGCAGTTATCGCACAATTACCCAGATAAAAATACATGCACAAGAATTAAGCACATCAACACAGTTGTTTTTGGACAATTGTCCCTGAAAAAACCCAATGCGGGAAATTCGGTGCAACAAATGAGGGCTTTATTAATCTTCAGCAACAATTGCTTTTACAAGGAATGATTTTACAAAGAAACTGAAAGAAAACACCTGAGACTTTCCCTTTGAGACTTTCTGACACTTTGGAGACCCTGCTCCCACTCCTGTGTCACCTTTGCGTCAATCTGCATGGCTCTAAGTGGCTCTGTGTCCCTCTCCACCAGCTTGCTTGAGGGCTACGTCTCTCTTCTGGACTGCGTCTATCTCTGCGCTGTCTCCCACTGTCCCTGCGTCACCTCCTCCTCAGTCACTGCTGCTACTGATGCCCTCCTCTTCCTCCACCCTGCAACTCTCCCTCTGAAATCGATCTCCTTCTCTTGACAATCGATTTTCCTTGAGATACCGAGTATCTGCTAGTGTGTCTCCAAGTGATCCTCAAGCATTCTCTTATACTTTTCCTGTTGATGTATCAATGATCGAGATTAAGTCTCTAATCAACGGCTAAGATTAAAACACACTTGATCCTCGTCTCTTAGAAGATTCTCACCCTTATCTTTATTAATACCCATTAATATTTTTATTTTCCTAAGTTAAGACTTAGAAACCCTTTAAAACTATTAATTATTTTAATAACTCCTCATCCGGGTGGAATTTCTCAAAACGATTTTTGGGTCTTGGAGATCTCATGTGCCTTAGCCTCTCCTCCAAATTTCAAGGCTATAGCACATCCAATGCTACCAAAAATCAACATTTCATGCTCTAGTCATAACAAGTGCTCATTTGTGAAAAATTGATTCTAACATTAAGTTGTTTTGGTGAAGTATCTAACATTGTGTTTTCTTGTGAGTTCATAATTTGCATAAGCCATAAAATTCACATCTTATAAGCTCAATCAAAAGCACTTTAAAATCAAATGTGGTGCCTTGTTGAAAAGATTAAGTTGTCTCTTATCTAATTGGCAAATTGGTACTCTCGCATGATCATTTTTGCTTCAATGATTTTTCATTTGTGAATGATAAGTACACATTGATATTGAAATTCTAAATGTCCTTGCTTCTAATCTAATAAATCTTGTTAATTGGAGGTTGGCATTTCTCTTTTTGGAAATATCCTTGGAGATCTCTAATTGTTTCAAGAAATAATCATTGTTGCATTGTTTTGAAGTAGAGGCACCAATAATCTTGCAATTGATATCTTGATTAAGTGTTGATTGTGTTATTATGAGATTTCGGGACATCCCATAGTTGTTGGAATTTTGTATCTTATTCACACTTGATAATTTGGCACATTCTTGTTGTTAAGATTATCTTTCTATTCACTGTTTCGTACTCTTATCATAAAGGATAATCATAACTTAAGTACCTAAACATTACGCAATCTCAACTCAAGAAACACTCATAATCCTTGCATTGCATCCAAAGTCTAGTTGCATTAATAACTTACCTCCAAGCATAAGCTTGGCTGATAGACATTGAGGACCACCCTTTCTCAATTTAACCTAAGGGCTTCAACACCTTTCTAGTGGTTAACACCGTGACCTTGCAGTGGTCAGAGCCATAGTCTGTACAACGTCGAAGGCATCACATGGTTGGAAAACAGGGGGGTATCGTTAATCAAACCTCTGCTTGCTTCCCATTGGCTTCCATCCCACAACCTACTCTAAAGACTGATTCCAAAACAGTTAAGAGGAAGGTCACATTTACACTAGGCATTTAACTTAAAATCAACCAAGACTCTTGCATCCCACCTAGGTCTTAGGGTTTGCATAACATATAGGTTAGTGAAGCATTCAAGCATCAATTCTCCATTCGGTTACTTGGCATTTAATTGATAATAAGCGAGACATTGACTCCATAAGGCACTGGTCTCACATTTGAATTTAATCTAATTCTTAAATCTTTGCTTAAATTAACTAGGTAGCTAGGCCACTCAATTGTGTCTCCTGGACTCGTTGGTTGCCAACCTGTCCTTCATCGTCACATTTCCGTAAGGACTACCCCCCATAAATAGCTATTGGGAGTGTTGTCGCGCAGATTGACACGACAACCCTCAGACCGGGGGCTGTCACTCCGATCCCCGATCCCTCCGTTTAAGCCTGTCTCCCGCGGCTAAGGGGGGTAGTCCCTGTGAGATGATGAGACCAACTGTCGACTAGTTGGTCGGGAGACACGAGATACGATATAAAAAAGCACTTGATGGATTTGATTAACTTAGCAGACCAGTGCCTTAAGAGATTGTTATTAAAACGATTACTTGTTAGATGATATAGAAACATAAATTGTGAACAGCAATCATTTGTCATCAGCTAAATCACGATGCTCTTAAAATGACCAAAACGATATCCAGCAACTGAAAATTTTGAAAAGATGAAAGCTTTAAACCACCACGAGAATCATGAATTATTAACCAGATATCATATTCGCATCTCGACTTGAAAATTTTAGATCTCAGCATGAAAGATATAACATGAAAATTCCTGAAAATAACTGGATCTGAAACTTTCCACAATATTTTTATATTTTTTCGAAAATTTTTAATTTTTAATTTTTTTTAAATAAAAATGAAAAAATCTAAAATAATTTTAAACTTAAAATCTAATTTAAAAAATGGAAATCTAACTATAAAACATTAAATTCTAAAACATAAAATAAAATTAATCTAACCAAATCTAAGTTCTAAAATCTAATTATGAAAAAAAAAACTAAGGCTAAAATTTTTATAAATAAATCTTCTTTCATTTTTTATTTTTTTAATATTATAAAAATGAAAACTAAAAATCTAAAAAAAACATAAAACTTTAATCTATTCTAAACATAATAAAAAAACTCTAATAACAAAATTCTAAACTAAATATAAATTAAAATCTACGCTAATTTAAAATCTAAAATTAAAATCTATTTTAAATATAAAACAAAAACTAAAAAAAAAAATAAAAAATTAAATCTAAATCTAATGAAAAGGTCTAAAGTCTATTGTTTATAACGAAATGAATATATACAAAAAAAACTAAACCTAAAGAGACCAACGCATACATCCGTGAGCCTAAAAATAAGAAACTAAACCTGCGATACACGATATCTCTCAGCAGATTTACGTTACCAGTACCACCATACCGTATACGCACAAAACCGAAACCTAATCCCGAAATCCTGAATGACTGAAATGCCGATTGGTTTGAGGCTTACCTGAGCCGCAGATTACCTTTAAAATCGTGGAAGTATGAACGCTGATTGATGCACAGTGGACGACAGCGGATAGAGATCTGAACCGGTGGCGCTTTCGGATCGATCTCTTGATACGCGGTTGTTGAACGCAAATAATCCACAGTGATACGATGTGCAGGGTCGAAGGAAAGAGATTGAAACGCAAATAGACCAGCGCATTCAACCTGATGCCCACGCTGAGAACGCATTCTCCTACACTGGCTTTCACGTCGATGAATGTTGAAGATGCCCTTTCGATGCGTTCATAGTTTCTTCTGTCGGCGGAAATGACTGGCTGTGCAAACGCTATCGAAGGTGACATTTCTAAATGCAAACTGAGCGTTTTGAACACGATTTGGAACGGGCTCCTCACCTTGCACTTGATGCAAATCACCTGTTGGCAGCTTAAATGAATCGTAACATTGCAAAGTTTCAATGCCTGATAGCGTGAACCCGATGAAGCTGACGATGGATCTTTCTGCGGCAACGTTTTAGATGGAAAGCTTATGCCGGATTTATAACTGTGCTGAATGCTTTTAAAACCGTAGATTAACTATATTATTGCTGCCGCTGCAGAGTACACGGTGACCTGAAGGAATTGAAGCAGGTTTCTATTGTATGGAAATGGCGAAAATGCAGATACAATGGTGGGGAGAAAGGCAGTGAAAGATGGCCACGATTTTAGGCTATGATCCGGGCAGCCCTGATCTCCTTCTGAAAATCCTAAAAAAAATTTACTCCTGATGAAAAACCTGTACAAGAAAAACAGAACCCTAATGAAGACTGTATAAAGCAGAAATTTAAAACCCTAGACAGCTGATTAATGTACAAATTTTTGGCCCCTTCATAGCCAGATTCAGCAAATAAAAACAGGAATATTGTAAAGAAATAAAGCCTTCAGATTTTCACTGTGAAGAACTTCAGAAAATCTCATGCAAATTAAAAATAAACTGAATGATAAACCCAGGATCAAATCCAACTGGGCTCAGCAAAAAATGCTTGCGGGAGTTGGCTGGTTCAGCCGAGAACTTCCCCGAACGCCCACAAAATTCCTTCAGAAAATGTTTTCTGCACAGCTCAAAACAACCGTCAATAAAGAGGGCAAAAATGCTGCTAGATCTCAAACAGTAATGGAGATACCTGCCATTACTTCAGAAACCCTAACAGCACTCAAACCCTAGCAAGTGGACAAGATACCTGTGCCCACAATACTCTACAAAAAAAGAAGAAGCTATTATTAGTGGCTGAAAAGAAAATATGCAGAAAATTAAACAATCTCACAGCATTTCAAGAGAGTAACACCAGCAAGATATGGACCCCAAAGTCTTCTTTTATTAACCAGAAACAGATTTACAAGAGAGCTTCTTCAGTATCAGACTCACAGATCAGATTCCAATTCATCTGAAATGACCCCTAGCACCCTATTTAAAGGAAATGATCCCAACGGCTAGTTCGAGTGATCCATGTAGAAATGATCTCGACCGTTGATGAGGATCAAGACATCTCTTGATCTCATCCGTCGATTTATTCACTTAAAATATTATTATTTTATTAGTTAGGGTTTTTGCTTTATTTTTTTAATTTTTTATTATTTTTTATTTATTTCATTAATTTTTATTTATTTTATTATTTTATAATTTTTATTCATTTTATAATTTTATAATTCATTTTAAAATGGATCATCGAACTAAGCCTTCGGAAACATCACCTAGGACCTAGGACTTAGGACTCATGAGGGGATTTAAAACATTTTTCGACCCTCAAGACACATTACATCATGACTTTTACAATTTACATCTTAAGGCAGAAAACCCCTTTAACATAGACCCTCACAAATCACCCAGTTCTGCGATACAACTATAATCTAGCAGATCAACACACTAGGATTCTCCTAAAATTCCAATGACAAAATCCATCCCGGCTTTGGGGTCAGGTTTGAAGGAAAACTCTGCCGATCCATGGATCGGTGAGACGAAAAACCTTCCGGGACGTAGATTATCACTAGAAAGTTAGGTCCACCTAGGCAATTCACATACACGACTCATATCTGCTAAGATTATTTACAATTAATACATGCAGACTAGGTTTACAATTAGATTGATCAAGCTGCTGATGACTGCTGGATGTCACGGACTCGCTGATCAGGTGCTGCCCCTTTCTTGCAAAGAAAAAGGGGGTGTACTGCATGGGTAGTTGACCGGTAGAGGTCAACATCTGGCTCTACTTGGGGACACGTTGCTGCTTGCAGGAATGTGAGAATCCAGAATCTGCATCCATACAACACAAAAATAAGTAGCGTCCATCCAAAAATCATCATATACATTAAGCACAAGAAAGATAAAAGCTCTTCATTTATTAACTAATCTAGAAAAGCAAATCTAATCCTAAAACAGAAATAAAAATGCGGAAAAAACAAGGAGTAGGGTTAGAAATACGATACAAAAGATGCCCCATGGCATCAGATGTGTTCAATATAGTGCATACTGAGCATTTGCCTGCTTTCAGGCAAATCTGTTGGCTGCTTGTCGGATGTGCCATGTCCAATTTTGCATATGGTAGGACTTTTGCCTATCCGAAAATCAAGCTGCTCACGGCCGTCTGATGCGTCAAATCTTCTTCTTATTTTCTTTCTCTTGCGCTTTTTCTTTCTGGCAGGTTGAATTACTGATGATCTGGTACTTTCTGTTTCAAAACTATCAGATGAAGTGTGTAAGATATGCATGCTAAGTCTTTTTGTGTCTTGCATCTGATTTTTATCGTTTTTAAGCTTATCTGGATCATCTTCAATTAACCACCTAATGACCTCCTCATAATAAGATGGAACTTGTTGCGGCAAATGAGAAAGCTCCTGGTTTCTCTTATCATCTGACCATTGTTGAATCTTTTGAACTTGTATTCTAATGGCATCCATCTGTCTAGAGTGTTCAACCTTTATAGCACTAATTTGTCTGGCATGATGTTCTTCCATGTCTTTTATTACTTTAACATTTTCTTCCTTTATGTTCATCAAGCAATGTTGTATAGAGTTTATTTCTTCTTTATGATTTGCTTGCATGGTGGCCAACTGATGATCCATAATTAATAACTTGTTTTGCATAGAATCAATTTCCCTATCATGATCAGCTTTCATGGTCGACATTTTGCTTTGCATGAATCTAATTTCTGTTTCATGATTAGTCTTCATGGCCTCAATTTCTTTAGCATGCTGATTTTGCATAATCTCTATCTCTCTATTACGTTTTTCAAGGTGGGTGCACAAAGTTCTCATGTCATTGACATATTTAGCTTGATTAGCCTCCATATTTTTTACCAGCATCATTAGTTCTTGTATAATTTGCTTTTGCTCTTCCTTTTCATTGTCATTTGTCCCTGATTTTCCACTATCATGGACTTGATCTGCATTAGTACTGGTGGATGACACATTCTGATCTTGAAATCTTTCTTCAACAACTTGACCTTTAATATGATTACTTTCTTCCTTTTGCACAATTTTAGAGGTAGAAGGCAAGCTGTTTGGACTATCATATCTATCTTTAAAAGCATTGAGAATGTCTTGTAAAGAAGTGAAAAAATCATTAGGAAAATTATTAAACCAATTCAAGGCATCACCCTCTAAAGAATGGACAAATAGACGCATCTTGAAATCTTCATGATTATATTGAGGAAGTCTACAATATATGATCATTACACAAGTAAACATGTTTAAATGATGTCTAACAACGACCGAATCACCACCCGAGAACTTAAATAATTTAGAAATGGCCTCTTTCGGAAGATCATGGAGATTATCAGTAAAATGACATGGTTTACATGAATAATCCATGATGAACAGTAAGGGATCAAATGGATGATAGAAAGAGATTTTTGCTCAAGAGAATTAAGAGATGAAAGAAGTGGAGTCGCCACTTGAACAATGAATCTGATTCTAGGATCCAAAAAGTAACCACAAGCAGATATGAGAAAAGCTTCTTGTCTGGGAAAAATGAGAAAGTGGAGTCGCCACCCAAACAAGAAACAAACCGAAGAGATGCTACTGATATGGCGAAAAATAAGGCAATAAAAGATCCAAATGATAACCCAAAAGGTTGAATTTGCCAGCTCAAAATGAGAGATGAGAAATATGAGAAGATGAATGTCGATGAAACTCCAGGAACAGAAAAACTCTATCCCCGGCAACGGCGCCAAAAAATGTTGTCGCGCGGATTGACACGACAACCCTCAGACCGGGGGCTGTCACTCCGATCCCCGATCCCTCCGTTTAAGCCTGTCTCCTGCGGCTAAGGGGGGTAGTCCCTGTGAGATGATGAGACCAACTGTCGACCAGTTGGTTGGGAGACACGAGATACGATATAAAAAAGCACTTGATGGATTTGATTAACTTAGCAGACCAGTGCCTTAAGAGATTGTTATTAAAACGATTACTTGTTAGATGATATAGAAACATAAACTGTGAACAGCAATCATTTGTCATCAGCTAAATCACGATGCTCTTAAAATGACCAAAACGATATCCAGCAACTGAAAATTTTGAAAAGATGAAAGCTTTAAACCACCACGAGAATCATGAATTATTAACCAGATATCACATTCGCATCTCGACTTGAAAATTTTAGATCTCAGCATGAAAGATATAACATGAAAATTCCTGAAAATAACTGGATCTGAAACTTTCCACAATATTTTTATATTTTTTCGAAATTTTTTTAATTTTTTTTTTCTTTTTAAATAAAAATGAAAAAATCTAAAATAATTTTAAACTTAAAATCTAATTTAAAAAATGGAAATCTAACTATAAAACATTAAATTCTAAAACATAAAATAAAATTAATCTAACCAAATCTAAGTTCTAAAATCTAATTATAAAAAAAAAAAAACTAAGGCTAAAATTTTTATAAATAAATCTTCTTTCATTTTTTATTTTTTTAATATTATAAAAATGAAAACTAAAAATCTAAAAAAAACATAAAACTTTAATCTATTCTAAACATAATTTAAAACCAAAACTCTAATAACAAAATCCTAAACTAAATATAAATTAAGATCTAATTAAAATCTACGCTAATTTAAAATCTAAAATTAAAATCTATTTTAAATATAAAACAAAACTATAAAAAAAATTTAAATCTAAATCTAATGAAAAGGTCTAAAGTCTATTGTTTATAACGAAATGAATATATACAAAAAAAAAACTAAACCTAAAGAGACCAACGCATACATCCGTGAGCCTAAAAATAAGAAACTAAACCTGCGATACACGATATCTCTCAGCAGATTTACGTTACCACCATACCGTATACGCACAAAACCGAAACCTAATCCCGAAATCCTGAATGACTAAAATGCCGATTGGTTTGAGGCTTACCTGAGCCGCAGATTACCTTTAAAATCGTGGAAGTATGAACGCTGATTGATGCACAGTGGACGGCAGCGGATAGAGATATGAACCGGTGGCGCTTTCGGATCGATCTCTTGATACGCGGTTGTTGAACGCAGATAATCCACAGTGATACGATGTGCAGGGTCGAAGGAAAGAGATTGAAACGCAAATAGACCAGTGCATTCAACCTGATGCCCACGCTGAGAACGCATTCTCCTACGCTGGCTTTCACGTCGATGAATGTTGAAGATACCCTTTCGATGCGTTCATAGTTTCTTCTGTCGGCGGAAATGACTGGCTGTGCAAACGCTATCGAAGGTGACTTTTCTAAATGCAAACTGAGCGTTTTGAACACGATTTGGAACGGGCTCCTCACCTTGCGCTTGATGCAAATCACCTGTTGGCAGCTTAAGTGAATCGTAACATTGCAAAGTTTCAATGCCTGATAGCGTGAACCCGATGAAGCTGACGGCGGATCTTTCTGCGGCAACGTTTTAGATGGAAAGCTTATGCCGGATTTATAACTGTGCTGAATGCTTTTAAAACCGTAGATTAACTACATTATTGCTGCCGCTGCAAAGTACACAGTGACCCGAAGGAATTGAAGCAGATTTCTATTGTATGGAAATGGCGAAAATGCAGATACAATGGTGGGGAGAAAGGCAGTGAAAGATGGCCACGATTTTAGGCTATGATCCGGGCAGCCCTGATCTCCTTCTGAAAATCCTAAAAAAAATTTACTCCTGATGAAAAACCTGTACAAGAAAAACAGAACCCTAATGAAGACTGTATAAAGCAGAAATTTAAAACCCTAGACAGCTGATTAATGTACAAATTTTTGGCCCCTTCACAGCCAGATTCAGCAAATAAGAACAGGAATATTGTAAAGAAATAAAGCCTTCAGATTTTCACTGTGAAGAACTTCAGAAAATCTCATGCAAATTAAAAATAAACTGAATGATAGACCCAGGATCAAATCCAACTGGGCTCAGCAAAAAATGCTTGCGGGAGTTGGCTGGTTCAGCCGAGAACTTCCTCGAACGCCCACAAAATTCCTTCAGAAAATGTTTTCTGCATAGCTCAAAACAACCGTCAATAAAGAGGGCAAAAATGCTGCTAGATCTCAAACAGTAATGGAGATACCTGCCATTACTTTAGAAACCCTAACAGCACTCAAACCCTAGCAAGTGGACAAGATACCTGTGCCCACAATACTGTACAAAAAAAAAAGAAGCTATTATTAATGGCTGAAAAGAAAATATGCAGAAAATTAAACAATCTCACAACATTTCAAGAGAGTAACACCAGCAAGATATGGACCCCAAAGTCTTCTTTTATTAACCAGGAACAGATTTACAAGAGAGCTTCTTCAGTATCAGACTCACAGATCAGATTACAATTCATCTGAAATGACCCCCTAGCACCCTATTTAAAGGAAATGATCCCAACGGCTAGTTCGAGTGATCCATGTAGAAATGATCTCGACCGTTGATGAGGATCAAGACATCTCTTGATCTCATCCGTCGATTTATTCACTTAAAATATTATTATTTTATTAGTTGGGGTTTTTGCTTTATTTTTTTAATTTTTTATTATTTTTTATTTATTTCATTAATTTTTATTTATTTTATTATTTTATTATTTTAATTCATTTTTTAATTTTTTAATTCATTTTAAAATGGATCATCGAACTAAGCCTTCGGAAACATCACCTAGGACCTAGGACTTAGGACTCATGAGGGGATTTAAAACATTTTTCGACCCTCAAGACACATTACATCATGACTTTTACAATTTACATCTTAAGGGAGAAAACCCCTTTAACATAGACCCTCACAAATCACCCAGTTCTGCGACACAACTATAATCTAGCAGATCAACACACTAGGATTCTCCTAAAATTCCATTGACAAAATCCATCCCGGCTTTGGGGTTAGGTTTGAAGGAAAACTCTGCCGATCCATGGATCGGTGAGACGAAAAACCTTCCTGGATGTAGATTACCACTAGAAAGTTAGGTCCACCTAGGCAATTCACATACACGACTCATATCTGCTAAGATTATTTACAATTAATACATGCAGACTGGGTTTACAATTAGATTGATCAAGCTGCTGATGACTGCTGGATGTCACGGACACGCTGATCAGGTGCTGCCCCTTTCTTGCAAAGAAAAAGGGGGTGTACTGCATGGGTAGTTGACCGATAGAGGTCAACAGGGAGACAACTAGAACAGAGAGGTCGGAGATCAGAGTGACAACCCCCGACCTGAATCGTTGTTGCAGTGCTTGTACAATCTGAGCGACAACATTTTTTGGCGTCGTTGTCAAGGAGGATTTTATCTCATTCTTGGTGCTTCAACATCTTCTCAATCCTTCATCTTTCATCATTCCTTATCCCATCAACGCCACATTTTCTAGCACCATTTAGTATCTTCATTATCTCTTCATCTTTTCATCACCTTATCTTTTCTTCTCTCACTAATCTTTTCATCTTCTCAATTCACACCTTTAGTGCCTGGACATTTCGGTTGGTTTCCTGTTTGGGTGGCAACTCCACTTATTCATCTACTTTTCTCAGACAAGAAGCCCTCCCTGATAGCCATCTATTTTTCTCTGACTAACCTTTTAGTTTTTTCCTTTTGGGTTCTAGAGTTAGATTCATGTTCAAGTGGTGACTCCTCTTCTTTCATTTCTTACAAGAATTTCTACCAGAAGCTCACTTCTTATGGATCTCTTGTTTTTCTTGAACAAATATCTCTCTCTCTGACATCCATTAGCTCCTTTTCCTCTTAGGCAAGTCATCATGGATGACTTATTCGCCCCTTTTCATTTTACTGACATTCCTCATGATATTATGGAAAGATTATTGACAAATTACCTTCTTTCACAGGTAATGATGCAACCACTGCTACATATCACATCAAAATGTTCATAACTTTTTCTGGCAAGATATGCTCATGCAACTGCATACGATCATGAAGATGTCAAGATGCAGCTCTTTGTCCTTTCCTTGAAAGGTGATGCTAGAAATTAGTTCTGTGATTTTCCTAAAACTTCTTTTGATTCCTTACAAGCCATCATAAATGCTTTCAAAGATAGATATGGACATCAAAAGAATTCACTTTCTGCCTCTAGTATTATTAAGAAGAATGAAAGTGCTCCTGTGAAGGACCCAAATATCATAGAAAGGTGTCAAGAAAATGTGCCATATTGCAGACATTGTGACCATTCTCATGATTAATCCACTTGTGTCATTGCAAGAAGAATCTTCGATAGTGAAAAGACAAGGACAAGTGATCAAATTGATATTGACAATGAAAGCAAAAAAGATAAGCATCTTATCAAGGAGTTACAACAAATGATGAAAAACATGGAACTTAATCAAGAGAGATTAATAGCAGATCATGCCAAGGAAATGAAATCCTTGCACATCAGGTGGATGGCTATTTAGGAAAAACATTTTGAAGAGCTAACCTCCATAAAGGAAAATGATAAGAAAGAAATGAGCTCTATGCAAGACAGGGAATTCAGTCTTCAAAACAGGTTGTTAACCATAGAAAGACAACATGTTGGGGAGCTAAAGAGCATGGGGCTTAATCAAGCAAAATTAGTTACCGATCATGCTAAGGAGATGGGTGCCCTTGAAAATAGGTCACAAGCAATGGAGGAGAATCATGCCAGAGAAATCACTGTTATTAAGGATGAACATTCTAATCAGATAGCCACCATGCAAAATAATTTTATCAACATGGAAGAAAATCATATGGAGGAAATGAATTATATTTGAGTAAATCATGATAAAGTGATAAATGATATGGAAGTTGGTTAGATAAATCTTCGAAGCATGTTGTTGACAATGGAAGAACACCAGGCCAAGCCTCAAGGAAATCAGTGCTATGAAAGTTGAACACTCTGATCAAATGGATGCCATGAGAATTGAAAAGACCACTCTTCAAAATAAGTTGCAAATAATGGAAAAAATATAGGTAAAGGAATTGCAGCATAGATCAAAGGATGAAAGAAACAAAGAGTCTCTGACAAATCACAACCCTCCCAATCATCCAGAGAAATTCCCATCTCATGGCGAGAAGGTCACATGCCCCATTCAATACAGGTGAACTAGAAATACCAAAGTTGAAAAAGAAGCTAAGAATGATCAGGCTTACGTGTCAACTTTGACAAAGTACATGCACAATAAGATTGGGCATGCTTCAGATTCTTTAGATCCCTCATCTGAACATTTTCAGGATCAAGATAGAAAGTCTACATTGGTCACATTATTATCATTGCATTCCACTCGGAAGAAAAGTAAAAAACTAAGAAGAATAACTAAAAGGTTTGATGTGTCTGATGGCCAAGAGAAACTCGATATTTGGATAAGTCAAAGTCCTATCATTTTCAGAATTCAACATGGCACATCCAAAAAGCAACCCACAAACTTGCCAGAAAGTTGGCAAATGATCATTATGTGCTATGTTGAAGACATTTGACACCATGGTGCATATTTTGTGTAGTATCTCTAACCCTACTCCTTTTCATTTATTGTCATTAGATAGTTGTATTTCACGCATTTAAGTTATATGTTCTTTATATTTTCCAGTTTATTAGAGCAGATATTTTTCTATTCCAACAGATTTATTATATATGCATAATGATATCGATTTTAAATGGATATCTATTTGATGGACTTTTATTTTCTTAGATATAGGATTATGGGATTCTCACGTTACTTCATGGAAACAACGTGTCCCCATATGGAGCCAAATGTTGCACACATTTTGTAAAAGTTCCAAGGAAGAAATTGTACCACAATTTTCAAAGGATAGCCATCAGCCTTTTGAGTCATTGCAAAGCCATTTTGCAAAATTTGTAATGTAAATGATGCTAGTAAGACCGTGTATGTCTGTAACAACCTAGGTATGCATATTATTTTGGCAATGAATTTCATCCTAGGAGGTTTTTCATCTCACTAGTTCATCTATGTTTCTAAACACGGATGATCGACAAAGTTTTTCCCTCCAACCTCACCCCAAATCTAGGGTGGAATTTATCATCAAAGTCTTAGGTGAGTCCTAGTGTTTTAGTTGAGTCTTCTGTAAAAGTGATTTGAGAATAATTTAAGCTAATTGGCTAAATTGTTTTATTACAAGTCACTTGATCTACTAGATTATATTGTGTTGCAAAATGGGGTGTGTATTTTGAGGGTCTGTAACAAACGGCTATTCCTCCTTTGAGGGTTGAATTTTTTAAAATCTTATGTAAAAAATAGTTTAGTGCATGGTCCCTCATACTTAGACACCATGGCTAAAATATTTGAGGGTGGAAAAATAATTAATCCTCTCAAGTGTCAATTAACTATTTTTTCTGGAAAAATAAAATTAATCCTAAGCCACATAATTAATTAATTAGAGTCAAAAAATTAAATTGTTAGAGAAATTAAATTTTCCATGTGGAAAAATTTGTGGGTCTTAAAGAAATTAATTTTTGGAGGTCACCCACCAAGGAAAAATTGGAAATTTCAAGAAAAATATGTTGAAGAATGTAACTACGTTTGGTCTTCATAATTGTATTTGAGTCAAGATGAAATGTACTTATGAAAAAGAATTTTATTCTTATTATTATGACTTATTAAAGCATGGGTTTCATGCTTGGTGTTAGCGCTTGAGATTTCACCCTAGGCTGAGGAAGGTAAACCTTCAAGGCAACATCAAACCATTTCACCTCGTAGCTAGCCCTACGGGGTATGAGAAGGCTCTCTCCGGTCAAACTCGGTAGATCTTTCAATAGGATGAGCTGACCCAATTAGGAACACTGATATTAGGCTAGTAAACTGATAAGGAGGGTTGATTTAAAGTTTTTGGGGTTTTTGGTGGCAATTGGAGGGAGTGCAATTCAGGGTGCGGGGATTGAGCTCAGTTTTTGCAGGTGGGTCTTTGGGGCAAGGTAGGAGTTTGTGCTGATGCCTT
The DNA here is from genome assembly GCA_031772625.1 of Pinus tabuliformis. NCBI lineage: Eukaryota > Viridiplantae > Streptophyta > Pinopsida > Pinales > Pinaceae > Pinus > Pinus tabuliformis. Next base: position 550,059,077 of record CM062819.1, read on the forward strand.
TAGCTGAGATGGATGATCAAGGAAGAAAGAAGAGAGGCTAAAGAGGGCAAACAATGACTTTGAATCCTCTCTAGACAGTGGAAAACATAAACATTAAACAAATTTGAAAGCTGAGCATGGCAAGCATGAGTTCAAACTTTATCACTTCATTTGTTTAATAAGCTGCAGTAAAGAAAGAGATGGAACACATAAACACACTTACAATTACAATAAGAGAACACACCATCAACACAAGAGTCCACAAGAATCCCAATGATGTCTGCAAAACCCTGGTCTCCCTTTTCCTTAAATTGCAGAGATACAAGTAAAATATACAATAGGAGCTTCTCCCTCAAGAGTCCAACCATGAAAATGAGCAAGAGAAGGCATAATATAGATCATCTAACTCCTTTCCCCACCTCTAGGGGTCGAGCTCAGCTTCCTAGGAGCAGTTTGAACTAATTCTAAACTGAGCACTAGATAATAGGCAGTCAAAACAACTTGCCTCTAAAACTTAGGTAACCCATTCATGCATTTAATATTCACTATTTACATCAAGGAAACTTCTAGAAGTGTTAAAGGAGAGTAAATGTATCCATGTGCCATGAAAATTACCCAACAATCCATCATTTACATGCATTAAGAGTCAACCAAAGTAAAAACAGTGTTTTGCAGGCCGAAATAGTCAAAATGGTGAAATTTCCCTGAGTGGTCGCGCCCCTCCCTTGGAGTGGTCGCGCACATTAGCAGCTGTGTTTGAGGGCCTTCCTGGTGTCCAAATCAAGTGAAAGATAGCTTGTTGGAAAGGTCTATGAGTCTAATTTCCAACCCCACTGGAATTTCTAAATTTGGAGTTGATTTGACCCCTCAAAAGTCATTTCTCCCAAGGCAGCTTTCTGCAACTCAAAAAAGGGGCAGAAAGTCAAAATTTGCATGTATTTTGAGCTTTTGGAAGTCCAAATCTCCATAAAATTTGAAGTCCATCCATAGGCAAGTGTATTTTTGCATGACAATTCCAAAAATGTAGAGTTTTCCCCGTTCTGAGCTGTCCCCACGAGTGGTCGCGCGCGGGGTGAGACCACTCCAACGGCCAAAACCTGTAAAATTGCACAAAAAATTCACAAATGACAAAATTTTCTCCAAATTTCTTGAAATTTGGGCTGGGAGTCCCCAACCAAGTACCATGCTCAGTCAAAGAGGCTTTGGCCAAAGTTTGGAGTGGATCGGGCGTTTTCCTTCGTTTTTGTGCTTTGACCAACCGTCCTTGGAGCACCTTCGTTCTCGCCGGTATTTTTGACATTTCTCTCAAACCATGACACCTGTGTAAAAAGTGAAAGAGGTTTTTCTTCCTTGGAATGTTGTGGACAAAAACCTCTCTCAGTTTTGCAAAATTCATCTTTGATTGCTCAGAAACAGCTTTTGAGTGAAACTTGTCCCGATGTGTGAAACAAGGGATTTTGTCGAAATGGAGCGAAATGAAGGGGATAGAGGGCTTCTAAATTCTTGGGGAAATTTTTGGGAGTGGGGAGGGATGTTAGGAAGCAGGGGAAAGTGGAATCTCAGAGATTGAGTGAGGGGAAGGGGTCGAAAAGGACAAAACACAGGCCAAACCTAGAAAATTGCCAGGTTGTAGCTAGAAACTAGGGTTTGTGCAAAAATGAGGAATTTGGCGGATCTAAGGGATGGGAAGTGTTTGATAAGGTACTTTAAGGATAGGGGAAGGTGTATGAACATCAGGAAACAAGTTTTGCCGGTGATTTGACCGTCCAAGAGAAATTGGCTTCAAAACCCTAGGAGAGGGAAATGAACTTGCCAAAGCACAACTGAAGCATGAACAAGATGTAAAATGACTCATTAGACACTGACATGATAATGACAACCCTCTAAATGATGATAGGCTCAGCTGAATGATGACATAGACTGACATTTGGGCAAACCCTAGACCTAATGCATAGTGACCAAATTTTGCTTGAAGACTCACTGAAATGACAAAATTTGACCTTGACACTTCAAAATCACTTTGTAAGAGCACATTTGATCACTGTAGGAAGGCTGGAAAGACCGACACTAACACTTGAGTCATCATGTTTTAGGTCAAATCCCCCATTGAGGACTTCTAGGATTTATTCTGAGTCATTAGAGTGATTCCCATTTAAAGAGACCCATCTTGGGCTTTTGAACCATGTAAAAATAATTAATATTGAATCAAATATGCTATTTGTCCCCTCCACACCAAGTTGGCCTCAAACTAGTTAATTCGACCTCACCAGAAGCTTATATATTAACGCAGATCAAATTCATTTGGAGCATTCATTCTCTCACACACAAGTTCAATATCTAGAAGAAAGAGTTGGAAAAGTGCGAAGTAAGGAACGAGGGCTAAAGGAGTGCGAAGTTGGAGGAGGAAGAAAATGGGAAAATCGAAATTTTTGGCTCTCTCTCTCTCTCTCTCTCTCTCTCTCTCTCTCGTGTGGATTCCTCTAAGAGATCGAAGTCTATCTTGTCAAGTCGAAGTTGTTGCTACTAGGTCAAAGCTGATATTGAAGGGTCATTATCTGCAAGAAAGAAGAAAGGGCTAACTTGCTGTGGAGGAAGTCTGGGTCTAGGTCAAGAGTCTTGGATTATCTCAAGGAGTTATTAAGGAAGAGTTGTTGACTAGGTTTTCCCCTAGATAGAGGTTTTTCCCTAGCTATTCGCCTATATCTGGTGTCTGTAATCTTTGTGCTATTGTTTTGGTAATTGCTTGATGAACTAAAAGATAAAAGAAGAACATAAAGATAAAAGAATCACAAGTAATTATCTATATAAGAAAATATTTCTGCCTTTTTGATTTTCTAACATGGTATCAGAGCTAAGGTGAAGGAAAAAGATAGTTTAAGGATCTACTGAAAGGAATCTAAGAAACCTCAAAAGGTTGAGCAAGAGATCATATAACGAGATCTTATAAGGAAAGAAGCTTACTACCTTCAAGGACAATGTCTAACACAATAAAGGAAGAAAACAAATTAGGAGCATCAAATTACAGGTCATGGAAAAAGAGAATTGACCTCATTCTTGAAAAGAACAAAGTCTTGGATTTGGTCACAGGAAAAGTGAAGAAACCTACAGAAGGATCTAGTGATGTAGATAAAGTGAAGTTTAGAAATTCAGAGATATTGGCTATGACACTAATGGTAAAAATTATAAAGGACAATCTTGTCTCCTACATTTCCACAATAGACCATGCTCAAGACATGTATGAAGCCTTATCAAAATTGTTCACTATCAAGAATATCGGTCTAGTAGCAAGTATTAAAAATGAACTAAGGACCACAAAAATGACAAAAGATGACATCGTGGCTTCCTTCTTTGTAAGGATAGCTAGAATTAGAGATGACCTTCTAGCCATTGATAAGATGTACCAGAAAAAGAGCTTGTGATTACTGCATTATTGGGATTGCCACCTACATGGAGTGCTTTTGCTTTAGGAATCAACAGTTGGAAATAAACTCCATCATTTGAACAATTATGGAATGCTTGTAGCCAAGAAGAGATGTGAATCTCTTTAGTAACCAACAATGAAGAAGAGAAAGTTTCAAATGCATACTCCGCTTATCACAAGAAAGGAAACTTCAAGAAGTCAAAAGGGCCAAGAAGGAAGGTAGACATGTCCAAATTAGAATGCTACTTGTTACCGCTCAAACTAACAGGGGACCTAAGGGGAATCCCTAAAGGGAAAATGCTAGACCAAGGGCAACAAATGGAGTCTTAGCCCACTGTCACCTCGGCTAAGGCTCCCTTCTATTTACGGACTTTCACCGATGGGAGGAGACCCGATATGTATGGAGTCACTAATGAATGATAAGTCAATGGATATGAGTGACCCAGACCCTTTCCCATAAGGTTTTGAAGGATGGAGCTTGCTTGCTTTCTAAGCAAGGTACTATGCGCTTCTAGGGAAAGGAAGAGGATTTTGGGGGTTAGGTGTATGGGAATAGGCTTTGAAAGGAGTTCCCCACACCCTAAATCCTTGTTAGAATTGGTATCCCAGATGGTTCTTGAAGAATGGTCCTTTGAAGGAGCGGGACCACACAGGGCCAAGTGGACCCGGTCTAGGGTATGAGGAAGGTATGAAACAATCAATGATATTCTTACCCTAGACAAGGTGGGAAGGATCAAAGAAAGTATTTCACTCAATAATGTTGCTTTGACCCTGGGAAGTGCTAGCCTTGGGGATGGCAGGGCAAGTTTTGGTCCCGAAGCTAGGGCTTGGCTTTTCTCCCAACTCCACCGTCGGAATGTCTTCAAATTTGGAGGGCTAGAGGAAAGGCCAATGCAAGATACCCTAGGAGATCGAACTTTTTTAGCGGCTAACTTGTCGAGAAATTGATGCCCTAAGCACACCAATGTGGCTAGACTTGGGAGAAGGTGAAGGAATAAGTGTTTTGGTGACCAACCTTGGTAGATCAATGCCTTAATCCTTGGGAGAATGGAGTCTATATTCATCATGTGTAATAATTCTTGGTTCCCAGCCAAGGAGGCTTCAAAATTACTTCACAAACCCCTCTAGGTCAAGTGAAAGCAATCTTGCAGCTTTTCTACTTCAAATGCACAAGAGGAATGGCTTACCAAGGTCAGATTTACCCCTAGGAGATTTCTCTCATACAACATGGCCCATACTTGGTGTCAATTTAAGGTATGTTCTATGCTAGAGCAATTTATTTCAATTTTCACAGTTATCTCAATATCTTTTCTGGATTATCAATCACATCAACATTAAAGTAAACTACAGATAGAACATAAATATAAATCGCAGAAGACAAGCCAAGACAAGAGGACACAAGATGTGGCGCTAGCCAGGGACAAACCCCAATGTGGGGAAACCCTTGATCAATTCTTCTTATATGTTCTTCAATAGTTCAACGGAGAGAGAGAGAGATAGCACGTTTACAACAGAAGTCAACACTTTGACTTATCTAGATAAGAGCATAGATCATCTCTAAGAAGATGATACATGAGATCAGTTGAAGACATGTTGCTTCAACTAATTCTCCAAGGTGACTCCTTCACCTATCGTTGTGCTGCATTTCGTCATCATGCTGCACCTCACCGTGTTGCACCATGCTACACCCATCATCACTATGCTGCATCTCATCACGCTTCATTAATCATGACTGTACCCATCACTGTACTGCATTATGTGCCATTGCTGCACCATGTTTCCATCCTGACCTATGTGTTGGTTGTACCTTGCTTGCTTGTTGTCCTTAGCATGCTTGTTGTTGCATGCTAGCTGTAACATTGCATGCTTGGTGTATTTGCTGCTAAGTACCATACAACTGTCCCAATGTTAGTTAGCTATCCCTTTCATGTGCCCTCCTTCGGAGACAGATGCTCCAGTTGTTCCGACAGTTCGGGTAGTTCCGACTTTTCCGGCAGTTCTGGCTTTTTCTGTCTTTTCAGGTAGTTCCGGCTTTTTCAGCAGTTCAGGCTTTTCCGTCTTTTCCGGCTTTTCTGACAGTTCTGGAATTCTGGCAGTTCTTGCTTTTTCGGTAGTTCCGGCTTCCGGTAGTTCTGGCTTTTCCGACAGTTCCGGCTTTTCCGACAGTTCTGGCTTTTCCGGCAATTCCGACTTTTCCGGCAGTTCCGACTTTTTCGGCAGTTCCGACTTTTCCGGCTTTTCCGGCAATTCCAGATTTTCCAGCTTTTCCGGCTTTTTGAGCAATGTAGAGTTTATTCTCCCATGATTGCATTTAGATCTAGGGCAACGTATACCTAGGGCACTCCCTCTAGCTCTCATCTTCAACAAAGCCAAAACAGGATGAAGTGAGATCACAAGAGTGAGTGTGTGTGTGACAAATGACTTCAAGTCCTCTTCTATTTATACTAAAACGTAGAGGTTGAATAGACATGACTGTTGGGCTTCTGAGCCTACATAAGTTGCTGGCCGACTTGACAATTTGTCCATAATCAAAATAAATTCATATCTTCATAAATACTTATCGCAATCGGATGGTCTTTAGATCAATCCTACACCTCTCGATGAGAGGGATCCAAGAAAAATATCAGCTGCCATAAATAAGATGACCCACATGGAGTTTGGCCCTAGTTGCCAATTTTAACACTCCCTCTCAACTAGGGAGAACTCCATCTGCTGATCCATATGTCCGACTGTACTATCTCTGCCATCAGTGCCCTGTACTGCTCTGCTCTGCTTTGATCTGCTGAGCTCTGCTTTGCTTTGCTCTGCTCTACTCTGCTGAACCATGAAGAAGAATTGATCGAGAATGTCTCATACCATTCTCTACTAACCCGAAGCAATGTTTTAAGACTCCGACTCCGACTCGGCCGAGGATCGACTCCGACTCAGCTGAGGATCGACTCCGACTCCGACTCCGAAACAGTAATGACTCGGCTGGCTCGATTTCAATGACTCGGTCGTTGTAAAAAATACATTAAATATTTATTTTTTTTATAAAAAAACATAATTTTAAAGATTTTCATTCATGTTTCCAAACACACAGCATTATAATATAGATGGAAGACAACATATGATCAAAGTAGGCTCATGAACCAATCCATTATATCAAAATGGTACCCAATGGCAATACATAGTCAACTGTCATACATGATCGAAGACTCAAAACAAAAAACACATAACCAAGGAGGCTAGAAATGGCCTCTACAACAAAAGTAAACTGTGACGGTGACCAGACTCCAGTACTAGTACTACAGTACTACTGGGCCACTGGATAGTAGCTACTGTCAGAGGAGCCAAGATCACGTCGATCAATCTCTAGATCATCATCATCAGAGTCAGACAGGGGGCCCCATGGCTCCTCCTCATCATCATCATCCCCAACTGCAACTGTAGAAGTGGTACCACTAGCAGGCTGTGCAACTGCAGCAGATGCAAGCTAAGATAGAGTAGATATGCGGTTGCGCTTCTGTCGTGGCTGACCAGAGGAAGCACCTACAACTGGAGTCCCTGCTGGCTGTGAGACTGAGGCTGGTGGATTGGGATCTGCATTCAACTGAATAGGCTGAAGTTGAACAGCATGTTCAAGTTCAACTGATGTCTCCAGATCTAAATCTAAATCAAGATCCTCATCAGGATCAAACTCTGCTGGACAACTCTCCACTACCCAATCTGATGTTGGATCAATGTCTTCCAACACAATGGGATCTGAATCAGGTCTTTTGTTCAACAAATGGTTTCGTCTGAGCCAGAGGTTGTATTGGACAAAAACTAGATCATTTAACTGTTTTTGATCCAAACGGTTTCTCTTCTTTGTGTGAATCCTCTCAAAGACAACCCAATTGCGCTCAAACCCAGATGCACTGCAAGTTTGACTCAAAATACGAATTGCAAACCTTTGCAATTCAGGACAATGGCCACCAAAGGCCTCCCAACATTGTGCTGCAAAAAACATAGGAGTGTAATGAGTTAGCTCAACAAAATTACAAATTATATCTAACTTTCAAATTATAAACGATTTAACAAACTTTAAAAAAAAAGTAAAACTATTAAGAATTTGAAAATTGAAATTTTTGTTTACCTGGCTCATCTGCTTCACTTGCAATCTTTGCTAGGTGCTTCCCAAAGGTACCTGCTGCATTGCTGAAGATATTGGCCTTGTCGGTGTATCTCCAGCTGATCAGACTCCAATGGGATCATGCGTTCAATGCAATCAACCAGTCCATCTCTGACCTCCCCCCTCAAAGTTCCTGACTCCTTAGCTTTATAATGATACCGTGGATTCAAAAAATACCCAGCTGCATGTATAGGGCGATGGAGTTGATTGTTCCATCTTTCATCAATGATTGCCCAAATGGGCCCATACTTTGCTACTCTATCCTTGTATACCGTCTTTATTTGCTCCTTTGCTTGATCCATAGCCTCATAAATGAAGCCCATAGCCAACCTTTCCCCATCCACCAACCGCAACACCTTAACTAGTGGCTCAGCAAGCTTCACAATCTCTGCTGCCTTTCTCCAAAAAGTTTCTTCATGGACTTTCCTTTTCAATTCTTTGCCTTCTGGTTTGTTAGACCAATTGCTTTGATTCCATTCATCACTGGAAAACATCTTTTGCAAGTTTCTATGTTGGGAAAGCATAGATTGCAATGTCAAAAAATGTGTAGCAAATCTAGTGATGGCAGGCCTAATAATATCCTTGCCCCCAGTGTGTTTCCTCATGAGGCTCAAAACCAATGTATGATTGTAGATAAATTTTGTTATGCTTTTCGCATGATCTATAGTGTTTTTGACCCAATCTAATTTTCCAATATCCTCAAGCATGAGGTCTATGCAATGTGCAGCGCATGGGGTCCAAAATATGGTCTTGTGTTTTTCCTCTAACAGTTTACCAACAAGAACATAGTTAGAGGCATTATCTGTGATGATTTGAACAACATTAGCCACCCCCACCTCCTCAACAACCTGATCCAATAGCTGAAACAACAAGTGGCCATCTTTTATCTTATTAGATGCATCAACTGATTTTAAAAACATGGTTCCCTGTGGGCAGAAGACAAGAAAGTTTTTGATGGTACGGTTTCTTTGATCAGTCCATCCATCTGACATGATGGTACACCCTGTTCTTGCCCATGAGTCCCTGAACTCTTGCAAATACTCATTAATGGATTGAATTTCTTTCTGCAAACGAAACCCCCTTAGCTCATGCATAGTAGGGCCTTTGAAGCCTTTTCCAGCAGCATGTATGGCATCAAACATAGGCTCATAATATGGTGAACGAGCAGCATTAAAGGGGATATCAGCATCATACCACCATCTAGCTATGTAATCACAAGCAGTCTCCCTCAATTCTTTCTTCCAGTGGTCATCTAAAGTGGGTTGCATTTGAGTTTTACTAACTTCAGGACCATGTGCATCTGATGGAGAGGAGGGAGTGAAATAACTTTTGATAGTCACATCACCCTTTTTCAAATTCATTCTACCCTTTCCCTTATCTTGAACAGAACCAAAAGAGGGAGGAACATATCGGAAAGGGTTGGATGCCTCATTTTGAGGGATAGAGGAAGAACCCTCAAAATCATAGTGGGGGTTGGTAGCCATCATTTTTTGTATCTCCCTCTTCCTCCCAATTTCAGCCTGTATGTCTTTTTTCCTAGCCTTATCTTCTTTAAATTTCTCAAAGCTGGCCAACAAATTCTTTCTAATCTCCCCAATTTCTGGTGAGGTACATGGGGTAATTTGGCCTCTAATCCCTGCCAAGTGTTGTTTCAGCCTATTAATGCCCCCAGGACCTTCCTTAATTTTCCTATGGCAAAATTTGCATTGCATTTGACTATCAACCATTTCAACATATGCCCAAGCAGGATCTCTTGCTCTAGGTGCCATTTTTTGACTAGGAAATGAAAGCAAACAATCTGAAAATGACAAAAAAAAAACATTGATTCAATGTTCATTTATTTGACAAAAAACACTCTCTAAGCTTTCTAGATATGCACTTAAAATTTACTAAGCAAAAACAGATTTATAGAGGTGGAAAAAAATACCTCCAGGCACAAACTGCCTCCTCAAGCTTGCTCCAAGAATCAGCTCCTCAATGCTGCTCCAAATGGCTGCCCAAGAAGCTCCTCACTCCAGCTACAATGCTCCTCCAAGACTCCTCACTGCTGCTCCAAAACAAGCTCAAGAACTGCTCACTAACTCTCAAAGAAGACTCTCACACAAATGCATAAGACTATTGTGAGTGAATGAGAGCACTTGGGTGTGTTAAATAGGGTTTGGGAGGGGGAAATGGACCCCAAAGATCATTTAGCATATTCATATAGCTGTTTGGGGTCCAAACCAAACATAAAACAGTTAAAAAATACATTAAAAAAGGTATATATGTTTGCTGTTTACGCGCTTGGGCCATTCCTTTGTGACTCGGCCGAGTCATATCGGAAATGGCCGGGTTGGCCGAGTCATGGGTGACTCGGCCAACCGGACCGTTTCCTAGGCCGGGTCACTCTCCGAGCTTGCGAAACGGATCAAGCCGGCCATTTCGGTTTCGAAACAGCCGTTTCTTAAAACAGGGACCCGAAGTCAATTTCATCTGAAGAGAGTGTGTCACATCGCTCTTACTAACCCGAAGTCAGTTTTATTGATCCCAGATCAATATCACAAGAGAGTGTCTCAAACCAATCATACTGATCCCAGATCAATGCACAAGAGAGTGTCTCAAACCACTCATACTGATCCCAGATCAATGTCACAAGAGAGTGTCTCAAACCACTCATACTGATCCCAGATCAATGGAGGTCATCCTAGCATAGGGAGTATGGTAGATACAATGATGTGTCCATCGATAGAACTACTATGGTCCCTATCCACATTTCCCTGCTCATTGATCAGATGAGAGGTACTTCCCATGAGTCCCAGACTGCATGGGTAGGATGCCTCGACAGGGGAACAGATCATCCTGGCCCACAGGAGAACGAATCATCCTGTTCCACAGTCGCCACGGAGAACGAATCATCCTGGCCCATAGGAGAACGAATCATCCTATTCCACAGTCGCCATGGAGAACGAATCATCCTGGCCCACAGGAGAACAAATCATCCTGTTCCACAGTCGTCACAGAGAACGAATCATCCTGGCCCACAGGAGAACGAATCATCTTGTTCCACAGTCGCCATGGAGAACGAATCATCCTGGCCCATAGGAGAACGAATCATCCTGGCCCATATGAGAACGAATCATCCTGTTCCACAGCCGCCACAGAGAACGAATCATCCTGGCCCACAAGAGAATGAATCATCCTGTTCCACAGTTGCCATGGAGAACGAATCATCCTGGCCTACAGGAGAACGAATCATCATGTTCCATAGCGCACCACCAAGGGAGGGTGAGTTGCCCTGTGGTCATATGTTGCTCCAAAAGTACCCCAAGCCCCCTAGAGCTCCCAGAGCTCAATGCATGCAACATGCATGACCCTTACAAGAAGATTTCTCAACGACTCCAAGTCATTCGGGAAATTTACAGATTTGACCTTTCCCCAGGGCTTTGACAAAAAATGTCTGCAACTTGTACATCAGTCTCAATGTGATGGAGCCTCCTCGCTTATCGACTTACCATATCCCAAATAAGGCAGTATCTGATGTCTATCTGCTGGAGCAATCAAAAAATACGAGATTCCTCAATAATCGAATCCCACCTCTGGTTGTCACAGAGAATCACAGTGGTATTCATCATGTGTACAAACAACTCACTTAAGAGCTTCTGCAACCATGCAGCTTCACACGAGATCATACTCGTAGCTGTGTATTCGATCTCGGCAGTGCTTATAGCAACTGATTTCTGCTTCCTGCTCATCCATAATATCTAAGCAGAATCCAAAGAGAACCAGCACTGAGAAGTGCTCTAGTGATCCTCCACACTACCTGCCCACTCAGCATTTGAATAATCATGCAGTTTCATATTTCCGACAGTGTATCTCAATCCATGAGAGATTGTGCCCCAAAGATATCTCATAAGATTCTTGGCACCAATCCAGTGAGGCTCAACCAAATATGAGCTCATCATGCTAACTACAAAACATATGTCCGGACGGAAGTTCACCAAGAACATCAATGCGAATGAGTTTATGAAACTTAGAGGCATTTCCCAAATCTGGTCCGACACCACTACCATATAACTTCTGAAAGTTAATATCCTCGAGGTAGTCACAGGCTTGCAGTTTATCATTCCACATTCGGAATCCAACTCCCTCTGACTTCTGCAAATGAGAGGGTCTGCACCTGTCAGAAATAGGTCATCCTCATAAGGTGCCGATATGAGAGGTCTATCATCCACAACCTTCGGGTAATGGTTTGGATCGGTTTCACTCCTAGTGAATCTCAGCTTCATCTAACAGCTATCAATCCTCTCATACTATGCCTAGGGAGTTTTGCTTCAAGCCATAGAGGGCTTTCTTCCACCTATATACATGAGATTCCCGATCATGAATCTCAAACTCCTCAGGTTGTTCCAAACCTGTGGACCTGCTACATGAGGGGAATGGTCCCCTTATAAGATTTTCCTTTGGTACATCTCAGACATGTACTTTCATGCTCTTTTTGAATTCAGGCATCCTTGTCACCATCTGACTCACAAACCTTCGGTGCTATGTGTCAATGGACATGGTCCCCAGTGGACTTCCTGCAACTTGATACAACCCTGAACTCAAAAACATCTTTGAAAATTCTATTTTCAAACACGTACCTTTCCATCGATGAGTGCCACCCTGAAACCTTTGACTTCCATTGCTGAAATAGACACCAGGTTCTTCTTGTGATCAGGTACATAAAAGAGATTCTGTAAATGAATTGAGTTACCCTCATTCAATTGAGGGATAATATTCGCTACACCCTTTCCGGGATAGGTGGCATCGGCTCCAAGTATAATCCCACGATTGTTTCCATCTCTACCAAATTAGAGAGTGCACCCATCTATCTGATGAAATGCCTTGAAGCACTACAATCAATAAGCCAGATTCCAAAAGAATTTGAAGGAGAGGGCCAATACAAGATAACGCTTCTTTATCTTATCAGAAACAACATTTGATTCTTCATACCTAGGGTTCCTTGCTTTCTTTGAAGAGTCGATCATTTCCTTGATGCACTGCATTACCTGTCATTCCTTTGATCATTGAAGATGTCCCTGGCATGATTGTTATCTTCATCAAGACACGTGTCTCTGCCATTCGGACACTCCTTTGCATAATGGCCTAACTTATTGCAACCAAGGCATCCGCCTTTCCTTCCACCCTTAGATCCGAACTTCCCAATGAAGTGATCTTTAGGTAGGCCATCAAAAACTTCCACTGCGCCATTCTGATAATATTCTCTGCTGCGACTTCACCCTCGGTGAATTTGAAGAGGGATGACGAATCCACTGATCCTTTTTTCCTTTCCCAACTGTCTTCGATGATTGTTCTTTCACTCTTGCTTGGGCATTGTCTTCACCTCAACTTTGATACCATGTTAATTTTAGGTATGTTCTATGTTAGAGAAATTTATTTCAATTTTCACAGTTAGCTCAATGTCTTTTCCAGATTAGCAATCACATCAACATTAAAGTAAACTGCAGATAGAACATAAATATAAATCGCAAAAGACAAGCCAAGACAAGAGGACACAAGATGTGGCGCTAGCCAGGGTCAAACCCCAATGTGGGGAAACCCTTGATCAATTCTTCTTTTATGTTCTTCAATAGTTCAGCAAAGAGAGAGAGAGATGGCACATTTACAACAGAAATCAACACTTTGACTTATCTAGATAAGAGCATAGATCATCTCTAAGAAGATGATACATGAGATCAGTTGAAGACATGCTACTTCAACTAATTCTCCAAGGTGACTCCTTCACCTATCGTTGTGTTGCATTTCATCATCAGGCTGCACCTCACCACGTTGCACCATGCTGCACCCATCATCACTATGTTGCATCTCATCACGCTTCATTAATCATGACTGTACCCATCACTGTACTACATTATGTGCCATTGCTGCACCATGTTGCCATCCTGACCTATGTGTTGGTTGTACCTTGCTTGCTTGTTGTCCCTTGCTTGCTTGTTGTCCTTAGCATGCATGCTAGCTGTAACATTGCATGCTTGGTGTATTTGTTGCTGAGTACCATACAACTGTCCCAAAGTTAGTTAGCTATCCCTTGCATGCTGCCCTCCTTCGAAGATAGATGCTCCAGATGCTCCAGCTGTTCCGGCAGTTCTGACAGTTCCGACAGTTCTGACAGTAGGGAAAATAAAATATTAATGTGAATATAAAACTGTGTTAGAATGGTCCAAAAGTCATGGATCATGCTAGATCTAATCTTATCCCTTGATTAGGGACTTAATCACGACCGTTGATTTGTCAACAAGAAAAGTATAAGAGGAGGCTTGAGGGTCACGTGGAGAACACACCAAGACATCAAGATTTCGACTTTCTAGGGTTAGGATTGCTGAAAAAGTTAAGAGAGTGATCTGGAGTTGTTGTTGAGGGGCAGTGAATATAGAAGCAGAGAGGCAGAGATAGTGCCGGGAGGATCAAAGCAGCAACCGGGAACGCTGACACAGAGGGCAGAAGCTGGAACTGTTGGGTTCAGCCGGAACTACTGGGAACTACCGGAACAGCCAAGAAAGCTGATGCAGAGGGTAGAAGTCGGAACTGCCGGGAACAGCTGGAAATTATCGGAACTGCTAGGAATAGCCGGAACTGCCAGGAAAGCTGACGCAGAGAGTAGAAGCCGGAACTGTTGGGAAAGTTGACGCAGAGGGCAGAAACCAGAACTGCTGAGAAAGCTGATGCAGAGGGCAGAAGACGGAACTACCGGGAACAACAGGAACTGCCGAAACTGTTGGGAAAGCTGACGCAGTCCCTAGAGGCTGACGCTGGGGTTTCTCGTGGGGCAAATTGGAGCTGAGGAGTTGCCGGAGTGTTTATCTGGGGTTTCAGCCGAAGCATCTGTCTCCGAAGGAGAGGTATTACTGCCGAGATTTTTCTCTGTTGGGTGAGCCGAATTTGGCACCCAGATTGTATTTTGAAACTACTTAATAAATCAAACCCTCAGATAGCTGCACCGGTTTTCCCTCATTGGGTTTTTTCGGGGACATTAGTCCAAAAATAACGGTGTCATTTGTGTGCTTGTTTCTATTTCCTTCAGTTGATGATCTGTAATGTGTTGAGCATGTACTTTGTTTATTTTCAGTATTTACATGGTAAATAACTTGTTAATTAATCAGAACAAGTAGGAAGGAATAAATTAGAAAGTACATGGAGGGTTTCTAACTGTTAGACTTAAAAACTTCAACATGTGGAACCCCAGAAAGGTTCTTTGTAAAACCCTAACTTAAGGGTATGTCAATAATAATGTGTGAAACCCTAACCTATTTAGGGTTATTGATGAAGTCTAAAGAAAATGTTTGATGGTTTGATGATGTCATGTTTGGGTTTTGGTATGGTTATGAAAAACCCTAACTTGTTAGGGTTGAATGGTGATATCTGAAATCTCAAACCTTTGAAGTATTAGGGTTTGTTGTGTTATGTATTGAAACCCTAGATCATTAGGGTTTGGTAGGGTGTATAAGCAAGACCCTTATAATGTCCTAGAAATGAAATCCTAGGTATATGTGTGTTTGTCTGATCAAAACCCTAGTCTGATCAAGTTTGTTATATGTCTAACTTTAACATATTGATATTTGTGTCATTGGGTTTGACTAACACATGTTACGATATACTTGTGCATGATGGTGGAATCCTAGATATATTTGTTGACCTAATTGTTGATGGCCATAAGTCCTAGGGTTTGGAACTAAGCCCTAGTCAAAGGTTGATTCTCTAGGATGATAGTTTTTGTGAATTCTAGGGTTTTGTAACTAAACCTTAGTAGAAGTTCAAATCTCTAATATATGATGACAATGTGATAATCTGAGATTTATGAAAGATTGTTGAAATCTGAAATTGAGCTGTGATTGGTTTTTTATTGTTGAAGCTTAATGGCTCATGTATGAAATCTAGGATCTTTCACTAAACCCTATTGAAAGTCTAACATATGAGTGCTAAAGTCGTTAAATGCCTTTGTTTGAAATGCTTCTAGGGTTTGCACTATATTGTAGTAGGGTATGTCATGCCTCTGGAAGAAATATTGAAGCCCTAGATATAATGAAGGTTGTTATCTTGATTAAGGTGCTAGAAAGTCTTGATGATGAAATCTAGGGTTTATGACAAAACCCTGGTATGTAGTTGAAGTATAAAAGTATGTGTTTCTTGTTGTTTGTGAACCTAAGTTTAGGTATTTGATGTCTAATGTCGAATGCTTCCATTATTATATGATTATGATATAGTTAACTTCATGCTTTTATATGTATGTATTTGGTTGTACTTGCTATCTAAGTTGTGCAGGTACATAATCTTCAAGATAGTGAAGATGTTTGTAAGTAAAGTTGATATGATAAGCACGATGAAGAAAGTTATATGAATGATGATGTTCATGATAAATCTAATAAGAAGGATGGAAGCCATGAAAGATTCTCCAATGTTATACGAAATTGATCTCCCTAAGTTAAGAGGGAGTCTGGATAAAAGAAATGTCCCTAGCTAAGAGGGAGGACATATTATAGTCATGATGGACATCTTGAAAGACATGTGAAGCAAGAACGGAAGATGTATAATTGATGAATCTTCTATCAAGATTTGTTTGAAAGTCCTACTGTGATAAATTGAGAAGAAATATCAGTTTTCAGAAAGACCCCGAAGGTTTGTGTTTAATTATGTACACTTCAAAATTTGTTACGGATTGGGGTTGTGTTTATATAGGTAAATCTCTCAAGAGGTTTGATAACATGTTGGTTACACGAGAGAGATTTGTTACCGATCTGTTTGATCAGGGAGGATTTGCTACTGATTGGAATAATCGAGAGTGTTGAGGCTTTGTGTGTAAGACACATTGCTTGGGAGGACATCTGGATGACACTTTGTGTTGATTTCTGGATCCTGAAGTAGGGAAGGTGGCATTGGTCATAGATTTCTGACCTCGGATACGCACCTGGATCCATGGGTTAATGGTTAGTGAGTAAGCCAGATGGTACCTAGAGAGGTTGAAAGCTTTAGTCCATCTTAGTCCCAATCAGATAGATTTCCCTGGTCAAGAATCTAGTATGTGGCACCATGAGTGCCTAAATTGTTGGAACACCTTGGATAGATTGGCCTGGTCAAGAATCTAGTCCATGGCATTACAGTGCCTAAACTCTTCATAGTTCATATGTTTTGAGATCTTCCGCATATTTGTTATTATGAATACCTCCCTAGTTAAGGGGGAGTATTGAAGAATATAACTAGGTTCGGTCTTCCTAACTGTATTTAAGTCACAATGAAATGTACTTATGAAAAGGAATTGTATTTCTATTATTATGACTTGTTAAAGCATGGGTTTCATGCTTGGGTCATCACGTTTTAGGTCAAAGTCCCCATTGAGGACTTCTAGGATTTATTTTGAGTCATTAGAGTCATTGTCCATTTAAAGAGACTCTTCTTGGGTTTTTGAATCATGTAAAAAGAATTAATATTGAGTCAAATATGCTATTTTTCCCCTCCACACCAAGTCGGCCTCAAGAAGATCAAGTCGACATCAAACTGGGTAATTCGACCTCACCAGAAGCCTATATATTGAAGCAATTTGAATTCATTTGGAGCATTCATTCTCTCACACACAAGTTCGATATCCAGAAGAAAGAGTTGGAAAAGTGTGAAGTAAGGAAGGAGGGCTAAAGGAGTGCGAAGTTGGAGAAAGAGGAAGAAAAAGGGAAAATCAAAATTTTGGGCTATCTATCTCTCTCATGTGGATTCCTCTAGGAGATCGAAGTCTCTCTTGTCAAGTCGAAGTTGCTGTTGTTGTTGCTGTTGCTAGTCGCTAGGTCGAAGTTGTTGCTGCTAGGTTGAAGTTGCTATTGAAGGGTTATCATCTGCAAGAAGGAAGAAAGGGTTGACTTGGTGTGGAGGAAGTCTAGGTCTAGGTCAAGAGTCTTGGATTATCTCAAGGAGTTATTAAGGAAGAGTTGTTGGTTGGGTTTTCCCTTAGATAGGGGTTTTTCCTTGGTTGTCGGCCTATATCTGGTGTTTGTAATCTTTGTGCTATTGTTTTGGTAATTGCTTGATAAACTAAAAGATAAAAGAGTCACAAGTAATTATCTATATAAGAAAATATTTCTGCTTTTCTGATTTTCTAACAAAATAGTACCCTTGGGCCTTGATGGTTAAGTCAAAGTCAATTTTTTTAAGGGAATTAGCTCAAAATAATTATTTTTGAGCTAATAAAAATGGGTTTAATGAGAAATTCAAAAATTCCTAAAAAATAAGTATTTTTGGCAACAAAGATTAAAAGTTAATCAAGGATCTATCAACAGTCGAGATTATTTTGACGAAGATCAAGCCAATTAGCCATTATTTTCCACTTAAATGATTTATCTATAAATTAGAGGTCATTTGTGTCTTAAGCAAAAACTGATCTTGGGCTAATGTAACTCTGTAAAGCCGAAGTAAAGCTACTGTCCCACTGAGAATGTTTTGATTATCATAATAAAAGACTTTGGGGTGCAGTTCATGGTGTCTCTGTTCCGTTGAATTGTGGTATGTGTTGGGTACAAGCATTCCTATATTGTGCTTTAAATCTTTTATTGAATCATTATTTCATTGTAGGTGATACGAACATTCTATTGGTAAGTTGTGGGCTTATCTTAGGTGATCCGATTCACAGTGTGTTCTAACGGTTTATCCTTGAAAAAAATATAGTGTTTGCAGGTTCCCTAGCCCGTGGGCTCCAAGTTCACAAACTGTGGGCATAGGCTGACTATGCTTGGATCCTAAATATTTTATATGGTTTTCTAACTTTGCTAAGATTGTGGTTTGGCATTTATCTTTCGAAATACATAGCCATTGTCAAAATCTATAAAAAATTTCATTCTCAAAATTCTTCTAAGCGTTATACATTTGTATATTTTGTATAATAAATTTGTAAATTATTTATCTTCTAACCCTTGTTTTGCAGCTGGGGTTTTTCTGAGATTTTAGAATTTCAAATTTTTGTATATATATTGGGGTTTTGGGCTATTGTAAATTCATTTGTGCAGGTGAGATCAAAGGAAAATTGCTGGATTAGAGCTAGATCTAGGCCCTTGAGGGTAAGATTTAGCCTCTACAAACTTTTGCTGAAGAATTTGCAGGAGAATTGAAGATTTGAAGCAAGAATAACTTTTTCAAGCGAGGGTTTGAAATTTTAGGGCCTCCTAGGCCCAACATCTTCCTTCTTGTAATGTTCTTTCTACTAAAATACCCCAAATGATTACTGAAATTTCTGAGTATTAATGTAATTCTTCACTAAGAGTTTTCATCAAATAGTTAGTGGCACACTGCTGTAGGTGGTTTCCTTGATGGTTGTTTCAATATCAGCATGAAAAATACTCAACAAGTGCCCAATGAAACTAAAAAATTTAACTTGGACTAACTTATATCAACCCAGAAATTTATACCTTGCTAATATATGGTAATATAGAGATAGTACCTTGATTTTCCAACAAATTTTCTGAGTTTAATGAAGTCTGATTTTTGGTGAATCACGTCAAATATTGAAGTGTCTATGGCTGTCGATGCACTGCTGATTTATTTAATTTCAAATGATAATTGCACTGGGCCACACAAATGTTCTAGGGGTCTCCTTAACAGCCATACATGAAAATCGTTTCACCCAGAATAAAGTCAAACCACCTTAATAGCTTGGACAACAATGAACATTTATAATCCTCTTTCACTGTATATGATTCAAATGATATCAGCAGCTAGAAGTTTATATTACTTGATATTTCAAAACACATTCTAGCAGTGGCAAATAAGAGAAATGATGAGAAACTAATAGCACATTACACTAGAATATGTTAGTTTTTGGTAGCATCGGATGTGCTCTAGCCATGAAAATTGGTTGAGAGGCTAACGCACATGAGTTCTAAAAAACCCAGAAACCGTTTGGTGAAATTCCCCCCGGATCGTATTTTATTAAAATAATTAATATTTTTAATGGGGTTCCTAAGTCCAAACTTAGGAAAATTAAAGTATTAATGGGTATTAATCAAAATATGGGTGAGAATGATCTAGAAGGCAAATCAAGTCAAATTTCAATCTTAGCCGTTGATTAGAGACTTAATCTCGGCCTTTGAATTCTCAACGAGAAAAGTATAAGAAGGAGGCTTGGGGTTCATTTAGAAACACACACGGAGATAACAAATTGATCTGGAGTTCGATTTCTAGGGCTAGGAAGCTAAGAATTGGAACTGAGTGATCATTCTACAACAGAGGAGCAGGGATAGTTCGGGAATACTGGACAGAGAGGTGGAGAGGCACTAGTGGAGGCAGTGCAACAGCTAGAAGGACTGACGCTAGGCCAATCTGGGCCCACGCAGGCCTGATGCAGAGCCAGAAGGGCCAACGCAGAAGCAGAAGTTGCCCTCACATAGAAATTCGAAACTACCAGGGAGTTGCCTGAACAGTCGGGAGAGATTGACGCAGAAGTTCAAGAGGCAGAAGAGACAACGCAAAAGGTGACGCAGAGCCTGTAAGGCTGACGCAAGGTCTACGTAGGGCCAACGTAGAGATAGCCGAGGTTAGCCAGTTCTGCTGTCAGATCAGTCGGAATCTGCCAGGTGAAGTGAGGTAAAACTCACTTAGTTTTTTTCCATTATATTTTTCTCTGCCACTAGATTTTCGGGAAGGCAACCAACATTGTATTCATAACTACTACTTAATATATAAAACCCTCAGCGCTGCTGCACCGGTTTTCCCGCATTGGGTTTTTCCGGGCACTGTTTTGTCCAAAAATAACTGTATCCTATGTATCTTGTTCCTTGCTCAGTTTCTTGTTTCATGTAATCAAATTAAATTGGTGTAGGCTGCAAAAGTAATTAACTTTAGTATTATTTAGAAAATAACTTGATGATGTATATTAAAATCAAGTATGAGAAGTAAATTCAGTTTTGCTGCAGTAGGGGTTCCTTGGAGTAGGAATTTTCACATGGACAGGCTAAGCAGTGACTAGAGGAGCGAGTTCGACAAGCTGGTGGAGATGGCATCACATGGGCTCAGAGATCAGGACAGGTTGGAAGGAGCTTCCAACTATGTCGTATAGAAGACCAAAATCTTAGTTGTTCTGGAGGAATATGATCTCGAAGCTTACATCAAGAGTGTTGTGGTTGTTCACACAAACAATGATCAGAAGAAGAAGTACAAGCTGAGCACGGGAAGGCGAAGAGGTTCATACTCGATGGAGTTCGAGATCATGTGGTCTCACATTTGCAGGACAAAGGTACAACCCGAGAAATGTGGGAAGCTGTGTCTTCGCTATATGAAGGCTCTTCCGAATAATGGAAGATGTACTTAGAACAAAAGTTGCAGTGGACATTGATGCAGAAGGGGTTAACTCCTATCTTCAACGTCTTCAGGACACCAGAGACCAGCTTTCTACAATGGGGTCTACTCAGTCTACCATGATAGCAAGGATGACCCTGAATGGAGTCTCGGATGAATGGCAAGTCTTCGTCCAAAGTATACTGGGCAGGGAAAGATTTCCTTCATCGGAGGAGATGTGGGCAGCCCTTCAACAAGAGGAATTAAGGAGGGATCTGGTTAAGGTCAACCTCAATGGCAGCAATGGGAGTGGTATGAAGACCAAGGAGGAGGAGGAGAACACAACTCTAGCATCAAATGGACAGCAAAAGCAGAAGCAAAAGGACATTTTGAAGGTGAAATGTTTCAGATGTGGCGAGATGGGCCACTTTGCATCCCAGTTTCCTTTGAAGCAAAAGGATAAGGATGAGAAACATGATCCTAAGGCCGCTCCAGCAACAATTGATGAAGATGAGTTTGCCATGAGTGCCCACGCATCCCCAGGAGGGAAATGGTGCAATATTCAGCTATAGTCGGGAGGATTACATGTGGGCAGGATCCTTGAGGAGTCCACCTCTTGGATCAATTCCTTGCTACGTGAGCCTGAGAATCAACAAAAGCGAGATGAACTTAGTGTCAGATGGTGCAGTGGATAGTTTGGAGAGACAGATGCAGTAGCCTGAGACTAAGGGTTGATCAATGCAGAGCAAGGGTGGCAACAGTGCAAATGGCACAATGCAGAAGTCAACAACAACATAGAAGATTCAGAGGGTCAGAGACTAGTAGCAGTCAGATTCCAACATTCATGGTATTATGTTGACCACAGTTAGTTTAAAAATTTTGGATTCTTTTCCGTTGCTAAGCAATAGCAATTGGAAAACGACGTAGTGCAGAGCTAACAGTGGTGGTGTTAGCAGCAGATGCAGAGGGAGCTGTAATATAGATACAACAGTGGCAATGGCAGTGTCATGGGAAGCAGTACAATAGCAGCAACATCACAGTGTTGGTGGCGGTAACAACATGGAAAGGAGATGCTTCAGAAACAGAGCAACATGCAGTTGGACATTGTTGCTAGAACACATTCCTCGCTAAGAGGGAGTGTTAGTTTTTGATAGCATCGGATGTGCTCTAGCCATGAAAATTGGTGGAGAGGATAAGGCACACGAGTTCTAAAGAACCCAAAAATAGTTTGGTGAAATTCCACCCAAATTGTATTTTATTAAAATAATTAGTATTTTTAATGCGGTTCCTAAGTCCAAACTTAGGAAAATTAAAGTATTAATGGGTATTAATCAAAATATGGGTGAGAATGATCTAGAAGGCAAATCAAGTCAAGTTTTAATCTTAGTCGTTGACTAGAGACTTAATCTCAGTCGTTGAAGTCTCAACGAGAAAAATATAAGGAGGCTTGGGGTTCATTTAGAAACACACACAAAGAAAATAAATTGATTTGGAATTCGATTTTTGGGGCTAGGAAGCTAAGAATTCGAACAGAGTGATCATTCTGCAGCAGAGGGTCAAGGATAGTTCGGGAATACTGGACAGAGAGGCAAAGAGACACTAGTGGAGGCATTGCAACAGCTAGAAGGACTGACGCTGGGCCAATCTGGGCCCACGCAGGCCTGACGTAGAGCCAGAAGGGCCAGCACAGAAGCACAAGCTGCCCTCACACAGAAACCAAAACTATCGAAACAGTCGAGAGAGGTTGACGCAAAAGTTCCAGAGGTAGAAGAGACAACGCAGAAGCTGATGCAGAGCTTGTAAGGCTGACGTAGGGCCAGCGCAAAGATAGTTGGGGTTAGCCAGTTCTGTTGCCGGATCAGTCAGAATCTGCTGGGTGAAGTGAGGTAAAACTCACTCAGTTTTCCGCCATTATATTTTTCTCTATCACTGGATTGTCGGGAAGGCAACCAACATTGAATTCAGAATTACTGCTTAATAATATAAAACCCTTAGAGCTGCTACATCGATTTTCCCGCACTGGGTTTTTCTGGGGACTATTTTGTCCAAAAATAACTGTGTCCTATGTATGTTATTCGTTGCTCAGTTTCTTGTTTCATGTAAGCAAATTAAAATGGTGTAGGCTGCAGAAGTAATTTACTTATGTATTATTCAGAAAATAACTTGATAATGTATATTAAAATCAAGTAGGAGAAGTAAATTCAGTTTTGTTGCAGTAGGGGTTTCTTAGAGTAGGAATTTTCACAGAAGATAGTACTGTGAATGAGGGATGGAACCTGGGGCATAGAATCAGATATTTATCACTGATATAATGATCAGCTCGCCCTCTATAATGCCCAAAAATTGCACGCACAAGAAACGTTAAGTTCAGCCACAAAGATAGCAGGGAATCTATGCCTCTTTGACCATATCTCAACCTCTACACAAATGGTTGGGTAGCTCCCAATTCAGCAAATGCAAACT
Organism: Pinus tabuliformis; assembly: GCA_031772625.1. Classification (NCBI taxonomy): domain Eukaryota; kingdom Viridiplantae; phylum Streptophyta; class Pinopsida; order Pinales; family Pinaceae; genus Pinus; species Pinus tabuliformis. The sequence goes on from CM062819.1 coordinate 550,082,377, forward strand.
CAGGCGCGTAATATGTTGATGTGAAGTCTCTAAATGCCCAATACGCAACCCAGAAAGAAGACAAATTCCATGCACAGGAAAAACAAGGCACTTAGCCTCAACCAACAGATAAACACGACCTCCCTCAAGTCCAACTTGTCCTTCAACAAGGATATACGCGCAACCAACAATGGGAGAGAGCTCAGTCACTCTAAACAAGAAATTTGACCATAGTATACAGTCATAATCTCTGCTAATTAATCCCAATCAGCATAGCTCTTTGTGGCAGTGGCAAATCGAGCCCTTGGTTGAAGAGAAAAGTCACACAACCTTCAAATTCCCTTCAAATTTCAATCTTCAAACTTGGTACTCGACCCCTTTTCGGAAGGAATGATATCAGCCCTCTTGGGGATGAAATGACCCCGCAAACAACTGATTCGAATGATGTATATTCTCTGCAATATGCACAATGGAAGATATGAAGTAACCTTCCCTTAAAGCTAACTAGGGTGGTACTCGAAGTCCACCGTAATTAGCTATGGAGTTTTGCTTGAAACTCTTGAAACTCACTTGAGCTTCTTCACAATGTCAAATAGAAATGGTAGAATAGAATGCCTTTCCATTGAGTTGTTCCTCCTTTTATAATCCTACATGGAGCCTCCCTCTAGCTTCTAGATCCTCCTTTTCCCTATTATTTTTTTGGTGGGGCCCAATTTCCACTAGGAGAATTTTCCCACCATTTTGAATAAAATAATAATTTGCCTCCTTTCTCAATAAAATATTAATTTGCTGTCATTTACCAATAAAATAATAATTTTCCTCCCTTCTCCAATAAAATATTATTTGCCGCCATTCTCCATTAAAATAATAATTTCCACTTTTCTCCACAAAATAATATTTTCTCCCTTTTAATTTAATATCACCAAAAATTGGCAAAACTTCTAAGTGGATTTTTCACTCGCAAAATTTGGAAACATTGCAGTCCTCCCCGCCAAAAATTGCTTGTCCTCAAGCAATATGTTGCTACTCCAAAAGTTGGCCTAGCTAATGCCAGGGTCCCAAATGTGCCACTGAACAACTCCTTGCTACTAAACATCCTGCCATACTGGTGACACTCCCCATGTTAACAGTGAATTACTAAAACCCAATGGAAGGTCTGAATGATCTACCCCTGTAGAAACCAGCTCATCCCTAAGGGTAGTTGAACTGCCAAATCCTATTATACATGGATCCCATGCTAGTCTCAAAACGGTTCAACCATGCTAATGCTACGCCACTTTGACTATGACAGGCGGCCCATCGTGCTTAGATTGTATCCTCCCCTCCAAGAACCGAATGACGAAATATCTGTGAAGGCCAAGCTCATCATGCCTAGGCATCTCCATGATGTCAATGTGTACCCATCCACTATCAATCTCATCCCTAAGCAGCGACAGGATAAATCCCCCTTGCCATTCAATGGAGGTCTCAACGATCTACCATGCGTCACACCCAAGGTGAACTAGATCACCCTCTCCCATGATCCTGCTCATCATAGAATGGAGTGTCCTATTAGCCAACTGGATCCTTGGATCCCATCACCAGATCTGTTGTGGCATAGTCCTAATGACGGCTGGAACCCACCTGTGCTGCATCTTTGGTCCCTGCATGCACTCAGTATAAAGACCCCATAGACCATGAATCAATCTGGTGTATGCAAAACTACCCTATCCCTGCCATACCCCAAAATGAGCTCTGTTATCTCGTCTCCTAAAGGCGCTCCCCAATACTGCCGGGAGTCTAAACATCCGTCTGTAAGGAAGGTCCACCACCCACTATATATGCTCCTAAGACACCTCAAAACATCTCGCCCAAAAGGTGTTAGGCATCTCCCTAAGTGTGGGCTCAAAGGTGGAGCATGTGCTACCTCTGCAAAAGTTCAGCTCATCCCGAGGCCTGCATCCACCAACTTGCACCTAGACCATTTGCCGCTGCTCAAAGGTCTCTCTCCTGCTGCACTGAATCCCATGCAACTATCTCAAGTGAGCTCCACGCAGCCTATTTCTCATGCTGAGGGTGGCAAGGAACAACAGTCGGTTCCTCAAAGGCTGTGAATAATACGAGGGAGGAATAGGCGTGTGAGTCCCGTGGGATATGTCTGAGAGATGCTCGCCAGTGCCCTCATCGATCCTGGGTAAGCCCAACCCAATGATATGCCTATTGTCCCTCTTAGGAGATCTCTTTGGGGGAGATGCTCCAACAACCTGTTGTGCATCACCATACTCAGTTGTACACAAGCATGTACACCTGCACTCCTCTACATAAAACTGAACTCTGTGGCACAATCCCATGCACTGCTAGTCACCATCACCTACCACCGTACCACCCAATATCATCTAGTATCCCACATGTGCTAATGCATTCGCCCCTCTACTAGCAAACCCACCATGATGTGAGCTACACCCCCTCATCTGTCCCGGTATACTTGAGCGGCCTAACTCCGCACATGCTAATGGAAATAACACTACTATGTCAATCCTCAACACCTCCTGTGCATAATACAACAATGAAAGAGCATCGTTGCCATACAATGCACTGTTTGGTGGCTTGTCGAAGCCACCTCCTACTGCAAGCTCTTGCCAAAGTGTACTAATCAACCTTCAACCCCATGCACTACCAACATGGCAAGACAACCCATGGAGCCTACTCACAAACCACCTGGCCACTAGTGCCGATTGGAACCCCCCTAAAGAATGTATGTGCTCAGTCACTGGGTCAACTATCTCATTGATGCCATAGCCATCCTGCATCTCTGGTATCTGATAGGAAGCCCCACCTAGATCCCAATGCCAACTTGGGCCTCCAGTACCCTCAATGCCTAAGAGCTCTTGTTGAGCTTCACCTCAGATTACGACCATCTCCATAAGTCTAGCCCACAACTCTGAGTACCAACTCATAATTTCTCGTTATCCAACCCCAAGGGCAGGATCGAATGCACGTGTACCTATAAAAGCAATATCCTCAACATGCGAATGTCGTGCCTTGTCCAACTCATGTTGCATCATCCCACTATCCTGGTCAACACACGAGATCTGACTAGGCAACTATGCCTCTCTCTCTCTCCAATTGTTGAAATTTCTAACTCTGACACGTCGGAAATCCCTACTACATTATCTAGTTTATTTTCTCCTACTTGTTCTTTTCATTAGCAAGTTATTTATAAATACAAATATCGAAAATAACACAAATACAACCTTAACACATATACAAATCAACAACTGAAATAACTGAGTCAATCACACAAGGGACAGCTTTATTTTTGGACAATCGTCCCTGGAAAAAACCAATGCGGGAAAATCGGTGCAATAGATATGAGGGTTTTATTATTATGCAATTTCTGAATACAACTAGGGTGCCAGAAATGACTCACCCATCAGAGAATTTCCTTGGCAGAAGTACCTCTCCTCAAGGACAAATATTCCAGTTGATCAGCAACCGGATGATTGATCCCATAGCAACTTCGACAGTTCCTTAGCTGGACAACAAAAGTTGCTCCAAGCTTCTCTCTAGAACTGCGTCACCCTCCAGGGACTGCGTCACCCTCTTCTGCTCTGCGTCTGCCTCTCAGCTCCCAATCTGCCCCACGAAAGTTCCTCAGCGTTGCCTCTTCAGCCCAACGTCAGCTCTGCTAGCCTCTACTACTTTTGTGTCAGCCTCTTGGCCCTCTATGTCACCTGCGTTGGCCTCCTCAACCTCTGCATCAATCCTGGCTGCCTCTGCGTCAGCCTTCCAAGGCTTTGCGCTATCTCTTTGGCACTTTCTTTGCCTCTGTGATATGTATTCTCGGCCTTCTGCTAAACTGCCCATCGCTGCAACAAATCACTAACTCAATTTCTCAACAAACCTTGCCCCAGAAAATTGAATTCTTGATCAACTTGGTGTATCTCCAACTGACCCTCAAGCCTCCTCTTATACTTTTCCTGTTGAGTCTTCAACAGCCGAGATTAAGTCCCTAATCAACGACTAAGATTAGATTTGGCTTCATCCATGTCATTTAGAACATTCTCACCCAGTTTTATATTAATACCCATTAATATTTTAATTTTCCTAAGTTTAGAATTAGGAACCACATTAAAAATATTAATTATTTTAACATCTCTCCAACTGGGTCAAATTTTCCCAAATGATTTCTGATTCTTGGAGATCTTATGTGCCTTAGCCTCTCCACCATTTTTCATGGCTAGAGCACATATGATGCTACCACAAATCAACACTCCCTCTTAGCGAGGAATGTGCTCTACTAATGTTTCAGCATGGAAACATCACACTGATCCTCCGCACCGATACTTGCGCTGATGCTTGGCCTGCTGCCTCACATCATCTGCACTGTTGCTTCCTGTACTGTTGCCCATGACACTGCCACTACCACTGCTACATCTGTACTGCAGCTCCCTCTCAATATGTTGCCCATGCTGCCCCTAGCACTGCCACTGCTAACTGTTGCACTGCAACTCAGTTGTCGACAAGTAGGTAACTGACTTCTCCCAAATACTAACATCCGATTCAGTCTGGAAGCCTCGTGAAGCTGAAGCTACCTCTGCTGCTATCATCTGCTCCCTCTGCTGCCATTGCGCTACTACAAACACCTCGGTGCCTCTCGCACTGCTGCAACCTCTACTACACTACTACAGACCTCTGCACTCTAGCACTGCCTTGCTGTTCCATCACACCTTGCTCCACCCGACACCTGTCATCATGCTATTGTCGTTAAGGGCTCCCGTAGTTGGATGTGATCCAAGAGTTTTAGGCACCTCAAGGATCCTGCCCCTAGTATGTAGTCCTCATGACTACAACTCGATGTCTCCCCACCTCTTCTCTAGAGGTGCATGAGCACTCATGGCACAATCGTCATTAGTCTCGACCTCTTTCTCCACCTTAGCTGGAGCTGCCTTAGAATCGAAAGCCTCTCCTTTGTTTTTCTTCGTGGGACACTGGGATGCATAATGTCCCATCTCCCCACAGTGGAAGCACTTCACCTTGGAGATGTCCTTCTTCTTCCTCTTCCCTTGCTGTCCCGCAAATGCTAAAGCCGCATCCTCCTCCTCTTTCTTGATTCAACCTCCCTTGCCGCTACTCACCGCCTTGGTCAACCTCCTGATCTCTTCTTGGCAAAGAGATGCCCACATCTCCTCCCAACCTGGAAGAGTACCCCTGCCCTAAATCCACTCCTCGGAGACTACATTCAGGGCAGTCCTAACCATAAATTCTAGATCCCGTGTAGACCCCACCAAAGTAAGCTGGTCGCGAATCTCTTGCAACTTGAGAAGGAATGGATCTATTTGCTGTCCCTTCTGAATCTAATACGACCGCAGTTAAGTCTCCAATAACATCTTTCGTTGTACGGAAGTTCCCTGATACAAGGTCTTCAAAGTATCCCACATTTTCTTTGTTGTGTTCTTTTCAACAATATGTGGTATGACATGATCTTTGACCCCGTCTAGGATCATGCACTTCGCCTTTGCCATTGCATCCTCATACTTCTCATTCTCAGCTGGGTCGACTGGAATAGCCATGGTTCTCAAGGCAAGGTCCTTGATGCTATGTCGATCCAGGACTGCCAGGATCCTAGCCTTCTAGATGACAAAGTTGGAAGCTTCGTCCAACCTATCCTGATCCCTTAATCCGTTCACTGCCATTTCAGCTCCTCTTCTAGACTCCCTCTAAGTTTCGACTTCCCTCCTAGAAATCTCCCTCTAAGTCCTGAATTCCCTCCTGGAAATCGTCTGGCTAGTTGTCAAACCGCTCCTCTCCAATCCTCCTTGCAACTGCAACTCGGATCTAGATTTCTTGTCCAGAAATCGTGAAGGTAGCGATTCCCTCTACCTTGGCTTCGTCTCCATAGGTATTGTTCTGCACCGACAGAAACAACACCCCACCAGCTCCACAATCACAATCTACCCACAGCTCCCCAAGCCTCAGCAACTGAAGAAAACCAAGCCTTTCAGGCTCTGCTCAATCTCGGTAATGGCAAAATCTGCTCCTCCTAGCAACAACGTCGATCTTTCCTGGCCGAGAAAGATGAGCGAGCACTGCGTAGGTCTAATCTGCCCCTCTCTGCCTCTGCGTTGACCCTCCTCCTAACTTGAAATGATGACGTAGACCCTCTGCATCACTTCTTCTCTACTGCTTCTGCTCTGGAATAGCGTTGTCTCTTGGGACAACTACTACTATTGCAAATTCTTCAGATCACTGTTGGTGCCTTCAGTTCTTCTGTGATCTGCAAAGCTCTGATACCATGTTGAAATTTCTAAGTCTGACACATCAAAAATCCCTACTGCATTATCTGGTTTAATTTCTCCTACTTTTTCTTTTCATTAACAAGTTATTTATAAATATAAATATACAACCTTAACACATATACAGATCAACAACTAAAATAACTAAAACAATCACACAAGGGACACCATTATTTTTGGACAATTGTCCCCAAAAAAAACCAATGCGGGAAAACTGGTGCAACAAATATGAGGGTTTTATTATTATGCAGTTTCTGAATACAACTAGGGTGCTAGAAATGGCTCACCCTTCAAAGAATTTCCTTGGAGACAGATATTCCGGTTGATCAGCAACCGGATGATTGATCCCACAGCAACTTCGACAGTTCCTTAGCTAGATAGCAAAAGCTGCTCAAAGCTTCTCTCTGGAACTGCGTCACTGTCTTCTGCTCTGCATCTGCCTCTCAGCTTCCTGTCTACCCCACGAAAGTTCCTCAGTGCTGCCTCTTCATCCCAACGTCAGCTCTGCTAACCTCTGCTGCTTCTACATCAACCTCTTGGTCCTTTGTGTCACCTACACTAGCCTCCTCAGCCTCTGCATTAGCCTTCCAAAGCTCTGCGCTGTCTTTCTGGCACTTTCTCTGCCTCTCTGATATGTATTCTCGACCTTCGATCGAACTACCCCTCGCTGCAATAGATCACTAACTCGATTTCTCAGCAGACCCTTCTTCTTCTTATACTTTTCCTGTTGAGTCTTCAACGGCCGAGATTAAGTCCCTAATCAACGGATAAGATTAGATTTGGCTTGATTCATGTCATTTAGAACATTCTCACCCAGTTTTATATTAATACCCATTAATATTTTTATTTTCCTAAGTTTAGACTTAGGAACCCCATTAAAAATATTAATTATTTTAAGATCTCTCCAACCGGGTGGAATTTACCCAAACGATATTTGGGTCTTGGAGATCTTATGTGCCTTAGCCTCTCCGCCAATTTTCATGGCTAAATCACATCTGATGCTACCACAAATCAACACCAATGTGCAGAGGTAACCCAATAGTGTTGCAATCCCCATCTATGGATGCCTGAAGAGAGCTATTGTCAGAACGTACTGCAGTTCTGCTAGCTGCTTGTGCATTTGTCTGCTCCCTATCAATGGCTGGCCCAAAAGATGACTTCCCATCCTCATCCGCCATGGGCTCAACATGAGTCACTAGCTGCCCCTCCATAGGTAGCTCATCATGCATAGCATCCTCATCATGCTCAATGTCAGGAATCATTTCCATGCAATGGGTCTTGCCCTGATCAAAATCTTTGTCTATGTTGTTTGGTAACTGAGTAGAAGGCCTGTGATTAAATTCATTGGTAAGCGGTGACTTATTTGCTAGGCCATCTCTGCCACTGTCTATACCATGATTTTGGACTCCCCCTTCAACTACAAGAGTTGCATCATGAGTCAATAATCCTTTCATATCATTTTCCTTTGGACTCTCTTCTAGTTTCTCCTTTGGGTCTTGGGCTTCAAAGCTGGAAACATTTTTCTTCCTTTCTACCCATGATGATACCCATGCTTCCAATAGTTTTGTCATCTTTAGGAAAGCATCACTGTATTCATCAAATTTCTGAGCAAATTTTTCTTGATTTGAAAACATCCTGGAATTCCCTCCTCTTTCTTGATACTGCTTGGTTTTAGACCCACAGCTCGCCAAGAGCATTAGCTCTGATACCACTGTAATTTTCTTTCTAGGAAAATACCCCAAATGATCACTGAAATTTCTAAGTTTCAATGTAATTCTTCACTGAGAGTTTTCATCAAATAGTTAGTGGCACACTGCTGTAGGTGGTTTCCTTGATGTTTTTTTCAATATCAGCATGAACAATACTCAACAAGTGCCCAATCAGACTTAAAAATTTAACTTGGACTAACTTATATCAACTCAGAAATTTATACATTGCTAATATATGGTAATATAGAGATAGTACCATGATTTTCCAATAAATTTTCTGAGTTTAATGAAGTTTCATTTTTGGTGAATCACGTCAAATAGTGAAGTGTCTATGGCTGTCAATGCACTGCTGATTTATTTAATTTCAAATGATAATTGCACCGGGCCACACAAATGTTCTAGGGGTCTCCTTAACAGCCATACATGAAAATCATTTCACCCAGAATAAAATCAAACCACCTTAATAGCTTGGACAATAATGAACATTTATAATCCTCTTTCACTGTATATGATTCAAATGATATCAGCAGCTAGAAGTTTATATTACTTGATATTTCAATACACATATTCCAGCAGTAGCAAATAAGAGAAATGGTGAGAAACTGATAGCACATTACACTAGAAGACACTATTGTGAATGAGGGATGGAACCTGGGGCATCGACTCAGATATTTATCACTGATATAATGATCAGCTCGCCCTCTATACTGCCCAGAAATTGCACACACAGGCAGCGTTAAGTTCAGCCACAAAGATAGCAGGGAATCTGTGCCTCTTTGACCATATCTCAGACTCTACACAGATGGTTGGGTAGCTCCCAGCTCAGTAAATGCAAGCTCAGGTGTGTAATATGTTGATGTGAAGTCCCTAAAGGCCCAATATGTAGCCCAGAAAGAAGATAATTTCATGCACAGGCAAAACAACGCACTCAGCTTCAACCAGCAGGTAAACATGGCCTCCCTCAAGTCCAACTCATCCTTCAACAAGGATATACGCAAAGCCAACAATGGGAGAGAGCTCAGTCACTCTAAACAAGAAATTTGACCACAATATAAAGTCATAACCTCTGCTAATTAATCCCAATCAGCATAGATCTTTGTGGTAGTGGCAAATCGGGCCCTTCGTTGAAGAGCAAAGTCCTACAACCTTCAAATTCCCTTCAAATTTCAATCTTCAAACTTGGTACTCGACCCCTTTTTGGAAGGGATGAAATCGGCCCTCTTGGAGATGATATGACCCTGCAAGCAACTGATTCAAATGATGTAGATTCTCTGCAATATGCACAATGGAAGATCTGAAGTAACCTTCCCTTAAAGCTAACTAGGGTGGCACTCGAAGTCCACCAAAATTAGCTATGGCGTTTCGCTTGAAACTCTTGAAACTCACTTGACCTTCTTCACAATGTCAAATAGAAATGGTAGAATAGAATGCCTTTGCCATTGAGTTCCTCCTCCTTTTATAATCCTACATGGAGCCTCCCTCTCTCTTCTAGATCTTCCTTTTCCCTATTATTTTATTGGTGGGGCCCAATTTCCACTAGGAGACTTTTGCCGCCATTTTGAATAAAATAATAATTTGCCTCCTTTCTCAATAAAAATATTAATTTTCTGCCATTTACCAATACAATAATAATATTTTCCTCCCTTCTCCAATAAAATATTATTTGCTGCCATTCCCCATTAAAATAATATTTTCCCCCTTTTAATTTAATATCACCAAAAATTGGCAAAACTCCTAAGTGGATTTTGCACTCACAAAATTTGGGAACATTACACTTCTGTCCAACCGTCTAGCCTCCTTGGCCCCCTACGTCAGCCTTCTAGCCCCTGCGTCAGCCTTTTTCTGCCTTCTCAGGCTTGGTCGTGACCCCTAGGCCACTTGGCCTCCCCCTTTGAACCCTTGCCACAGGCCCTAGAGGGCCTCCCCTTACCCTCAGCCTTCCTTCCAGCCTTCCACTTGGCCCCTTTTCCCCTCGACCCTTCCTCCTCTCCTCCGTCCTCCCTTTCCTTCCCTTATCCCTCCTCCACTGCCCCCTTTGGCCCTTCCTCGGCCCTCTATCCCCTTGTCGTAGCTTCCTTGGGCTTGCGGCAACCCCTTGTGGGCCCTGCTCCCTTAGCTGCAACCCTTTTAGGCTTGCGGGAGGCCCTTAGGGACTTGCCTACACTAGCTTGGCCTTGTAGCCCTCTTTCCCCCCAATGCTAGCCCTCTAGGGCTTAGCATTTGTCTCTCTTGGCCCTAATTTGCCCTCTTTTCCTCTCTGTGGGTGAAATCGATTTTCTGAACTGAATATTGGTGGATTTTGCAAGAGAAATTGACTCAAATTTTGGTGTTTACAAGTGTTCCATCCCTTGGAAAAAATTGAGCAAGTCTGGCAAGCAAAATTTTTAAGGCCTTGGGTCTAGGGTTTGATCTCTAAACGCTTGTTTTTTCACTGTTTGCTACAGCTCTCTGAATACATTCATAACAATGATTAAATTTAACTCTGAATGCTCTAAAATACAAATATAAGTTGCCTAAATGCACTAAGAAATTCATGGTTTAAATTTACTAGTCAATTTATGAATTAGGCATTGTCTCTTGGGCATAAATCTAGCTGATTTGTTGGCTGATATCTCTGCATAATAAGTGTGATCAGATCTGATAATTACACCATAAAGGGCTAAAGAATCTAAAATTTCAGTTGATAAGCTTGTTTTGGCATTTGACAATTGTTTGACATATTTTGGCGCACTTTTTCATATTGGTGGCTCACTGTTTTCATAATTTTCTTACTGCTGTCATAAGCAGTGTTTTAAAAACCAGCCGGTCTGAACCAGTAACCAGTCAAACTGGCCGGTTACCTAGCCCACCGGGTCAAACTGACAGAAAAACCCAGTTTGACCCTCCATTTCACCAAGAAAGTGGACAAACCGGTCCTAACTGGCCGGTAGTTGCCACGGCTACGGAGGACCCACGCAACACTGTTTTCCAAGTGTTTAGGGTGTTTTGGAGGGAAAGTAAGGGTTCTTTCCCTCCAAAAACACCCTCTCCAAGCCTTTAAAAGGCCCTTCTCCCTCTCATTTGTCTCACACATCTCATTTGGAGTATTTGTGAGTTTGATTGGGAGCTTGGAGAGTGTTGAGTTTTTGCTGGAGTAGTGGAACAACAAAGAGTTTAAGCTAAGTAGTAGTCATCATGCCTCCAAAAGCCAAGGATACTGTATGGGCTCATTGTGATATGATTGATGGCAAAATGATCTGCAAATATTGCCAAAAATCTATTGGAAGTGGTATTAACAGGTTCAAACAACACTTGGCTAGGATAGGAGGCCATGTAAAGCCATGTGAAACACCAAATGACTCAATAGGGCATATTAGGGCAGAATACCTTCAGAGGTTTGAGACTCAAGTCACTGAACCAATAGAGAAGTTTGTGACTCAAGCAATTGCAAAGTTTGGAAGTTGAAACTCAACCAACTGAGTTTGATCATGATGACTCATGAGAAGTTTCAAGTGATAATGTTGATCACTATTATCATATATGTAGAGTTGTAGTAGGCCACTGGCCCCATAGTTTGTAGGCTTTGTTTTTACACTCTAGAGGCCATTTAAAGCCTCATTGCTTATGTATTTTGTCGACGATATGTATTGTACTCGGTGCCATTTTGATATATTCACCTTTACATGGTATATAAATGAACAATCTTTGCATATTTTGTCTCTATTGGCTTGGAATCATGGTTTAAAATCTTAAAAATATTTTTTTCATTAAAAATTAATTATTTAATGTATTTTTTTAAAACCGGTTTGTTTAGACCTTACCAGTGCCGGTTCAAAACTTGGTTCATTAGGTGGACCGTCTGGTCACCAGTTCCAGTTTTTAAAACAATGGTCATAAGTGCATTAAAATCTGATATAACATCGAAAAATACATCATAAAAAGTTTAGTTAGGTTGTATTTTCACTTGGCAAGTCATTTGGTGTCTTATTGCTCATATTTGGTTCATACATTCTTGTCATTTTGAAGCAATAGTGATTTTACTTGCTGCTGTTGGAAAGTAATTGGAACATAATTGACATTGTTTCATGCTCTAGTAATAACAAGTGCACATTTGTGAAAAAGTGATTCGAACATTACGTTGTTTTGGTGAAGTATCTAACGTTGTGTTTTTTTGTGAGTTCATAATTTGCATAAGCCATAAAATTCACATCTTATAAGCTCACCCAAAAGCACTTTAAAATCACAAGTAGTGCATTGTTGAAAATATTAAGTTGTCTCTTATCTAATTGGAATATTGGTACTCTCGCATGATCATTTTTGTTTCAATGATTTTTCAATTGTGAATGATAAGTACACATTGATATTGAAATTCTAAATGTCCTTGCTTCTAATCTAATAACTCTTGTTAATTGGAGGTTGGCATTTATCTTGTTGGAAATATCCTTGAATATCTCTAATTGATTCAAGAAATAATCATTGTTGCATTGTTTTGAAGTAGAGGTACCAATAATCTTGCAATTGATATCTTGATTAAGTGTTGATTAAGTTATTACGGGATTTTGGGACATCCCGTAGTTGTTGGAATTTTGTATCTTATTCACACTTGATAATTTGGCACATTCTTATTCTTAAGATTATTTTTCTATTTACTGTTAAGTACTCTTATCACAAAGGATAATCATAATTTAAGTACTTAAACATTAAACAATCTTAACACAAGAAACTCTCATAATCCTTGCATTGCATCCTAAGTCTAGTTGCATTAATAACTTACCTCCAAGCATAAGCTTGGTTGATAGACATCGAGGGCCACCCTTTCTCAATTTATCTTAAGGGATTCAGTGTCTTTCTAGTGGTTAACAGTGAACACGGTGAACTTGTAATCATCAGAGCCATAGTCTCTGCAACGCCAGAGGAAATGGGTGGTTGGAACAAAGGGGTAGGTATTGTTAATCAAGCCTCTGCTTGCTTCCCATTGACTTCCATCCCACAACATACTCTAAACACTGATTCCAAAACAGTTAAGAGGAAGGTCACCTTTAGACTAGGTATTTAACTTAAAATCAACCAAGACTTTTGCATCTCACCTAGGTCTTAGGGTTTGCATAACATATATGTTAGTGAAACATTCAAACAACAATTGTCCATCCGCTTACTTGGCATTTAATTGATAACAAGTGAGAAGTTGACTCCATAAGGCACTGGTCTCACATTTGAATTTAATCTAATCCCTAAATCTTGCTTAAATTAACCAAGTAACTAGGCCACTCAATTGTGTCTCCCGAACTCGTTGGTTGCCAACTTGTCCTTCATCTTCACATTTCCATAGGGACTACCCACCATAGCTTGATGTTGGGAGATAGCTAGAATGGAGAGGTCAGGGATCAGAGTGACAACCCCCGACTTGAGTCGTTGTTGCAATGCCTATACAATCTGAGCGACAACATTTTTTGGCGCCGTTTCGAGGGAGGAGTTTATCTCATTCTCCACACTTCAATGACATCTTCTCAGCTTTCATCTTTCATCATTCCTTATCCCATCAATGCCAAATTTTCTGGCAACATTGCAGTATCTTCATTATCTCTTCATATTTTCATCACCTTATCTTTTCTCTTGTCACTAATCTTTTCATCTTCTCTATCCGCACCTTTAGCACCTGGAAATTTCGATTGGTTTCGTGTTTGGGTGGCGACTGCACTTATTTATCTATTTTTCTTAGACAAGAATCCCTCCCTGATATCCATCTGTTTTTCTCTGACTAACCTTTCAGTTTTTGCCTTTTGGGTTCTAGAGTTAGATTCATGTTCAAGTGGTGACTCCTCTTCTTTCATTTCTTACAAGAATTTTTGCTATCTCACTTCTTGTGGATCTCTTGTTTTTATTGAACAAAGATCTCTCTCTCTGACATCCATGAGCTCCTTTTCCTCTCAGGCAAGTTGTTGATTTGGGGTAGCATCGGATGTGCTCTAGCTACGAAAATTAGTGTAGAGGCTAAAGTGCATGAGATCTCCAAGACACAAAAATGGTTCAGGCAAAATCTAACTAGTTTGGGAGATATTAAAATAATTAATATTTTTAATGGAATTCCTAAGTCTAATTTTAGAAAAAATAAAATATTAATGTGAATTAATATAAAAATGAGTTAGAATGGTCCAAAAGTCATGGATCAAGCCAGATCTAATCTTAGCCATTGATTAGGGACTTAATCTCAACCGTTGAATTGTAAACGAGAAAAGTATAAGAGGAGGCCTGAGGGTCAGTTAGAGAACACACCAAGTTGATCAAGAATTCGATTTTCTGGGGCAAGGCTTGCTGAGGAAATCGAAGGCGTGATCAAAGTTGCAGCTGAGGGGTAGTGAATATAGTAGCAGAAAGGCAGAGATAGTACTGAGAGCATCAACGCAGAAGCTGGGAGAGAGTTGACACAGAGCCATCTAGAGGCCATGCAGAGGCAGCCAGAGGCCATGCAAAGGCAACGAGGAGCTGCATAGAGCCTGAGGAGGGTCAACGTGGGAGATGCAGAGGCTCCAGAGGCTGACGCAAAGCCCCGAGAGGTTGACGCTGGGCCAAATAGGTTGACGCTGGGCCAGAGAGGTTGACGTAGACCCTAGAGGCTGACACTGGGAGATTTCGTGGGACAAATTGGAGCTGGAGAGCTGGATAGGGTGACGCAATCCCTATCAGGGTGACAAAGAGCAGTAGAAGTGCTGCAGTGTTGTTGCAGGATCATCCTCCGGTGATTTAGCTGGAATATCTATCTCTGACTGAGAGGTACTACTGCCGAGGGCATTCTCTGTTGGGTGAGCCATTTCTGGCACCCAGATTGTATTCTGAAACTGCTTAATAATAAAACCCTCTAATAGCTACATTGATTTTCCCACATTGGCTTTTTCTAGGGACATTAGTCCAAAAATAACTGTCACTTGTGTGCTTGTTTCTTTCAGTTGATGATCTGTATGTGTTGATATTATACTTGTATTTATTTTCAGTATTTACATGGTAGATAACTTGTTAAGTAACTGAACAAGTAGGAAGAAATAAATTAGATAGTACAGGAAGAATTTATAATGGATAGACTTAGAAATTCCAACATGGTATCAAAGCGTGGTTGCAGATCACATGATAACTGAAGGCATCAGCCGAGCATAGCAGCAGCAGCGGAAACAACTGTCCTGAGTGACAAAATTTGTTCTTAGCAGAAAGCAGCAGGAAAGGGGTGATGTAGAGAGCCTGCATCATCAGTTCGAGCCAGGAGGAGGATCAGCGCTAAGGCAGAAAGGAGTGGACCTAACCTACACAGCGACTGGTCATCTTTCTCAGCCAGGAACGATCGACGATGTGGCCAGGAGGTGCAGATTGTGCCAATGCCGAGATTGCGCAGAGCCTAGAGGCTTTAACCTTCAGACTGCTGGGGCATAGGAGGCTCTGGGTAAGTTGTGGAGCCAAGCTGGGTGGGGTACTGTGGTCAGAACAGTACCTAACAGGGCAAGACCAAGGAGGAGGGAGTTGCTGCCGAGGATTAGCAGAGGGATTTCCAGAAGGGAAATCGAGGCTCAGAGGGAGTCAAAATGAGAACTTCCAGACAGGAAGTAGAGAGACTTAAAAGAGTCGAAAGAGGAGCAGCGAAATGGGAGTGAATGGGCTAAGAGATCAGGATAGACTGGACGGAGCTTCAAACTTTGTAGTATGGAAGGCTAGGATCTTATCCATTCTAGACAGGTATCACATCAAAAACTTCGCCTTGAAAACAATAGTGATCTCGTTGACCCAGCTGAAAATGACAAGTATGAGGAGGAAATGGCTAGGGAAAAGTGCATCATCCTTGATGGTGTCAAGGATCATGTGGTGCCACACATTGCCGAGAAGGAGACGACAAATGAGATGTGGGAGGCCCTAAAGAAATTGTACCAGCATACTTCTGTGCAGAGGAGGATGTTACTTGAAAACCAGTTGCGGTCATATCAGATGCAGAAGGGAGAGCAGATAGATGTCTTCCTCGGTGGATTGAAGGAGATCCGTGATCAACTAACTTCCATAGGGGCCACATCAGATCAGGAACTGATGGTGAGGACCACATTGAACGCAGTATCAGAGGATTGGGAGGTATTTGTCCAGAGCATACTGGGCAGGACGAGCCTTCCAAATTGGGAGGAACTGTGGGCGGCTCTTCGTCAAGAAGAGATCAGACGGGTGTCCAAGGCAGGGAGTAGCGGAAAAGGGGTCAAAATAAAAAAGGAGGAAGAAGAAGATGTGGCTCTCGCATCTGCGGGAAAGCAAGAGAAAAGAAAGAAGAAGGACCTCTCCAAGGTCAAGTGCTTCCATTGTGGGGAACTGGGTCACTATGCGAACCAGTGTCCTAGGAAGAAGAGCAAGGGAGAGGCTTCTGAGACCAAGGCTGCGCCGGCTAAGGCGGAGAAGGAAGTGGAGACTGATGACGACTATGCCATGAGTGCTCATGCACCTCGAGAGAAGAGGTGGGGAGACATCGAGCTGTAGTCAGACGGACTACAAGTGATGAGGGGCAGGATCCTCGAGGTACCCAACCTCTTGGATTATACTTGGCTACGGGAGCCCCGAAGAGGAGTAGCAAGACTGGCGGGTGTCAGTAGAGATGGATGCAGATGGAGTAATGGAGAGGGCTACAATGCAGGAGTCCTAGGATAGCGTGAGGCAGCAATGCGAGGCATGGAGTTGTTGCAGCAGCGCAAAGGTCTATAAAGAGAGCACTTGTCAACGTCAGAGGGAGCTTCAACATCGGGAGTGCTTCTAGCCTGACAGGGATGTCAGAGTTGGGAGGATCAGCTACTTACTTCTCAGTAACTGAGTTGCAGTGCAACAGTTAGCAGTGACAGTGCTATGGGCAGCACGATGCAGTATGATGAGAGCGGATGCGGTGCAAATGCAACAGTGGAAGTGGCAGGGCCATGGGCAGCAGCACAGATGCAGAGGGAGCTGCCGTACGGATGCAACAACGGCAGTGGCAGTGGCAAGGCCATGGGTAGCAGTACATGATGCAGCAGTGCAGAGGATGTTGGGCAGCAGGCCTAGCATCAGCATAGGGACCGATACCGGACAATCAGGGTGATACTCAGTGAGGAATATTACTAGAGCACAGTCCTCGCTAAGAGGGAGTGTTGATTTGGGGTAGCATTCGATGTGCTCTAGCCACGAAAATTGGTGGAGAGGCTAAAGCACATGAGATCTCCAAGACCTGGAAATGGTTTGGGCAAAATCTAACCAGTTTGAGGGATATTAAAATAATTAATATTTTTAATGAAGTTCCTAAGTTTAAACTTAGGAAAAATAAAATATTAATGTGAATTAATATAAAATTGAGTTAGAATGGTCCAAAAGTCATGGATCAAGCCAGATCTAATCTTAGTCGTTGATTAGGGACTTAATCTCGGCCGTTGAATTGTCAACAAGAAAAGTATAAGAAGAGGCTTGAGGGTCAGTTGGAGAACACACCGAGTTGATCAAGAATTCGATTTTCTGGGGCAGGGCTTGCTGAGGAAATCGAAGGAGTGATCAAAGTTGCAGCTGAGGGGCAGTGAATACAGTAGCAGAGAGGTAGAGATAGTACCAGGAGCATCAACGCAGAAGCCGGGAGAGGGTTGACGCAGAGCCAGCTAGAGGCCATGCAGAGGCAGCCAGGAGCTACGCAGAGCCTGAGGAGGGCCAGCGTGGGAGACGCAGAGGCTCCAAAGGCTGAAGCAGAGCCTTGAGAGGCTGACATTGGGCCATAGAGGCTGAGACAGACCCTAGAGGCTGACGCTGGGAGATTTTGTGTGACAGATTGGAGCTGGAGAGCTGGATAGGGTGACGCAGTCCCTATCAAGGTGACAGAGAACAACAGAAGTGTTGCAGTGTTGTGTGGGATCATTCCTCTGGTGATTTAGCTGGAATATTTGTCTTCGACTGAGACTTACTACTGCCGAGGGCATTCTCTGTTGGGTGAGCCATTTCTGGCACCCAGATTGTATTCTGAAACTGCTTAATAATAAAACCCTGTGATAGTTGCAACGTTTTTCCCGCATTGGGTTTTTTCAGGGACTTTAGTCCAAAAATAACTGTCGCTTGTGTGCTTGTTTCTTTCAATTGATGATCTATATGTGTTGATACTGTACTTGTATTTATTTTCGGTATTTACATGGTAAATAACTTGTTAAGTAACTGAACAAGTAGGAAGAAATAAATCAGATAGTACAGGAAGAATTTCTAACGGATAGACTTAGAAATTCCAACACAAGTCATCATGGATGACTTATTCACCCCTTTCATTTTACTAACATTCCTCATGATATTCCCGAAAGATTTATCGACAGATTACCTTCTTTCACAGGTAATGATGCAACCACTGCTACAGATAACATCAAAAGGTTCACAACTTTTTTGGCAAGATATGCTCATGCAACTACACGCGATCATGAAGATGTCAAGATGCAACTCTTTGCCCATTCCTTGAAAGGTGATGCTAGAAATTGGTTTTGTGATTTCCCTGAAACTTATTTTGATTCCTTACAAGCCATCATCAATGCTTTCAAATATAGATATGGGGATCAAAAGAATTCACTTTGTGCCTCTAGTATTATGAATAAGAATGAAAGCGATCCTGTGAAGGACCCAACCATCATAGAAATGTGAAAATGTGCCATATTGCAGACATTTTGACCATTCTCATGATGAATCCACTTGTGCCATTGCAAGAAGAGTCTCTGACAGTGAAAAGGCAGGGACAAGTGATCAAATTGATATTGATAATGAAAAGAAAAATGATCAGCATCTTATCAAGGAGTTAAAGAAAATGATGAAAAATATGGAACTTAATCAAGAGAGATCAATAGCAGATCACGCCAAGGAATTGAAATCCCTACACATCACGTGGATGGCTATTGAGGAAAATCATGTTGAAGAACTAAGCTCCATAAAGGAAAACCATAAGAAAGAAATGAGCTATATGCAAGACAGGGAAGTGAGTCTTCAAAACAGGTTGTTAGCCATAAAAGGACAACATGGTGAGGAGCTAAAGAGCATGGAGCTTAATCAAGAAAAATTAGTTAGCAATCATGCTAAGGAGATGGGTGCCCTCGAAAACAGGTTACAAGCAATGGAGGAAAATCATGCCAGAGAAATCAATGTTATGAAGGATGAATATTCTAATCAAATAACCACCATGCAAAATCATTTGATCAACATGGAAGAACATCATATGGAGGAAATGAATTCTATTAGAGTAAATCATGATAAAGTGATAAATGATATGGAAGCTAGTCAGATAAATCTTCAGAACAGGGTTGTTGACCAAGGAAGAACACCATGTCAAGGAAATCAGTGCTATGAAAATTGAACACTCTGATCAAACGGATGCCATGAGAATGGAAAAGACCACTCTTCAAAATAAGTTGCAAATAATGGAAAAGATACAGGTACAAGAATCGCAGCATAAATCATAGGGTGAAAGAAACAAAGAGTCTCCAACAGATCACAAGCCTCCCAGTCAGCCAGAGCAGTTCCCATCTCATGGCAAGAAGGTTACTTGCCCCATTCAATACATGTCAGTTGGAAGTACCAAAGTTGAAAAAGAATCTAAGAATGATCAGGGTTATGTGTCACCTTTGATAGAGTACATGCAAAGTAAGATTGGGCATGCTTCAAATTCTTCAGATCCCTCATTCGGGCATTCTCAAGATTAGGGCAAAAAGTCTACATTGGTCACATCATTATCATCGCATCCCACCGGGAAGAAAAGTAAAAAGCAGAAAAGAAGGAAAATTTTGATGCGTCTGATGGTCGAGAGAAGCTTGATATTCAGATAAGTCAAAGACCTAGCAATTACATAATTCAACATGGCACATCCGAGAAGCAACCCACAGACTCGTCGGAAAGTCGACAAATGATCAATATGCGTGCGCTATGTTGAAGACATCTGATGCCATGGGCGTTGATTTGAGGTAGCATCGGATATGCTCTAGCCATGAAAATTGGTGGAGAGGCTAAAGCGCATGAGATCTCCAAGACCTAGAAATGTTTTGGGCGGATTCTAACTGGTTTGGGAGATATTAAAATAATTAATATTTTTAATGGAGTTCCTAAGTCTAAACTTAGGAAAAATAAAATATTAAAGGGTATTAATATAAAACTGGGTTAGAATGTTCCAAAATTCATGGATCAAGCCAAATCTAATCTTAGCTGTTGATTAGAAATTTAATCTCTGTCGTTGATGGACCAACGAGAATAGTATAAGAGGAGGCCTGAGGGTTAGTTGGAGAACACATAAGAGTGATCAGTCATTCGATTTTCTAGAGCGGGGTTTGCTAAGAGAAATCGAATTAGTGATCAGCAACGAGAGGCAGTGAATACATAGCAGAGAGGCAGAGTTGGTACTAGAGAGACAGTGCAGAGCCTGAAGAAGTTGACGCAGAGGCAACTAGGTGCTACGCAGAGGCAGCTGGGAGTTGCGCAGAGCTAAGAGAGGCCAGCATGGGTGACACAGAGGGTCTGAGGGCTGATGCAGAGGCTCGCAGAGCTGACGCAGAGCCAAGAGGCAGCGCTAGGAAGATTTTCATGGGCACACTGGGTGCTGGTAAGCCGGGAAGGGTGACGCAAAGAAGTGGAAGCTGCAATTGTTGCTGTGGGATCGTTTATCCGGTGATTGATCAACCGGAATATTTGTCGCCGAGGAGAGGTACTACTGCCAAGGAAATTCTCTGTTGGGTGAGCCATTTCTGGCACCCTGGTTGTATTTTTAAAACAGAATAATAATAAAACCCTCTGAATAGCTGCACCCATTTTCCCGCATTGGGTTTTTCCGGGGACATTGGTCCATAAATAAGGGTGTCACTTGTGTGCTTGTTTTCTTTCAATTGATGATCTGTAGATGTTGATACTTTTTTTTTTAACAAAGTCGTCTACTTGTGTATTATAAAACTTGCGATTCGAAAACTATTACAATAAGAGGAAGATTCCAAGAGCTGAGATTCAAAATTGGGCTCGCAGACCCATAGTTCTCGAAGCTCTTCTTAACTACACTTAATACTGAATTTAAACGGCTATAATGCCTTACAAAGGATCCTCCTATCCATTTATAACTACACTGCATGAGTTAGGGGGAATGTTGGGTAACCGAGTCATCCTGGAGAGGTTCCCTCTTGCTCACTCTTGTTGAAGCTTCTCCTTGCTGGCTTTCAGTTAAGGTGCGGAGGTGGTCAATGACTGCCTCCATGTGGATGCAGCGATCCTTAAGGTCTTCGATTTCTTTTTTCCTCTTCTCCAGCTTCTTTCTCTTCGAGTTTCTGTCCGCGTGAAAGTCCTCAGTGAGTTCTTTCACCTGCTTCTTCAGAGCATTGATCATAATGACATGTGCCTTGCACATATGGCAATCTCTGTTGTTGAATATGTTATCCATCGGGTTCCTTGGCTGCTGCTGGTTAGCTTGCTGATTGTTCTGGTCAGCCATCTTGCTGGGAGCGGTGAAGGCTTTGTCAGATGCTGAGGAGTTATGAGGCTTGCCGCTTGTGTAGCCGGATTGCTTTGGTGAGGCAGAGTTGAGGTGAGCGCCCTATTGATGATTGAGAGCAGTGCTGGGAGCACATAACCAACTGTTAGTATTGAAAAGAACACAGATAAAGGGAAGATTGTTTACCCAGCTCAGATGGAGATCTGGTAAGTCCGCCCTCGTGGAGTTTGCTTGCGCTCGATGCCTGGTGCCACTGTGCGCAAAGGAAAGCCAGCTATTGCCGTTCACTAAGAGAATCTCAGAGTGTATTTGGTCTCCGGTGCTAGCCTTGTTACTGCAGAAAAGACCACCTTGGCACTACCTCCGATCCAGAAGGGCTCTCCTGCGCGCGCTATGGTTTTGATGAGTAGTGAGGGCCTTTGGGTTCTTGATGAGTTTAAAAAGGATGCAACGGGCGATCTCCCACTCATGAATGGAGGCGGAGTGACTGATCATATCTGTCCTCGAGTGATCTGAGGTGCTCTGTGACCGTCCTTGTATTCTGTAACAAGTATGGGCATGATCACGCCTTCCTTTGATTCCGGGAGAGTGTCGAAGAGAAATGATGTTGTTTTCTTGCATGTTCAGGTCCTGAGGCCGATTCCCTGTCCTGTACCCTCCTTTTTGGCAGTCGAGATCGATTTGTAGAGCAGAAGATCTCTTTTTCGCCGGCCTGTTGTCTCGAGTTAGATGCCTGAGGTGACTAACAGTCAGATGCATTGGGATTAAGATATATCTATGGGATATCATGATCATATATTTCCTCATTCTCCCTCACCTGGCCCGTGGGTCTTTTGATGGCCTTGTTGGCCAGCTCGTCAGCTGTCTTATTATGTATTCTGAGGACGTGTTTATAAGTCACGTTGTTCATGCCCCTGGCCTGTTCAAAGATTCTGTCTTTTGTTCTGTTCAGGGCACATTGGTTGAAGTTGTTCCCCTTGTTTAAGGCTGCTATTAGGATTGCTGAGTCTCCCATCACTAGAAGGTCATGAATTCCCCTCCTCCGCGCTATGGAGATCCCCAAAAGGAGGCTATATGCTTCTGCTTTGTTGTTTGACAAAGTCCCCAAGCTCCATTCATATGTAACCATCGTTTTTCCTTGGGGGTCCTTTAAAACTCCCCCTGCTCCAGCTATGCCTGGATTGTTCTTTGAGGCCCCGTCGAAGTGTAGTGTGTGCCTTTTTTGCCTTTGGATCCAGTTGTTAACTTCCTCTTTTGACCCTCTGATCTTCCATTCACTCTGTCCAGATCCCTTGATTGTCTTGAATTTTGGATTTGGCTTGCAGTTGAATCTTTGAACCCATGCTTTCACTTGCTCAGTTGAGTATTCCGGGTCAGCTTGTTGAATCCCGTTGGCTTCAATAGTCTCAGCTATAAGCGCAACAGTTTTGGCCAGGATATTTGAGATCCTAGGTTTTTTGTCTTTGAAGATGCTTGCGTTTCTGGCGAGCCATATCTGCCAGCAGAGGTTGGAGGGAATGCTGGACCAGAGTCTCTTGGCGAGGGTTGTGTCTTTGGTTGGAAAGGGAGAGAGTTTCCCCCAGCCTTTCTGAAGGAGAGAGACCTGGTTGGGAACCTCCCCTGTCTCTAGAGGGCTGGTTATGAGCTTCCAGCATGTCGATGCTATTGGGCATTCTATGAAGAGGTGATTGAGGCTTTCTTCCTCTTTCCTGCACATAACACAGATGGAAGGCCCCTGGATCCCCTTTTTTCTCAAATTCTCAGCTGTTAGGAGCTTGCCATGAAGCAAGGTCCAATTGAAGAGTTTTATCTTCGGGATACTTTCGATTTTCCAAGCGTTCTTATGATATTGCCAATTATTCAATGCAGCTTGTTTTTGGAGCGCTTTGTAACCTTCCCTAACCGAGTAGGTGCCTCCATTTGGATCCCATATGAAACTGTCCTCTTTCCCCTTGCTTGTGGGAGCTGCTCCTGCTAATGAGAGTTTAAGGTTGTTCCATTGCTCCTTTAGTCCATCAGGAAGATGCCTGATTTTCCAGCCTTTCCAGCTGTCATGGTCCCAATTTGAAATGTCAAAGAGAGTTGTGAGATTTTTATCAGACATCCACTGCTGCAGTGGCCTCAGATGGGGAAGCTTTTCCTTGGCTTCCTGACCCATTATTTTGTCTTTCCATATGCTGGTTTGCTTCCCATTGCCTGGGGCTTTGGAGATATGAGATTTGAGGAGAGTTAAAGATTTTTTGATCAGCTTCCAGACCGGGGTGCATTGTCTTTCTGTGATTGTGTCGGAGAGGATATTGCTGTTGCTTCCACTTAGGTATTTTTTTTTCAAGACCTCTGCCCACCAGGAGTCTTTCTCAGTTAGAATTCTCCATATTAACTTGAATCCCATTGCCAAGTTTGCCAATCTGGGCACTTTAATTCCTAGCCCGCCTTTTTCTATGGGGAGGATGACCTTTTCCCATTTTACAAGACTGAATTTCTTCGTTTCTTGCTTTCCACCCTTCCAGAGAAAGCTTCTAAGGATGAGCTCCATGTGTTTATGGATACTTGAGGGGGCGAGCGTTATGGCGAATTGATAAATAGGGAGGGCAGATAAGATGGACTTGATAAGGATTGTTCTTCCTGCTAGATTGAGCCAGTGCATCCCCCAACTTTGAAGTTTGCCTCTAAGCTTCTCGATCAAATTAACCCATACTTCGTGTTTGATTGATTCTTTGGCCAGCGGGAGTCCTAGATACATGAAGTGAGACCAACTAGATTGGCCTGGAATTTCCAGAATCATAGCAATCCTTTGAGTTATATGTCTTGGAACATTCCAGGTATATATTTTGCATTTGTTGTTATTTAGTTTTCCCCCCGATGCTTGAAGGAAGAGATCAAGGATGGCCTTGAATCTCCTTGCCATAAGGCTTGAAGCTCCACCTATTAGCAGAGTGTCGTCTGCAAATAGGGAGTGATTGATCCCTTTAGCTCCTCTGATTATATCCACTCCAGTGATTTCCTTCAGCCTTCTCTTGTTTTCTAAATGCAAGCTTAGTGTTTCCGCCATTATAATATAGAGAAAGGGGGATAGGGGGCAACCTTGCCTCAATCCACGGGTGCTTATGAAGGCTCTGCAAGGCCTCCCATTGATGAGCGGAGCTGTCCAATTCTGAGAGACACATTCCATGACCTTATTGATGAAATTCCTTGAAACCCCAAACTTTGCAAGCACAGTCTCCAGGAAGGCGTGATTTACCCTGTCAAAGGCACTAGCCATGTCCAACTTGATTATCATTCCTTTCTCGTTTCTAGCTATACTGCTGTGAATTGCTTCTTGAATCATAATTACATTATCGGTTATGTGCCTCTTGGGAAGGAACCCACCTTGATTGTCAGAAATGATAGAAGGGAGAATTTGTTTCAGCCTATTAGCTAGGATTTTTGAGATAATTTTATAAGACACATTGCAAAGGGAGATGGGTCTGAACCTATCAAAAGATTGGGGGCTTGGATCCTTTGGGATGAGGGCTAGGAACGAAGATTTAACACTACTTCCCAATTTGCTTTTGAGGTGGAAGTTTCTCACCATTCTGAGGAAATCTTTTTTGATAATATCCCAATGGGTTTTGTAGAAGCTTACCGTGAAGCCGTCCGGGCCTGGAGCTTTGTCCAGGGGCATGCTGTTGATGGACCACTCCACCTCTTCTATAGTGATTTGTTTATCCAGATTGCTGTTTTGAACTTCAGTAACCTTTCTTTCAATAATGTTGGTGAAGTCCGGGTTTTCTTTGTACTGAGGGTCAGCTGAGAGCAGGGATTGAAAGTGATTTGTCGCGGCCTCCTTGATTTCCTCACTCTCTGTTAAATCTTTCTCATTAAACCTTATCTTACCTATATTATTTCCAGCTCTCCTTAACTTGAGGCAGTTGTGAAAGAAAGAGGTATTTTTGTCCCCCGACTTGATCCAGAGACATCTAGACTTTTGCCTGAGCTCTTCCTCCTCTTTTCGATGCTGGTTGTATAAAGCTTTGTGCATCTCCGCTTCTACCTTTTGATCTTCTTCTGTTTCTTGAACTGTCTCCCTTTCCTGATTCCATTCCTCCAAGCTTCTTTGCAACTCGGTTTTTGTCCTCCTCTCCTCGTTTGCGTGGTTTTTTGCCCAATTTTTTATGGCGATCCTTAGGTGTTTGATCTTTGATTCCCAGACATAATGCGGTGAGCCTGTTATCTCTATCCTCCATGTCTCCTTGATCAGAGATTTGAAGTCCTCGATGGCATCCCAGGTCTTGTTATATTTGAATGGGAGGGGGCCCAAATTCTCCTCTTTTTCCAAGTGCAGCGCTACAGGTCTATGATCAGAAGTGAAGCCCAGTAGGATTGAACTGTGGACCCTTTGAAAGCTGATTGCTGCACTCTCCTGAACAAGAATTCGGTCAAGTCTTTCTTTGATATTGTTTCTGCCTATCCTTTTGTTAGACCATGTGAAGCGGCCATTTTGAGGGGGGATGTCTATAAATTTGTGAGCTTGTATGATGTCCTCCAATTTGTCTCTGAATGGATCTGTGAAGTACTTCCCTCCAAGTTTTTCTTCTGCGTTCCTGATTAGATTCAAATCTCCTCCAAGAAAGATCTTCCTTCCTTGTAAGGCCTCTATATCTGCTTTCAATGATTCCCAACAAGTGGCTTTGTCCCTAAAATGGGGTGGTGCATATACATTGTAGATTGTGTATTCCTCCCTCAGATCTAGACTTTGCATGTCGATTCTAATCCACCACCTGTTTGGATTGCTGTTTATGAGATTCCATTTGCTTTTCTTCCATAATACACCTATGCCTCCTGATGCTCCTATTGCACTCACGGCTGTTCCTGAATACCTTCTAAACTTTGAGGTGCTGATTTGGAATTCTTGTTCACTAATTTTGGTCTCCTGGAGTAGGAGGAAGTCTGGTTGTTCTGAGTTCATGAGATCACGGACTGCGTTTAATTTTAGGGAGGAGCCCATCCCCCTACAGTTCCAAGAGACCAAAATCATCATTTACCTATTTTGTTGTGAGGCCCGATTTTCTCCTTCGTTTTTTCGCCGCTTCCCTTGTTCTTGTCAAGATATGTGTCTATTGGTTGCTGTGTTCCTGTGGTCATCTCTTTTGCTGCATTCTCATCTCTTATTTCCTTATTCGATTTCCTTCCCACTTTCCTTGGTGGATCCGTGGCTGTAATATTTTCCTTTGTTTTGTTCCTTGTTAGGATCCTTTCCACTGTGCGAGGGGGGGAAGCCTGGAGGGGGGAGGAGGGGGGGTTCTGTTGCCCTTGGGGGATGGAGGGGGGGATGAGGGTTCTTCTGAGGCTAGGGTTTCGAAAGGGTTGGAGGATGAGGGAATGGAATGATCCATGCTTGATGGGACGGCGGAGATGGGAGGGATATCAGTGTGGGGCACCTCTGGTTCAGGGGGAGGGTTTGATTTCTTTTTTTTTTTTACTACTTCCCATGTTTCCTCTGGGGGTTCAGAGCTGGCATTGACTTCTGTTCTAGCTTTAGAGCACCTATTAGCAAAATGACCATATTCGTGACATACCTTGCATTTGAAGGGAAGTTGCTCGTAATCCACTTGCTGTATGTGTGTCCACTGATCAACTCTGAGCTTGACAGCTTCTGGTAATCCTTTGCCCAAATCCACTTCCACGCAGATCCTCGCACAGGCGTGCATATTCTCTTTTGGCTCCGCTCTGTCCACATATTTCCCTATTCCGTTTCCGATTGCTCTAACTGATTCATCAGCCCAGCAGTGAAGCGGCAGATGCGGAAGGCGAACCCAAACCGGGACTGCATTGGGGACATCCATTTCTGGGTCGAAGTCCGGGGTCCAGCGGTTGAGGTAAAGGCCTCTGGTGTCCATGAAGTATGGTCCATTCCTAAAGATTAGGTTGCGGTCCTCCACAGTTTCGAAGAGGAAGGTGAAGAAGCCTCTTCCACAGAATCTTATCGCAATTTTCCCCTGAACCATAGCGTTCCAATTTCTTTCCACCCATCGTTGGACAGTTCGGGAGGACGGCCATAACCCCGTGAACTGCCCAACTAGTCCTCGTTCTGCCAAGGCAACAGCGGATCTCCTTGGGAGGGTTGGGGGGAGAGGGATCTCCGGTATTTCATCAAGCTTCTTGATAAATTTTGAAGCCGTGGGTCGGATCCGTTCTGGATTGTTCTCTGGGATAAGTGATGCAAAAGATTTCTCCATGTCGGCCTGACCTGTATCAGGAGATCCCATCATGCCGGAGGCGATTCGCAGGAGAAGGGAAGAGGCAAGAGGCCCAGCAGAGGGAGCAACAGGCTGCCCTTGGCCTCAGCACGAGCAGCAGCGGGAGACGGGGCGGAAGGCCCAGGGAGGGAGGAGCAAGCGGAGCAGGAGGCTCGCAGCGGGAGCTGCGACCCAGCAGCGGAGCTGCCGAGCGCAGTCAAGGGCTCGGGGGTTTCACCATCGCCAGAGAGAAATCGCGCCGTTTTACCAATGGTATATTGTTTTCACTTCTCAAGTGTTTAAGATGTTGATACTTACTTGTGTTTATTTTTAGTATTTACATGGTAAATAACTTGTTAAGTAGGAAGAAATAAACCAGATAGTACAAGAAGAATTTCTAACGGTTAAACTTAGAAATTCCAACATGGTATCAGAGCGTGGTTGCAGATCACAGGATAACTGAAGGCATCAGCTAGCAGAGCAGTAGCAGCAGATTTAGTTGTCCTGAGTGACAGAGTTGATCCGTGCAGAAGGCGACAGAGGAAGGAGTGACGCAGAGAGACTGCGTCATCATTCTGGGCTAGAGAAAGGCAACGCAGAGGCTAAGGGAGGCAGAATCAGGCTCACGTAGAGGCCAGGAGGGCTGACGCAGTTGGCTAGGGGAGCTAATTTGCTGGTGCCGGGATTGCGCAAAGCCAAGTGGCTCAATCCTTCAGTTGCTGGGGTATAGGAGGTTGTGGGTAATTTGCAGAGCAAAGCTGGTGGGGTATTGTGGTCAGAATAGTACCTAACAGGGCAAGACCAAGGAGGAGGGATTTCCAGAAGGGAAATCGAGACTCAGAGGGAGTCAAACCGAGAACTTCTAGACACGAAGTAGAGAGACTCAGCAGAAGTCAAACAGAGGACTTCCAGGAGGGAAGTAGAGAGACTCGGAGGAGTCAAAAGAAGAGAAGCATAATGGCCATGAATGGATTGAGAGATCAGGATAGGTTGGATGAAGCATCCAACTTCGTGGTCTGGAAGGCCAAGATCTTTTCCATTCTAGACAGATATCGCATCAAGGACTTCGCCTTGAAAACAATAGCGATCCCAGTTGACCCAGTTGAAAATGAGAAGGCAATGGCCAGGGCGAAGTGCATCATTCTTGATGGGGTCAAGGATCATGTGGTACCACATATTGCCGACAAGGACAAAAAAAATGAGATGTGGGAGGCCCTGAATAAATTGTACCAGCATACTTTCATGCAAAGGAAGATGTTACTTGAAAATCAGTTGCGGTCATACCAGATGCAAAAGGGAGAGCAGATAGATGTCTTCCTCGGTCGATTGAAGGAGATCTGTGACCAGCTAACTTCCATAGGGTCTACGCCGGATCAGGAGTTGATGGGGAGGACCTCATTGAACGCATTCAATGAGGATTGGGAGGTAATTGTCCAGAGCATACTAGTCAGGACGAGCCTTCCAGATTGGGAAAAATTGTGGGCGATTCTTCGTCAAGAAGAGATCAGACGGGTGACCAAGGCAGGGAATAATGGCAAAGGGGTCAGAATCAAGGAGGAAGAAGAGGATGCGGCTCTAGCATCTGTGGGGAAGCAGGAGAAGAGAAAGAAAAAGGACCTCTCCAAGGTCAAGTGCTTCCATTGTGGGAAACTAGGTCATTTTGCAAACTAGTGTCCTAGGAAGAAGAGCAAGGGAGAGGCTTCTAAGACCAAGGCAGCGCCAGCGTCAGCGAGGGCAGAGAAAGAAGTCGAGGAGGATGACGATTGTGCCATGAGTGCTCATGTGCCTCTCGAGAAGAAGTGGGGAGACATTGAGCTGTAGTCAGACAAACTACAGGTGATGAGGGGCAGGATCCTTGAGATACCCAATCTCTTGGATTATACCTTGCTACGAGAGCCCCAAAGAGGAGTAGCAGGACTAGTGGATGCAAGTAGAGAGTGCTAAAGTGCAGGGGTCCCCAGACAGCGCGAGGCTAGCACACTGCAACAATGCAAGAGGCATGGGACTGTTGCACCAGTGCAGGATGGGATAGAGAGGTGTGCAACAGTGCGAGATGCAGGGACTTGTTGTAGCAGTGCAAAGGTTAGTAGAGGGAGCATTTGTTAGCAACAAAGGGAGCTTCAGCATCAGGAGTGTCTCTAGCCTGACAGGGATGTCAGAGTTGGGTGGATTAGGTACTTACTTCTCAGTAACTGAGTTGCAATGCAGCAATTAGCAGTGGCAGTGCTATGGGCAACTCGATGCAACATGATGAGAGGGCATGCAGTGCTGGGAGGATGGACCAGCAGCAACACGGATGTAGAGGGAGTTGCCGTACAGATGCAGCAGTGGCAGTGGAAGGGCCATGGGCAGCGGTACAAGATGCAACAGTGCAGAGGATGTTGGGAGGAAAGGCCTAGCATCAGCACAAGGACCGATGCTGGATAATCAGGGTGATACTCAGTGTCGAGTATTACTAAAGCATAGTCCTCGCTAAGAGGGAGTGTTGATTTGAGGTAGCATCGGATGTGTTCTAGCCATGAAAATGGTGGAGAGGCTAAAGCACATGAGATCTCAAAGACCAAGAAATGGTTTAGGCAAATTCTAACCGGTTTGGGAGATATCAAAATAATAAATATTTTTAATGGAGTTCCTAAATCTAAACTTAGGAAAAATAAAATATTAATGGGTATTAATATAAAACTGGGTTAGAATGTTCCAAAAGTCATGGATCAACCCAAATCTAATCTTAGCTGTTGATTAGAGATTTAATCTTGGCTATTGATAGACCTGTTGACCACTACGTGTCAACTACCCATAGCAGTACGCCCCATTTTCTCCACAAAAAGGGATAGCGCTTCATCGACATGTCCGTGCCATTCGACAGTCATCATCAACTTGATCATATTATGTTGTAAACCCAGTCTGCATGTATAAATTGTAAATAATCTTAGCAAATATGAGTCATGTATGTAAATTGCCTAGGTGGACCTAATTTTCTAGTGATAATCTACATTCCGAAAGGTTTTCTGTCTCACCGATCCATGATCAGCAGAATTTTTCTTCAGCCTAACCCCAAAGCCGGAATGAATTTTGTCATTAGAATCTTAGAGGAATCCTAGTGTGTTAATCTGCTAGATTATAGTTGTGTCGCAGAACTGGGTGGTTTATGAGGGTCTATGTCAAATGGGTTTTCCCCTTTGGGATGTAAAGTTGTAAAAGTCATGATGTAAAGTGTCTTGAGGGTTAAGAAATGTTTTAATCCCCTCATAAGTCCTAAGTCCTAGGTCTTAGGTGATTTTTCCAAAGGCTAAGTTCGAGGATCCATTTAAAAATAAATTAAAAATTAAAAAATTGAAAAGATAAAAAAAAACAATAAAAAAAGGAATATATATAAAAAAATAATAAAAAAAATAAAAAAATAATAATAATAATAATAAAATAAAGTAAAAACCTAAAAATAATAAAATAATAATATTTTGAGTAAATAAATGTAGAATTTCAATTTTTTAATGCATTAAAATTCGATGGATGAGATTAAGAGATATCTTGATCCTCATTGACGGTTGAGATCATTTTGATGTGGATCACTCGAACTAGCTGTTGGGATTTTTTCCTTTAAATAGGGTGCTAGGGGTCATTTGAGATCATTGGATCTGTGAGTCTTGTGCTGAAGAAGCTCTCTTATAAACTTTTTCTGGTGCTAATAAAGAAAGACTTTGGGGTTGAAATCTTGCTGGTGTTACTCTCTGGAAGTGCTATGAGCTATTTTATTTTCTGCATATTTTAATTTTCAGCCATCAGTAACAGCTTATTGTAGAGTATTGTTGAACACAGGTATCTTGTTCACTTGCTAGGGTTTATATGGTATTAGAATTTCTGATGTAATGACAGGTATCTCCATTGCTTCTAAGATCTAGTACTGTTTTTCTCTCTTTATTGATGGTTGAAGTGAGCTGTGCAGGAAACCCTTATTGAAGAAGATCAGTGGGCGTTTGGGGAAGTTCTCGGCTGAACCAGCCAACTCCCGCAAGCATTTTCTTGCAGAGCCCAGCCAGTTTCGATCTTGGGTTTATTATTTAAGTTTGTTTTCTGATTTGCATGAGAGATTTCTAAAGCATTTCATAGCAAATCTGAAGTTCTGAAAATATTATTGATGATAACTGACAAATCTGGCTGTTGTAGAGCTATAATTTTGTAATTTTGGACCAGTTTGCAGGGTTTTAGTTTTAATATTTGCATATATTCTCCGGGTGCTTGTTTTCCCATTGCAGGTTGCAGGTCTGATATAAAAAATTTTGTGTGAAGCCAGATCTAGCCCCACAAAATAACTTTTGCACGGGTGTTTGTCTTAGATCTAGAGAAATTTTGGGGTTTTCATCAATTAAATCTGAAGCAAGGCAAACTTAAATTTTTTATTTAAAGCTTCTTCAAGGGTTTCTGGGGTACCAATCTGTGTTCTTCTCTTGTCTGGTGCTATGTTGAGGTCTCTGGAAAAATTTCGAGTGTCTTTGTGGTGTTTACTATACCCCTCACCCTCCTCACTGTACGCCATCATCAGTTGCTGTTCTACAAACGTGCCGAATCTGCCAGCAAACCTGTGCCTTCTCCTATACGCAGTCATCCCTACAACACACATCAAAGTTTTGGTTTACTTGCAACATTGGTTTTTTTCAATGTTGTTAAAAGCGCGAGCGGGATTAAATCGGCGCGGGGAACGAATCGGAAAAAATCGGAAAAATCGGGAAAAATCGGAAAAAAGCGGGAAAAAATCGTTTGGTACAAAAATATTCATTTTTTTTAATTTTTTTTCAATTTTTTTAATATCTAAACCATCTACAACATAAAATAAATACATTGACACATAAATATGATAAAAAAACTAATATATAAGATGTTTAATATCATTTCTAGCGCTAAAATCACACATAACATTGAATCATGTCCTGAATAGTAAGTCCTGACTCCTGAGTCCCAACTCAACCTCAAAATATCAACAAAAAATATGATAATGTATCTCATCATGTCATAATGTCATAGACAATAAAATGAAGTCTAATCCTATTGATTTCATCTGCCCCTCTTGCGAGAAAATGCCACAGCTTTCCCTTTCCCTCTAGATGTAGATGTTGGTGCCTGTGCTGGTGGAGATGGCAGTGGAGTCTGATGTGCTCTAGAAGCTGAAGAACTAGAAGTAGGAGCTATAGGAGATAGACCACGTCCTCTACTGGTGGCAGGGGTAGCCCGAGCAGGTGGTGTCACCTGGAAACATTACAATCTCCCAATCCTGAAATCTTGAAAAACTGATAAGTCTGCTGGATTTTAAATGAAATCTAAAATTCTACTTTCTCCATATGAAATCCAATGAGGCTGGAACCACTCTCAAACATCCTGAGTCATTTCATGGTAATGTTAAAAATTTAAGTAAAAGGATGAAAATGAAGATTAAGGAGAAGGTCACTTTTACTTTAAGAATTTAACATTACCATGAATAGCATATCCATACTAGGGCCTAGACTTTATCATTAAGCTGCCCCACTCAAAAATTATTTGTTTCTTTCAAAAAAAATTGCATGAAAAAACCCAAATGACCAAATGAAAAACCAAAAAAAAATTTATAAAATCGCGCTGTCCCAATCCCCTGCGATTTTTAACAATTTTTTCAATAAAAATCGGCAAAAAAAAATAGGCGATTTTTTCGTATAAAAATCGCGATTAAATCGGCAAGCTGAAAAAATCGCAATTTTTTCATTAAATCGCGATTTTAACAACACTGGTTTTTTTCAAAAGCCCCTCACACTATCTATCTCACACCTCCACAATCCCTGCATGCAGTCTTCCATATCCTTCTGCCGTCACTGTTCTCATCAGCTCCCTAGTTATCTGCAAACTGCTTCACCAATCCGTCCAGCCTTCTAGTTTTGCTGCGTTCAGCTCCACGCGGCCTTGAGAACTTGTGAGAAATTGCAAGCAAAGAAGGAAAAACAACGCATCGTCTTCCACGCTTCTCCTCACACTGCATACTTGCACGCATTGAAACGTAACAGCCGCATTTTTCAATCCATCCAGGCCTGTGTTCCTCACTGCAAACCTTTCCTTCCGCCGTCAAACATCGTAGGCCTGTATATGATCAACGCTAAAACTATCGAGGCTTTACGTGATTGCTGGAAAATGCAAACCTTCAAACGCACTGTAAGAATCACGTTTCTTCTCGTATGGACCACCTGCAAATTGGTATTTTCGATTTTTGTTTTATTTATTGGTTTACATTTCATGTTTTAGAGCTAGCATTCATTTTTTTTTTAGGTTACGTGGTTTGAGTTTTAATTAGTTTAGTTCTTTTAATTTTAAATTTAGTTTTATATATTAAATTATTTTTATCTTAGTTTTGTGTTGACTTTAATAAAGATCGTAAAGGCTAGCGTTTAGTTTTAGTACTTTAGTTAGGGTTTAGGTTTATTTTTTTGATTTGTTTAAATTTTTTTAGGATTTAAAGCTTTAGACTTTAGATTTAGATTTAATTTTTTTTTTTATTATAGTTTAGTGTTAGATTAGATTAGATAGGATTTTTTTTAGTTTTAAGTTTTAAAGTTCTAAAGAAAAAACATAAAAAAAAATTAAATTTTAAAATCATAAAAAAAAATTAAAAATTAAAAATTAAAAATTAAAAATTAAAAAAAAAAATATTCATTAAAAAAATAAAAAGGTTCCTTTTTATTTTAGTTTAGATTTAGATTAGATTTTTAATAATTTCAAGTTTTGTTTTAGTTTTAGTTTAGATTTTAATTTTAAGTTTTGTTTTAAAAAAATAAATAAATAAATAAATATATATATATATATATATATATATATATATATATTGGAAATATTTTGCCAGATTCAGTCTTGGCTCGGGGATTTATCACGTTTTATTTTTTTTTTCTTGCTGAGGCTAAAATTTTGATGTGGAATTAATGTTTATCATTTTTTATGTGATTTAGCATGCTTGAATGATCATGAATGTGATATCTGGTTAGCGTTTAAAATTACGTGGTTGTGTATCGAACTTTATCTTTCGAAGTTTTGAATTGCTGGAGTATCATTTAAGCATTTTCTCGCATTTGATAAAAATTAATCTTTGTTTGAGTTATTTGATGATAAATGATTGCTCTACATGGTTTATATTTCTGCAGCATCTGATAATTAATCGTTTAAACATTAACTCCACAAGGCACTGGTCTGTTAACTCAATAAAATCAATTTAGTGCTGGTTTCCTTTCGTGTCTCCCAAACCAACTGATTCACAGTTGGTCATCCTTTTTCCTATAGGGTCTACCCCCCTTAGCCACCGGAGACAGGCTTAAACGGAGAGATCGGGGATCAGGGTGACAGCCCCCAGTCTGAGCGTTGTCGTGACAATCTGTGCGACAACATTTTTTGGCACCTTTGCTGGGGATAGAGTTTTTCTGTCCTTGGTTCTTTCATTTCGAGCTTTTCCGTGTTTCACTTCTTGTCCAGGTGGCGACTCCACTTCATATATTATCTTCAAGAGTGTATACTAGAAGACATCCAAGCAGTCTATGCAATCCTACTCCTGATCCTGAAAGGGTCCTCAGGGTACGATTACACAAACTCTCTTCTCGTACACTTCTTGTTAACCTCGGACAAGAAGCCCTCTCTGATATCCATTTGCTTTTTACTAGTCAAGTTAGGCACAGCATCATGGATATGTATGCCCCTTCCAATTTTTCTAACATTCCAGTGTATCCCAATGCTCTTTTATCAGTTGGGATAGATAAGTTGCCTAACTTTCAGGGAGATAATGCGATTAGTGCAAATTCGCATCTGAGGGATTTTAGCATATGGATGGCTAAGTACGCAAGGTCTCCTGATTTCGATCATGAAGATGTTAGAATGACTCTTTTCATTTTAACCTTTGGGGGCGATGCTCATGAATGGTTTACTGAAAAGCCTCAGAATTCATTTGATTCCTTAGAATCGATCATTAATGCATTTAAAGAAAAATATGGAGATAAGAGAAAAGGAAGACACCTTGTAAAAGCTATTAACATAATAAAAAAGAGAGAGAATGAAATTGTTGAAGAATTTAATAAAATGTTTAATGGTATTATTAGAGAATTACCTCAAGACTATAAACCTATAGAAAAATCTCTCCAAGATTTTTACATTGATGCTTTTAGTCCTGAGCCATCTTATGAATTAAGGCGTGCTAAACTTAATGATTATAGAGATTGCCAAGCCTTAGCTATAGAGCTTGAAAAAGACAAGGCAACATCTGGGAAGTCTAAGATCCCAGGTTTTGATAGGGCTGCTACGAAACTAAAGGAACCTAAAGGAAAAGCAGTTCAAGAACCTGAAAGCGAACTTGTTCTCAAATTGCTTCAAAAGATTGAAACCATGGAAATTAATCATAATAAGGAGATAACTACTTTGCAGAATAGGTTGATCCAAATGGAAAGAGCGCAACGCAAAATTTTCAACCTTGAAATAATAATAATAGAAATAAAAATTGGCAAAGGAAGGGTCAATCTAGTGAGCAGAGACCTCCTAATCCGCTAGCTAATTTGGTTGATAATGCTCCTCCTTACTGTCGGGTTTGTGATGCTCTTCATGAAGAGGCCACTTGTCCCATCGTTAGAAGAATTTTAGATAATGAAGTGTTTGGAACAGGGGATCAAATAAATGTAGTAGGTAGCAAGTTTCCTTTGTCTATGGATGATTGGATAGAGGTCAAGGAAAAGAGTCGTGACGTTATGAATCCTTCATCAGCTTTTAGTATAAATAACCTTGAAAATGAAGATGACATTTTGGCTAGGTTAGATGGTGAAAAACCCTCTCCCGAGCAAATCTTGGAAATTGCTAGAGATAAGGGTTTGACCTATCAGAGAAGGGATAAAGATCAAAGCGGGAATCAAATTCCCCCTCGAACTTTTAACCCTGGTGTAAACTCTGGATTAGATGTCAATTTGGGAAGTTGGTTTAACAATGCAAAAATCTGGGTTCCTATCTCTGAGATTGCTAAAATCCCTTCCCAAAGAGACAAGTTACTAAAAGTTATTCAAGGTCCTCA
The DNA here is from genome assembly GCA_031772625.1 of Pinus tabuliformis. Classification (NCBI taxonomy): domain Eukaryota; kingdom Viridiplantae; phylum Streptophyta; class Pinopsida; order Pinales; family Pinaceae; genus Pinus; species Pinus tabuliformis. Next base: position 550,119,042 of record CM062819.1, read on the forward strand.
AGTAAATACTTCTCAACAGAAGACTCGGGAAGTTGACTATCATGATGCTCCCATATATTTGCAAAGCTTAGATGCTGATAACAAAGATCACCAGCCTTTCTTTATCACCTTGTTAGTTAATGGATATAAATTGAATAATTGCATGTTGGATTCTGGTGCATCAGCTTGTGTAATGACTAAAAGGGTCATGGAACAACTTAACTTAAGAGTTTCTAGACCCTACTATAACATATGCGCCATGGATTCTAAGAAAATCGAAGTGCATGGTTTAATCAAAGATTTGCAAGTTCATCTATCAGTTTACCCAGACATCATGATTGTCATGGATATTGTTGTTGTGGATGTGCCTGATGCCTGGGGTATGCTGTTATCCAGAAAGTGGGCCTCTGATCTAGGAGGAAGTATTCAAATGAATTGGTCATATGCTATGATTCCTTCTCCTAGGGGTGATGGTTTTGTAAGACTAAATAGAGAGCCCGAAAGAAAATTTCATGTTGAAGATCCTAAGAGACCTCACAACGAAATAATCAAAGAGCAATCTGACATTGGGAACTATGCCATCATGTCTAATTTTATAATTCCTCCCGATGATAAGATTAAGGATCTCAAGGGTAAAGTTTGGTATATGTACTTCGATGGTGCATCGTCTAGGCATGGTAAAGGTGCTGGAATAGTGCTTAAATCTCCCCTTGATCACATTTTCAAGTTTGCCTATCGATTAGAATTTGAAGCAACCAACAATGTCGCTGAATATGAGGCTATATTGTTGGGGCTTGAGTTGGCAAAATCTTTGAAGGTTAAATTGCTTAGCATTAAGGGGGATTCTGATTTAGTTATCATGCAGCTTAAAAATAAATTCACATGCAGAAATCAAAGACTAAGGAATTATCGAAATGCTGTGTGGGATACTATGGAGCACTTTGATGCTCTTGACCTCAAAGCTATCCCAAGAGAGCAAAACAGTTTGGCAGATGAACTTGCCGTAGCCGCTACTACTTTCCAGTTATCTGATGAGCTAATTAATGACAAGATCAAAATGGAAGTAATATTCAGACCATCTGTTCCAGATAACTCAGAGCATTGGCAGGTCTTCAATGATGAAAAGCAAGTCATTCGTTTCCTTAATAGCTTGGATGAGTTTGAGGATTTCCGGATAGATTCTGAGGAGGATGGATCTTTAAATCATGAGCACATCATAAATCCTACTCCTAGGAATGTGGTTGCCTTAGAGCAACATTTTGATCGGCATGATGCCACGAAGTTGAGAGAAGAAAATAAGATGGACCCAGGTGAATATCTCGAGATAAACATTGGTACTTCTGAAAACCCAAAGATTGTTAAAATTGGTAGAGGTACTAGTGTGGAGGAAAGAAAAAAGTTAACTGATTTACTTCGCGAATATCGAGATGTTTTAGCTTTTTCTTATGATGAATTAAAGGGCTATAGGGAAGATGTCATGGAACATACTATCCCCTTAAAAGATGAAAATGCTAAACCCTTTCGCCAAAAACTTAGGCAAATTAATCCTAAATTAGCCCCTTTAGTTCAGAAAGAACTTGCGAAAATGCTTGCAGCAGGAATTATCGCTCAAACCAGGCATTCAACATGGTGTTCAAATCTGGTGATTGTTAGGAAAAAGAACGGTACGATAAGGCTGTGTGTCGATTTTCGAAACCTTAATCTAGCATGCAAAAAAGATAATTACCCTTTGCCAAACATGGAAACTTTGTTGCAAAGAGTAACCGGTTCTGGAATGATGTCGTTGCTAGATGGTTTTTCTGGGTACAATCAGGTATGGGTTAAAAAGGAAGATCGTCATAAAACCACATTCACCACACCATGGGGTACCTTTGAATACATCAGAATGCCATTTGGATTAACAAACGCTGGGGCTACATTCCAAAGGGCTATGGATTATGCTTTCAAAGGTTTAATCGGGAAATTTATTGAAATTTATCAAGATGATCTTACTGTTTTCTCTAAAGATGGTATCAGTCATGTAAATCATCTTAGGCAGGTTTTCAATAGATGTAGAGAATATGGGATTTCTTTGAATCCAGCTAAGTCTGTTTTTGGAGTAACGGAAGGGAAATTACTTGGCCATATCATTTCTAAGGAAGGAATCAAGATTGATCCTGAAAGAATTGAAGCAATCCAAAAGATTCCTCTCCCTCATAATCTTAAATCCCTTCAGTCTTTCCTTGGAAAGACAAATTTTATTAGAAGATTTATTCCAAATTATGCAGAAATAGCTAAGCCTATTCAAAGTCTTCTAAAGAAAGATGCAAAATTTGTTTGGCAAGAAGACAGCAAAAGGGCTTTTCAAGAAATCAAATGCGCTATTGCAAGAGCTCCTGTCTTAGTTAGTCCCGATTATTCCAAGGATTTCATGATTTTTTCTTTCACTTTTGAAGATACCATCACTGGTGTTATGTTACAAAAAAATAAAGATGGTCACGAGCAACCTATTGCTTTCATGAGTAGAGCGCTTCAAAATTCCGAAGTGAAGTACAATACCATGGAAAAGCAGGCTTATGCCTTGGTCAAGTCTCTCAAGCACTTCAAAACTTATGTGGGTTATTCTAAAATCATTGCTTTCGTCCCACATTCTGCTGTTAAAGATATATTAACTCAAACCGATTGCTTAGGGACTCGTGCTAGGTGGGTTACTAAAATACAAGAATATGATTTAGAGATCAGACCCACCAAGCTAGTCAAAGGCCAAGGTTTGGCTCAAATGTTGACTGAAGGCAACAAAAAGACTCTTGGTTTGTTTTGTCTTAGCAATCTATCTTCACCGGTGTTGCAAAGATTAGGAGAGCATGAGTGGTACAAGGACACAGTTTATTACTTGATGAATCTTGCATGTCCTAACCATTTAGTTGCTCATAACAGAAGGGCTCTTAGACTAAAAGCCACTAAGTATTGCCTTATGAAGGATGGCCTTGGATGGAGAAATCCTGAGGGCATAGTACTTAGGTGTGTTGATGACGTTGAGTCCAAGAAATTAATCTCTGAGTTTCATTCTGGATTTTGTGGTGGTCATTATGCTGTTAGAACTACCGCCCACAAAATCCTGAGAGCTGGTTATTATTGGCCTTCAATTTTTTCTGATGTGCATAAGTTTGTTAGAAATTATCAAGCCTGTCAACTATTCACTGGGAAACAGAAGCTTGCTGCCCTGCCCCTACAACCTGTCATTGTAGAGGCACCTTTTCAGCATTGGGGTCTGGACTTCATAGGGAAGTTCCATGAAAATTCTAGCAATGGCTACTCATGGATTTTAACTGCTACGGATTATTTCACTAAATGGGTTGAAGCTATTCCTGCTAAGAATGCCACTGAAAAGGTCATTATGGATTTCATTGAAAATAATATCATTACTAGATTTGGTGTCCTTGCTAAGATCACTATTGACAATGCCAAGGCTTTTAGTTCCTCAGAGTTTTCGTCTTTTTGTTTCAAGTATGGCATTGTCTTATCTCATTCGTCAAATTACTATCCTCAGGGTAATGGTCTGGCCGAGTCAAGTAACAAGAATCTCATAACCATTATCAAGAAGATAGTAGGAGATAATAAGAGATCATGGGATAGCAAAATCAAGTATGCTTTATGGGCAGATAGAATCACTAAGAAGAAAGCTACTAGTAAATCTCCCTTTGAATTAGTTTATGGCTCGGATGTAACTTTACCTGTGCACCTGAAATTGCCAGCCTATCAGCTCCTTCAAAATTTTTCTACTAATAAAGATGTTGTTCAGAATAGAATAGATCAGATTGTGGAGTTAGATGAAGCTCGTAGGACAGCTTTTGATGCTATATATAAAAATCAATCTAACATTAAGAAAAGCTTTGATAAATTCTCTCGATCTAGATCTTTGCAGGTGGGAGATATGGTACTTCTTTGGATCGCAAGAATGAGAAACCAGGAAAACATAAGAAGTTCAACAGTTTGTGGCTGAGACGTTACATCATTCGAGATGTAGCTGGACCAAACTCATTCCACTTGAGCAGATTGGATGGCGAACCACTTGATCTACCTGCAAATGGCCAAATGCTCACGCTGTTCTTCAAAGATGATATCTGATGCCATAGGGAATCCTTTGTATTGTATTTCTAACCCTACGCCTTGTTATTTCAGCATTTTATTTCTGATTTAGGATTAGATTTACTTTCCTTGTTAATAGTTAAAGAGCTTCTATATTTTATGTGCTTAAATGTTATATGATGATGTTTGAATGGACACTACTTATTTCTGTTGTGTGTTGTGTGGATGCAGATTCTGGATTCTCACATTCCTATAGTGCAACAACGTGTCCCCAAGTAGAGCCAGATGTTGACCACTACGTGTCAACTACCCATAGCAGTACACCCCCTTTTCTTCGCAAAAAGGGATAGCGCTTGATAGACATGTCCGTGCCATTCGACAGTCATCATCGACTTGATCATATTATGCTGTAAACCCAGTCTGCATGTATAAATTGTAAATAATCTTAGCAGATATGAATCATGTATGTAAATTGCCTAGGTGGACCTAATTTTCTAGTGATAATCTATGTTCCGGAAGGTTTTCCGTCTCACCGATCCATGATCGGCAGAGTTTTCCTTTAGCCCAACCCCAAAGCCGGAATGAATTTTGTCATTAGAATCTTAGAGGAATCCTAGTGTGTTAATCTGCTATATTATAGTTGTGTCGCAGAAATGGGTGGTTTATGAGGGTCTATGTCAAATGGGTTTTCCCCCTTGGGATGTAAAGTTGTAAAAGTCATGATGTAAGGTGTCTTGAGGGTTAAGAAATGTTTTAATCCCCTCATAAGTCCTAAGTCATAGGTCCTAGGTGATTTTTCCAAATGCTAAGTTCGAGGATCCATTTAAAAATAAATTAAAAAATTGAAAAGATATAAAAAACAATAAAAAAAAGGAATATATATATATAAAAAAATAATAAAAAATTAAAAAATCAAAAATAAATAAATAAATAAATAAAAATTATTAATTAAAAATTTGAAAAAATTAAATAACAATAAATAAAAATAATAAAATAAAGTAAAAACCTAAAAATAATAAAATAATAATATTTTGAGTAAATAAATGCAGAATTTCAATTTTTTAATGCATTAAAAATTCGACGGATGAGATTAAGGGATATCTTGATCCTCATCGACGGTCGAGATCATTTTGACGTGGATCACTCAAACTAGTTGTTGGGATTTTTTCCTTTAAATAGGGTGCTAGGGGTCATTTGAGATCATTGGATCCGTGAGTCTTGCGTTGAAGAAGCTCTCTTGTAAACTTTTTCTGGTGCTAATAAAAAAAGACTTTGGGGTTGAAATCTTGCTAGTGTTACTCTCTAGAAGTGCTGTGAGCTATTTTATTTTCTGCATATTTTAATTTTTAGCCATTAGTAACAGCTTATTGTAGAGTATTGTTGAACACAAGTATCTTGTTCACTTGCTAGGGTTTGAATGGTATTAGAATTTCTGAAGTAATGACAGGTATCTCCATTGCTTTTGAGATCTAGTACTGTTTTTTCTCTCTTTATTGATGGTTGAAGTGAGCTGTGCAGGAAACCCTTATTGAAGAAGATCAGTGGGCGTTTGGGGAAGTTCTCAGCTGAATCAGCCAACTCCCGCAAGCATTTTCTTGCAAAGCCCAGCCAGTTTCGATCCTGGGTTTATTATTTAAGTTTGTTTTCTGATTTGCATGAGAGATTTCTAAAGCATTTCATAGCAAATCTGAAGTTCTGAAAATATTATTGATGATAACTGACAAATCTGGCTGTTGTAGAGCTATAATTTTGTAATTTTGGACCAGTTTGCAGGGTTTTAGTTTTAATATTTGCATATATTCTCCGGGTGCTTGTTTTCCCATTGCAGGTTGCAGGTCTGATAAAAATTTCTTTTGTGTGAAGCCAGATCTGGCCCCAGAAAATAGCTTTTGCAGGGGTGTTTGTCTCAGATCTGGAGAAATTTTGGGGTTTTCATCAATTAAATCTGAAGCAGGGCAAACTTAAATTTTTTATTTAAAGCTTCTTCAAGGGTTTCTGGGGTACCAATCTGTGTTCTTCTCTTGTCTGGTGCTGTGTTGAGGTCTCTGGAAAATTTCGAGTATCTTTGTGGTGTTTACTATACCCCTCACCCTCCTCACTGTACGCCATCATCAGTTGCTGTTCTACAAACGTGCCGAATCTGCCAGCAAACCTCTGTCTTCACCTACACGCAGTCATCCCTACAGCACACATCAAATTCTTGGTTTACTTGCAACGTTGGTTTTTTTCAAAAGCCCCTCACGCTATCTATCTCACACCTCCACAATCCCTGCATGCAGTCTTCCATATCCCTCTGCCGTCACTGTTCTCATCAGCTCCCTAGTTATCTGCATACTGCTTCACCAATCCGTCCAGCCTTCCAGTTTTGCTGCGTTCAGCTCCACGCAGCCTTGAGAACTTGTGAGAAATTGCAAGCAAAGAAGGAAAAATAACGCAGCTTCTTCCACGCTTCTCCTCACACTGCATACCTGCACGCATTGAAACGTAACAACTGCATTTTTCAATCTGTCCAGGCCTGCGTTCCTCACTGCAAACCTTTCCTTCCGCCGTCAAACATCATAGGCCTGTATCTAATCAACGCTGAAACTATCGAGGCTTTACGTGATTGCTGGAAACTGCAAACCTTCAAATGTTCTCCATCCGCCATCGAAGGAACCTGCAAACGCACTATAAGAATCACATCGTACGGGCCACCTGCAAATTGGTATTTTCGATTTTTGTTTTATTTATTGGTTTACGTTTCATGTTTTAGAGCTAGCATTCATTTTTTTTTTAAGTTACGTGGTTTGAGTTTTAATTAGTTTAGTTCTTTTAATTTTAAATTTAGTTTTATATATTAAATTATTTTAATCTTAGTTTTGTGTTGACTTTAATAAAGATATCTTAAAGGGTAGCGTTTAGTTTTAGTACTTTAGTTAGGGTTTAGGTTTATTTTTTTGATTTGTTTAATTTTTTTTTAGGATTTAAAGCTTTAGACTTTAGATTTAGATTTAGTTTTTTTTATTATTATAGTTTAGTGTTAGATTAGATTTTATAGGATTTTTTTTTAGTTTAAAGTTTTAAAGTTTTAAAGAAAAAACATAAAAAAAAAATAAAAAAATTAAATTTTAAAATCATAAAAAAATAAAAAATAAAAAAAAATATTCATCGAAGAGATAAGAAGGTTCCTTTTTATTTTAGTTTAGATTTAGATTAGATTTTTAATAATTTCAAGTTTTGTTTTAGTTTTAGTTTAGATTTTAATTTTAAGTTTTGTTTTAAAATTATAAAAAAAAAAATTTGGAAATATTTTGCCAGATTCAGTCTTGGCTCGGGGATTTATCACGTTTTATTTTATTTTTTTCTTGCTGAAGCTAAAATTTTGATGTGGAATTAATGTTTATCATTTTTTATGTGATTTAACATGCTTGAATGATCATGAATGTGATATCTGGTTAGCGTTTAAAATTACGTGGTTGTGTATCAAAACTTTATCTTTCGAAGTTTTGAATTGTTGGAGTATCATTTAAGCATTTTTCTCGCATTTGATAAAAATTAATCTTTGTTTGAGTTATTTGATGATAAATGATTGCTCTACATGGTTTATATTTCTGCAGCATCTGATAATTAATTGTTTAAACATTAACTCCACAAGGCACTGGTCTGTTAACTCAATAAAATCAATTTAGTGCTAGTTTCCTTTCGTGTCTCCCAAACCAACTGATTCACAGTTGGTCATCCTTTTTCCTATAGGGTCTACCCCCCTTAGCCGCAGGAGACAGGCTTAAATAGAGAGATCGGGGATCAGGGTGACAGCCCCCGATCTGAGCGTTGTCGTGATAATCTATGCGACAACAAGACCAACAAGAAAAGTATAAGAGGAGGCTTGTCGGTCAGTTGAAGAACACACCAGATTGATCAGTCATACGATTTTCTAGAGCGGGGTTTGCTAAGAGAAATCAAATTAGTGATCAGCAACGAGGGGCAGTGAATACATAGCAGAGAAGCAAAGTTGGTACCAGAGAGAGCGCAAAGCCCGAAGAGGTTGATGCAGAGGCAGCTAGGTGCTACGCAGAGGCAACATTGGGAAGATTTTCGTGGGGCAGACTGGGTGCTGGTGAGCCAAGAAGGGTGACACAGTCCCTATCAGAGTGACGTAGAGCAGTGGAAATTGCAATTGTTGTTGTGGGATCGTTCATCCGTTGATTGATCAGCCAGAATATCTATCTTCAAGGAGAGGTACTACTGCCAAGGGCATTCTCTGTTGGATGAGCCATTTCTGGCACCTTGGTTGTATTATGAAAACTGCGTAATAATAAAACCCTTTGAATAGCTGCATCAGTTTTACCGCATTGGGTTTTTCTGGGGACATTGGTCCAAAAATAACGATATCACTTGTGTGCTTGTTTTCTTTCAGTTGATCATTTGTAGATGTTGATACTGTACTTGTGTTTATTTTCAATATTTACATGGTAAATAACTTGTTAAGTAATTAAACAAGTAGGAAGAAATAAACCGGATAGTACAGGAAGAATTTCTAAAGGGTTAAATTATGAAATTTCAACAATGGGGAATCTTTTGTATAGTATCTCTTACCCTACTCCTTTTCATTTATTATTGTTAGATAGTTGTATTTCACACATTTAAGTTATATGTTCTTTATATTTTCCAATTTGTTAGAGTAGATTTTTTCTATTCCAGCAGATTTATTATATATGGATGATGATTTTGATTTTGAATGGATATCTATTTGATGGACTTTTGTTTTCTTGGATATAGGATTCTAGGATTCTCACGTTACTTCATGGAAGCAACATGTCCCTATATGGAGCCAGATGTTGCACACATTTTTTCAAAGTTTCAAGGAAGCAGTTGTACCACATTTTTCAAAGCATCAAGATCATCAACCATCAGCCTTTTGAATCATTATAAACCCTCCTTGTTGAACTACCCCTCATTGCAACTCTGATCACTAACTCGATTTCCTCATCAAACCTCACCCCAGAAAATCAAATTCTTTGATCACTTGGTGTATCTTCAATTGACCCTCAAGCCTCCTCTTATACTTTTCTTGTTGACGAATCAATAGCCGAGATTAAGTCCCTAATCAACGGCTAAGATTAGAACTAGCTTGATCCTCGTCACTTAGAACTTTCTCACCCATATTTTATTAATACATATTAATTGTTTTATTTTCCTAAGTTTAGACTTAGGAACTCATTAAAAATATTAATTATTTTAATAACTCCTTATTTGGATGGAATTTCTCCAAATGATTTTTGGGTCTTGGAGATTTCATGCGTCATAGCCTCTCCACCAATTTTCAAGGCTAGAGCACATCCGATGCTACCCAAAATCAACACTCCCTCTTAGTGAGGAATGTGCTCTAGCAATGCTTCACCATAGAAGCATCACACTGATCCTCCGCATCGGTCCTCTGTGCTGATGCTTGGCCTGCTGCCCCACATCCACTGCACTGTTGCTTCCTGTACTGCTACCCATGACACTGCCACTACCACTGCTACATCTGTACTGCAGCTCCCTCTCAACATGTTGCATCATGCTGCCCATAGCACTGCCACTGCTAACTGCTGCACTGCAACTCAGTTACCAAGAAGTAAGTAACTAACTTCACCCAAACACTGACATCTTGGTCAGTTTGGAAGCCTCATGATGCTGAAGCTACCTCTGCTATTATCCTGTGCTCCCTCTGCTGCCACTATGCTACTGCAACCTCTTTTGTGCCTCACACTGCTACAACCTCCATTGCGCCGCTACAAACTTCTGCACTCTAGCACTGCTTTGCTGCTCCATCACACCTTGCTCCACCCGATACCTGTCATTGTGCTACTGTCGTTAAGGGCTCCTGTATGTGAAAATTTCTGAATCTACACATCAGAAATCCTATTACAATCACTGGTTTACCATCTCCTACTTGTTTTTACATTCAACAAGTTATTTAATTATTTAAATAGCGATGAAAACACTATTGCAGAGTATACATACATACAAATCATGAACTGAAATAAAATGAGACAAATACACAAGGGAAACCGTTATTTTTGGACAATCTTCCCCAGAAAACCCCAATTTGGGAAAATCGATGCAACATATAGAGGGTTTGTATTATTAAGCAGATTTCTTAATACAACTAGGTTGCCAAATCTGACTCACCCAACAGAGAATAAACCTGATAGAATTACCTCTATCCAGAGATGGATGAACAAACCCCACAGGTGACTGCGTTGTTCCCAGTGCTGCGCAGCGATGGCTGCTCCAAGCTCTGTGCTGAAACTACGTCACTGCGTTAGAGCTCTCCTTCTGCTTCATTGCATCAAAGCTCTCCCTCTACGACGTCTATGACACTATGTCACTACTCTCCCTCTACAACATCTGCGACACTGCGTCACTGTGTCAGAGCTCTCCCACTGCGTCACTGCGTTAGAGCTCTCCCTCGGCAACCACTGCGATACTGCGTCACTACGTCAGAGCTCTCCCTCTGCGTCACTTTGTTAGAGCTTTCCCTCTATGACATTTGCGACACTGCGTCAGAGCTCTCCCTCTACGTCACTATGTCAAAGCTCTCCTGGTGCTTCTTTGCCTCTCTGCTATGTATTCTCGGCCTTGGATTGACGTCCCTCCGCTGAACTGCCCCTCACTGCAATAGATCACTTGTTCGATTTTCTTGGCAAACCTTGCCCCAAAAAAATCGAACTGACTAATCTCTCAAGTGTATCTCCAACTGACCCTCAAGCCTCCTCTTGTACTTTTCCTATTGATGAATCTACGGTCGAGATTAAGTCCCTAATCAACGACTAAGATTAAAACAGACTTGATCCTCGTCACTTAGAAGTTTCTCACCCATATTTTTATTTTTATTTATTTTTTTCCGGTGGTTCACGGGTACCCTTGGTCATTGGGTAGCTGCTACGTCCATAGTAATTCTGGGCAGATCGACCCTGAAGGGGGATCACATCCCCTCGGCCTATGTACTGACCTAACCCCAAGGGATTTCGAGTAGAATCGACCCTGTGACCTCCCGTATGGCGAGGCACTGATTTGACCGATTGAGCTAACCCTTGGGGCTTCTCACCCATATTCTTATTAATACCCATTAATATTTTTATTTTCCTAAGTTTAAACTTAGGAACCTGTTGTCGCGCAGATTGACACGACAACGCTCAGACCGGGGGCTGTCACTCTAATCCCCGATCCCTCCGTTTAAGCCTGTCTCCCGCGGCTAAGGGGGGTAGTCCCTGCGAGATGATGAGACCAACTGTCAACCAGTTGGTTGGGAGACACGAGACACGATCAAGATAAGCACTAAAATGATTTGATTAATTGAGCAGACCAGTGCCTTAAGAGATTGTTGTTAAAACGATTACTTGTTAAATGATATAGAAACATAAACCGTGAACAACAATCATTTGTCATCAAAAGGTATTAGCTAAATCACAATGCTCTTAGAATGACCAAAACGATATCCAGCAACTGAGAATTTTGAAAAAGATGAATGCTTTAAACCACCACGAGAATCATAAATCATTAACCAGATATCATATTTCGTATCTCGACTTGAAAATTTAGATCTCAGCATGAAAGATATAACATGAAAAACCACTGAAACTGGCAAAAATAATTTTCCACAAAATTTTAATATTTTTCAATTTTTTTTTTTTTTTTTTGAAGATTTAAAATAAAATAAAAAGTCTAACCATTAAAAAATTTAAAATTAAAATATGTACAAATCTAATTTAAAACATTATAAATCTAAATTCTAAAAATAAAACTAACACATTAAAAATTTATTAAATCAAATCTAAATAAACAAAATAAAATCTAATTAAAACAATAATCAAATCAAAATCTAAAACATACACATTTTTACTTTTTTGATCTTTTTAATTTTTCTGAATCTATAATTAACAAAAAGAAACTAAAATAATTAAAATCTAAAAAAAAAAAAAAATTAAAATCTAAAGAAATACGTAACTAAGCATAACTAAATTAAAATCTAAGTTATAATCTATGCTACCCTTCTAAACAGAATGAAACGAAACTCAAATCGAAACCCTAATCCTAAAACCAAATAAAACTTAAATTAAAAAAATCTACATTAAAAAAAATGAAAACAGCATTTTTATTTGCACATGATTGAAATCTAATAAAAAATAAATAAAAAAATCTAAGCTAATTAAAATCTAACGCAAGAACGAATCTAAAACAAAATATTAAACATAAACTACGCTAACTGATCAACTGTATTACAACACTACGACGAAACAGAAAATCAAAACGACGGCGGATATACAGTCGACGGCACAGCGAATGGATTTAACGCAGAAATTACCTGAGCATTTCGAAAACTATTTGGGACGGGCTCCTTACCTGGCTGTCGTCGTGAATACGTAACCCCAACATGTAAATCGCGTGATATGACCATGAAAAAGAAAACGAAAATCGATTTTTCTAACTCAAACTGAGCCGGTGGTGTGAATGTCCTTTGGCTGAGGAGCAGCAGAGCCTGGCGCCGTTGAAAAAAGGAGCTCCGGACCTGAAGAATTTCTGTTGAATGACTTCGACTGGATTCGGATTTTACAGGGAATGCTAGCCGTCAGATGAAAGTCTCAGGGAAATGGGCAGCTCTTCAACGTGACTATGATCTCCAGCCCTTGACGATAGAATGAGCAGGGCATAGGCAGTGGCGGCTTGAAATCATTTGCGTCTCAAGACCCAACAACCAAAGAATGCGTCACGTTGAAATCTGCTAGTTATGCACAGTGTGTCGGCGTGTCAACCTTGATGGCGATCCTGCAATTGCAAAAAAGACAAAACCCTAATGAAAGCTGCATAAAGCAAAAATATGAAACCCTAGATCAGCTAATTTAATGTACAGATTTGGCCCCTTAACAGCCAGATTCAGCAATAAGAATAGAAATATTTTAAAGAAACAAAGCCTTCAGATTTTCACTGTGAAGAACTTCAGAAAATCTCTCATGCAAATTAAAAATAACTGAAATGATAGACCCAGGATCAAATCCAACTGGGCTCAGCAAAAAATGCTTGCGGGAGTTGGCTGGTTCAGCCGAGAACTTCCCCTAATGCCCACAAATTTCCTTCAGAAAGGGTTTTCTGCACAGCTCAAAACAACCATCAGTAAAGAGGGCAAAAATGTTGCTAGATCTCAGGAAGTAATGGAGATACCTGCCATTACTTCAGAAACCCTAACAACACTCAAACCCTAGCAAGTGAACAAGATACCTGTGCTCACAATACTCTACAAAAAGCTATTATTAACGGCTGAAAATAACATATGCAGAAAATTAAACAATCTCACAGCATTTCAAGAGAGTAACACCAGCAAGATATGGACCCCAAAGTCTTCTTTTATTAACCAGAAACAGATTTACAAGAGAGCTTCTTCAGTATCAGACTCACAGATCAGATGATCTGAAAATGACCCCTAGCACCCTACTTAAAGGAAATGCCTCCAACGGCTAGTTCGAGTGATCCATGCTGAAATGATCTCGACTGTTGATGAGGATCAAGACATCTCTTGATCTCATCCGTCGATTTATTAAAAAATAATATTTTGCATGCATACACTTAAAATATTATTATTTTATTAGTTAGGGTTTTTTCTTTATTTTTTATTTATTTTTTTAATTTTTTAATTCATTTTAAAATGGATCATCGAACTAGGCCTTCAGAGACATCACCTAGGACCTAGGACTTAGGACTCATGAGGGGATTTAAAACATTTTTCGACCCTCAAGACACATTACATCATGACTTTTACAAATTTACCTCTCAAAGGGACAAACTCACTTAACATAGACCCTCACAAATCACCCAGTTCTGCGACACAACTATAATCTAGCAGATCAACACACTAGGATTCTCCTAAAATTCCAATGACAAAATCCATCCCGGCTTTGGGGTCAGGTTTGAAGGAAAACTCTGCCGATCCATGGATCGGTGAGACGAAAAACCTTCCGGGACGTAGATTACCACTAGAAAGTTAGGTCCACCTAGGCAATTCACATACACGACTCATGTCTGCTAAGATTATTTACAATTCATACATGCAGACTGGGTTTACAATCAAAATGATTAAGCTGCTGATGACTGCAGGATGGCACAGACACGCTGATCAGGTGCTGCCCCTTTTTGCAAAGAAAAGGGGGGTGTACTGCATGGGTAGTTGACCAGTAGAGGTCAACATCTGGCTCTACTTGGGGACACGTTGCTGCTTGCAGGAATGTGAGAATCCAGAATCTGCATCCATACAACACAAAAATAAGTAGCGTCCATCCAAAATCATCATATACATTAAGCACAGGAAAGATAAAAGCTCTTCATTTATTAACTATCTAAAGCAGAAATAAAAATGCGGAAAAAACAAGGAGTAGGGTTAGAAATACGATACAAAGGATGCCCTACGGCATCAGATGTGTTCAATATAGTGCATACTGAGCATTTGCCTGCTTTCAGGCAAATCTGTTGGCTGCTTGTCGGATGTGCCATGTCCAATTTTGCATATGGTAGGACTCTTTCCTATCCGAAAATCAAGCTGCTCGCGGCCGTCTGATGCGTCAAATCTTCTTCTTATTTTCTTTCTCTTGCGCTTTTTCTTTCTGGCAGGTTGAATTACTGATGATCTGGTACTTTCTGTTTCAAAACTATCAGATGAAGTATGCGTGATATGTCTTTCTTTATCCCACATCTGATCTTTATGTCTATCTGGATCACCTTCAATTAACCATCTTTCATTCGAACCAATGACCTTCTCATAATAAGATGGAGCTTGTTGCAGCAAATGAGAAGGTTTCTGATCTATTGATGTCCCCTGGTTTCTCTTATCCTCTGACCATTGTTGAAACTTTAGAACCCTTATTTTAATGGCATCCATCTGACTAGAGTATTCAACCTTTATATCACTGATTTGTCTGGCATGGTGTTCTTCTATATCTTTTATTGCTTTATCATTCTTTTCCTTTATGTTCTTCAAGCAATGTTGAATGGAGTTTATTTCTTCTTTATGTTTTGCTTGCATGGTGGCCAACTGATGATCCATAATTAATAACTTGTATTGCATAGAATCAATTTCCCTATCATGATCAGCTTTCATGGTCGCCATATTTTCTTCTAAGCCTGACATCTTGTTTTGCATGAATCTAATTTCTGTTTCACGATTAGTCTTCATGGCCTCAATTTCTTTAGCATGCTGATTTTGCATAATCTCTATCTCCCTATTACGTTTTTCAAGGTGGGTGCACAAAGTTTTAACATCATTGATAAGACTAGTTTGATTGCTTTCCATATTTCTTACCAGCATCATTAGATCTTGTATAATTTGCTTTTGTTCTTCCCTTTCACTATTATTTGTCCCTGATTTTCCACTATGATGATCTGCAATATTTCCGGTTGATGACATATTCTGATCTTGAAAACTTTCTTCAACAGCTGGATTTTTTATAAGATTACTTTCTTTCGTTTGCACAATTTTAGAGGGAGAAGGCAAGCTGTTTGGACTATCATATCTATCTTTAAAAGCATTGAGAATGTCTTGTAAAGAAGAGAAAAAATCATGAGGAAAATTATTAAACCAATTCAAGGCATCACCCTCTAAAGAATGGACAAATAGACGCATCTTGAAATCTTCATGATTATATTGAGGAAGTCTACAATATATGATCATTACACAAGTAAACCTGTTTAAATGCTTTCTAATAGCGACCGAATCACCACTCGAAAACTTAAATAATTTAGAAATGGCCTCTTTCGGAAGATCATGGAGATTATCAGTAAAATGACACGGTTTAAATGAATAATCCATGATAAACAATAAGGGATCAAATGGATGATAGAAAGAGATTTCTGCTCAAGAAAATTAAGAGATGAAAGAAGTGGAGTCACCACTTGAACAACGAATCTGATTCTAGGATCCAAAAAGTAACCACAAGCAGATATGAGGAAAGCTTCTTGTCTGGGAAAAATGAGAAAGTGGAGTCGCCACCCAAACAAGAAACAAACCGAAGAGATGCTACTGATATGGCGAAAAATAAGGCAATAAAAGATCCAAATGATAACCCAAAAGGTTGAATTTGCCAGCTCAAAAATGAGAGATGAGAAAGATGAGAAGGTGAATGTCGATGAAACTTCCAGTAACAGAAAAACTCTATCCCCGGCAACGGCGCCAAAAAATGTTGTCGCGCAGATTGACACGACAACGCTCAGACCGGGGGCTGTCACTCTATTCCCCGATCCCTCCGTTTAAGCCTGTCTCCCGCGGCTAAGGGGGGTAGTCCCTGCGAGATGATGAGACCAACTGTCGACCAGTTGGTTGGGAGACACGATACACGATCAAGATAAGCACTAAAATGATTTGATTAATTGAGCAGACCAGTGCCTTAAGAGATTGTTGTTAAAACAATTACTTGTTAAATGATATAGAAACATAAACCGTGAACAGCAATCATTTGTCATCAAAAGGTATCAACTAAATCACAATGCTCTTAGAATGACCAAAACGATATCCAGCAACTGAGAATTTTGAAAAAGATGAATGCTTTAAACCACCACGAGAATCATAAATCATTAACCAGATATCATATTTCGTATCTCGACTTGAAAATTTAGATCTCAGCATGAAAGATATAACATGAAAAACCACTGAAACTGGCAAAAATAATTTTCCACAAAATTTTAATATTTTTTCAATTTTTTTTTTTTTTTTTTTGAAGATTTAAAATAAAATAAAAAGTCTAACCATTAAAAAATTTAAAATTAAAATATGTACAAATCTAATTTAAAACATTATAAATCTAAATTCTAAAAATAAAACTAACACATTCAAAATTTATTAAATCAAATCTAAATAAACAAAATAAAATCTAATTAAAACAATAATTAAATCAAAATCTAAAACATACACATTTTTACTTTTTTGATCTTTTTAATTTTTCTGAATCTATAATTAACAAAAAGAAACTAAAATAATTAAAATCTAAAAAAAAATATTAAAATCTAAAGAAATACGTAACTAAGCATAACTAAATTAAAATCTAAGTTATAATCTATGCTACCCTTCTAAACAGAATGAAACGAAACTCAAATCGAAACCCTAATCCTAAAACCAAATAAAACTTAAATTAAAAAAATCTACATTAAAAAAAATGAAAACAGCATTTTTATTTGCACGTGATTGAAATCTAAAAAAAAAAAAAAAAAAAAATCTAAGCTAATTAAAATCTAACGCAAGAACGAATCTAAAACAAAATATTAAACATAAACTACGCTAACT
Organism: Pinus tabuliformis; assembly: GCA_031772625.1. Classification (NCBI taxonomy): domain Eukaryota; kingdom Viridiplantae; phylum Streptophyta; class Pinopsida; order Pinales; family Pinaceae; genus Pinus; species Pinus tabuliformis. The sequence continues at coordinate 550,136,374 of CM062819.1, forward strand.
GATCAATTGTATTACAACACTACGACGAAACAGAAAATCAAAACGACGGCGGATATACAGTCGACGGCACAGCGAATGGATTTAACGCAGAAATTACCTGAGCATTTCGAAAACTATTTGGGACGGGCTCCTTACCTAGCTGCCGTCGTGAATAAGTAACCCCAGCATGTAAATCGCGTGATATGACCATGAAAAAGAAAACGAAAATCGATTTTTCTAACTCAAACTGAGCCGGTGGTGTGAATGTCCTTTGGCGGAGGAGCAGCAGAGCCTGGCGCCGTTGAAAAAAGGAGCTCCGGACCTGAAGAATTTCTGTTGAATGACTTCGACTAGATTCGGATTTTACAGGGAATGCTAGCCGTCAGATGAAAGTCTCAGGCAAATGGGCAGCTCTTCAACGTGAATATGATCTCCAGCCCTTGACGGCAGAATGAGCAGGGCATAGGCAGTGGCGGCTTGAAATCATTTGCGTCTCAAGACCCAGCAACCAAAGAATGCGTCACGTTGAAATCTGCTAGTTATGCACAGTGTGTCGGCGTGTCAACCTTGATGGCGATCTTGCAATTGCAAAAAAGACAAAACCCTAATGAAAGCTGCATAAAGCAAAAATATGAAACCCTAGACAGCTAATTTAATGTACAGATTTGGCCCCTTAATAGCCAGATTCAGCAATAAGAACATAAATATTTTAAAGAAACAAAGCCTTCAGATTTTCACTGTGAAGAACTTCAGAAAATCTCTCATGCAAATTAAAAATAACTGAAATGATAGACCCAGGATCAAATCCAACTGGGCTCAGCAAAAAATGCTTGCGGGAGTTGGCTGGTTCAGCCGAGAACTTCCCCTAACGCCCACAAATTTCCTTCAGAAAGGGTTTTCTGCACAGCTCAGAACAACCATCAGTAAAGAGGGAAAAAATGCTGCTAGATCTCAGGAAGTAATGGAGATACCTGCCATTACTTCAGAAACCCTAACAACACTCAAACCCTAGCAAGTGAACAAGATATCTGTGCTCACAATACTCTACAAAAAGCTATTATTAACGGCTGAAAATAACATATGCAGAAAATTAAACAATCTCACAGCATTTCAAGAGAGTAACACCAGCAAGATATGGACCCCAAAGTCTTCTTTTATTAACCAGAAACAGATTTACAAGAGAGCTTCTTCAGTATCAGACTCACAGATCAGATGATCTGAAAATGACCCCTAGCACCCTACTTAAAGGAAATGCCTCCAACGGCTAGTTCGAGTGATCCATGCTGAAATGATCTCGACCGTTGATGAGGATCAAGACATCTCTTGATCTCATCCATCGATTTATTAAAAAATAATATTTTGCATGCATTCACTTAAAATATTATTATTTTATTAGTTAGGGTTTTTGCTTTATTTTTTAATTTTTTTTTTTTTAATTTTTTAATTTTTTAATTCATTTTAAAATGGATCATCGAACTTGGCCTTCGGAGACATCACCTAGGACCTAGGACTTAGGACTCATGAGGGGATTTAAAACATTTTTCGACCCTCAAGACACATTACATCATGACTTTTACAAATTTACCTCTCAAGGGGACAAACCCACTTAACATAGACCCTCACAAATCACCCAGTTCTGTGACACAACTATAATCTAGCAGATCAACACACTAGGATTCTCCTAAAATTCCAATGACAAAATCCATCCCGGCTTTGGGGTCAGGTTTGAAGGAAAACTCTGCCGATCCATGGATCGGTGAGACGAAAAACCTTCCGGGACGTAGATTACCACTAGAAAGTTAGGTCCACCTAGGCAATTCACATACATGACTCATGTCTGCTAAGATTATTTACAATTCATACATGCAGACTGGGTTTACAATCAAAATGATTAAGCTGCTGATGACTGCAAGATGGCACGGACACGCTGATCAGGTGCTGCCCCTTTTTGCAAAGAAAAGGGGGGTGTACTGCATGGGTAGTTGACCAGTAGAGGTCAACAGAACCCATTAAAAATATTAATTATTTTAATAAATCCTCATCCAGGTGGAATTTCTCCAAACAATTTCTGGGTTCTGGAGATCTCATGTATTCTAGCCCCTCCACAAAATTTCAGAGCTAGAGCACATCCGATGCTATCCAAAATCAACATTGTAGCCGTATGTGATCCAAGAGTTTGGGCACCTCAAGGATCCTGCCCTCTTTATGTAGTCCTCTAGACTACAGCTCCATGTCTCCCCACATCTTCTCTAGAGGTGGATGAGCACTCATGGCACAATCGTCATCAGTCTTGACATCCTTCTCCGCCTTTGCTGGAGCAACCTTTGAGTCAGAAGCTTCTCCCTTGCCTTTCTTCCTGGGGCACTAAGAGGCATAATGTCCCAGCTCCCCACAGTTGAAGCACTTGACCTTGGAGATGTCTTTCTTCTTCCTCTTCTGTAGCCCCTGTTGTCCCGCTGATGCAAGAGCTGCATCCTCCTCCTCCTCCTTGATTCGAACTCCCTTACCGCTACTCCCTGCCTTGGTCAATCTCCTGAGCTCTTCCTATCGAAGAGCTGCCCACATCTCCTCCCAACTGGGGAGAGTTGCTCTGCCCAAAATGCTTTGGAAAAATGTCTCCCACTCCTCAGAGACTGCATTCAGGGCAGTCCTAACCATGAACTCTGGATCTGATGTAGATCCCACGAAAGTAAGCTGGTCACAAATCCCTTGCAACCTAAGAAGGAAGGGATCTATCTCCTCTCCTTTCTGCATCTGATATGACCTCAGTTGATTCTCCAATAACATCTTCTGCTGCACGGAAGAGCCCTGGTATAAGGTGGTCAGGGTCTGCCACATCTCCCTTTTTGTGTTCTTCTCAGCAATATGTGGTATTACATGATCCTTGACCCCGTCTAGGATTATGCATTTTGCCATTGCCTGGGCCTCCTCATACTTATTGGCTGCATCAACGTCAACTGGGACAACTACTACTCTTGAGGCATAGTCCTTGATGTGATGTCTATCTAGGATTGCCAGGATCCTGGCCTTCCAGATGACAAAATTGGAAGCCCTGTCCAATCTGTCTTGATCCCTCAATCCGTTCACTTCCATCTCTGCTCCTCTTCTCTAGACTCCCTTTGAGTCCTGAGATTGATGGTGTACTATTGTTACCCACCACTTATGAGGTACACCCATAGGAAATAAATTTCTCCTATATTGTCTTCAACCAGCAGCCAACAACCCCTTGCAACCCCCAAATAGCTCAATGTGCCACTATCTCCGCCACCTCAACCAGCCATCATGTGCCCTCGCCCATCTTATATGATCGTATGTTTGAAGGTGGGTCTTCTTACACAGTATTTTGTCACCGAACCCACATCCCCTGATCCCGGGTAGAGTCAGTCCCTGAATGGCATCTGTTTTGTGTCATACATCAAAATATGTGTCCACATCTTCCATATCACTCAAGAAGATCAACCATGCTCATTAATCCTGAAGTTGACCCTTTTAACCTATGTTTCAAGATCGTCGTAGGACATCAATATCTTGTCTGCGACGATGGACCAAAGTGAACCAGAACCTCGCGACACCGTCGCAAGAGTACATTTGTTCTCTGCGACGGTCGGATTTTAGGGATCATCGCAAGTCATCAATATCCTGCTTGCGGCAATAGCTCCTGTTGCCTCACGATGTCGTCTCTGAGTCTTAGTGTTTGACTCGCGACGACCCAGATATGGCGAATTAGTTCAAATAGAATGCTTCTGGGTGGTTCTGGAACTGGTTGTTGGGTCAAGGAAGTTCGCCTTTCCTCATTTGAGATGGTGGTTCCGCCTTTTGAGTAACCTCCCATGAAGATAAGCTTCCTCTCCCTCATTTTTGGAGGCTCCTCCTCTTATAAAAGCATCCTCCATGACTATGATCAACTAGTTTTTTTGGTAGTGAGCAAATTAGCTAGTTTTTGGTGTTAGATTGATAGTTTGCAGTGTGAATTGTTGATAGTCTAGCAATTGGTTGTGGATTGCCTTAGCCTTATATTAGTGCTTTTGGGTGAGAGAGAGAGTCATCAGCCTTTCTGGGAGACCTTTTGAGAGTGAATGCTTGTGGAGACATACTGACTGGACCCTTCAAGGAAGCTTGCGACGTCAAGGCATGGTTGTAAGCTTTACTTTTGCTCATATTAATACAATCAATGGTTATTTCCTATATCATGTATGAAATATATTTGATAGCTTATGGTTCCTTGACTCTGTAAGTGGATAGTTCATTGTTGTGCTCTATTATGTGTTTCGTTGTTCTCTTATGTTGTTTCAGGTGAATCACTCATCAAGGAGAAGAAAACGATAGCTGGAGCAGCGTAATGAAGACTGCATCGAACACCGGCATAAGGTAGGCTCTTTCAATGATGACTATTTAAGGAATTAGTTGTTGTATTTGTCTTGTTGTGACTAGACCCACTCTAGGGATAGAGGGGTTGCCTCTATCCACAGAGGGAACTTTACCTACATGACAGGTCTTGCAACCCCGAAGGTATGGCTTTTCATTACGTAATTGGGTATTTTTGCTTACTTATCATGGACACATCTGGACATGGATTAGTGGGGGGATTCAACAAAAAGAATGGGTCTGGTCTATACTCTTGTCCCCTTTTCCAATTTGGTGGAAAACCTTGTATCCTAGTCTCATGGGATCTCCTTTATTGGCTACTAGCTTTAGGAGGGGCACTACATGGGAAACCTTAATTTTCGTTGCGTGGTCCCGCTTCCCAATGCCATACACATCACTTCCTTCCGTTCATTATTAACCCTTTACACATATTTCCCATCCGAGTCCACAAGGAGTTAGCTTCCTCCTCCCCTTGTCCACACCTTTGGTCGGGCATGGAACAATGCCTCGAAGGTTGATGTAGCTAAAAAGAAATTCAAAAGCATAATTTGGCCACTCTAAACAGGAAATGTAACATAAAATGCAAAAGATGGTGAGGACATACAAATTTAGCAAGTGGGCAAAAGCCAAACATGAACTATACCCCTTTATCCATGGCCATCACCCTGGTTCCTAGGGCCCTATATGAGCCCCCTACATCATTAAGGAACCCATGATTGTCCCAACCCTTGGTGCGCGATGAATTGCCCGACCTTAAAGGGATAATCACTGCTATATCTTATGCATCATGCTCTCATTCCCTGGAGCCCCAGGCAGTTGAAAGAAAGGAAAATCAATAAAAGGCAAAAATCATATGAAGAAGGGTGGAAAAACAAAGGTCTGGGTAACTCATGTACAACAATTGCTCCCTCCTACACCTATACACCCAATGTGTGGTCTTCCCTCATTATAGCTGCCCTTATACCATGGCATGTGGCTTGGAGGCTTCCCTTGCTACCCTATTGTTGGTTTTTTTAGCATCAGATGTGTTCTAGCCACGAAACTTTGTGGAGAGGCTAGAATACATGTATTCTTCAAAACCCAGAAATCATTTTTAGAAATTCCACATAGAGACAACTTAATTAAAATAATTAATCTTTTTTTAATGGTACCTAAGAATAAACTTAGGAAAATCGATTACTTAAAGGGTATGAATTAAGTCATGGTGAGAATCTTCTAGAAGAAGACTTGAATCGATTTCTAGTTAATCTTAGCCATCGATTATGTTTGAATGTTGGCCGTTGAAGCCTCACCGAGAGATTATAAGAAGAAATTCGATGGGGTTTGGAGAACACACTTGAGACACCAAGGAATTCGATTTTGCTAGGAAATCGATCTTCAGAGTAGTAGTTGTGTGTTGCCGGAAGTGATTTAGTAAGATCGAAGTAGTGAGAGAGGGGCAGGGATAGTAAGGCCAGGAGGAATATTTTCCAGTCCAGTGAGTGCATAGTAGAGAGACAGAGAGTTCCACAGAGAGGTAGCGCAGAGCAGAGAGATAGCGCAGTGCTTTAGAGGGGAAGTTGTATTTTGCTGGGGAGAAGCAGTGATTCAGTGCCAGAAGCCAAAGTGGGAACCTGGAGACCAGGAGAGTCCATTTCCGAGACATCAGCTGACCAGTTAGCGAGAGAGTTTCTGGTCCGAGTTGTGTGACGCAGAACTGCATAGGCTGATACAGGGACTGCACAAAGGCAGCAGAGAGCAACTCATCTTGAGCCAAGGTCAGTTTTAGATCACCAGTGGAAGTGAGATTTTTCTTGCTAGATCCTCTGTCAGTCATTTCTCACTATGGATTGATAGATTTAAGCATCCATATATTTGTACTCATTTTACTACTGCATAATAATAAAACCCTCCACTGTTGCACCGATTTTCCCAAGTTGGGTTTTTCCGGGGACATTGGTCCAAAAATAACAGTGTTATTTTATTTATGTGTGTGTGCATCTATTCTTCCAACATTATTTTTCTTCCGCAGTATTTATTTTGTGAAGGCTGCAGTGTATTAGTTTCGATATTTTTCGTAGGAAACTGCAAATAATTTGTTCAGTTAATTTAACAAATAGAAGAAACTTAATCAGTTGTTGCAGTAGGATTCGAGGTTTCTGAATTTTCACATGGTATCAGAGCACAAATCATAAGCTGGAGAGCTCAGTAGCAGAAGGAAAGAGGAATTTTGAATCTCTGCAGAGGCAACAGTTCGAAACCCTCAAGAGGCAGCGCAGTCCTTGGGCCAGGAGGGTCAGTTTTTGAGGAAAATTTATTTCTCTAAGAGAGTCAACAGAGAAATTAGATTTTCCAAATCAGAGCTTACCAGAGGCAAAGGGAGACGTAGTATTTTCCTTGTAGAGAAAATCTTGTTGGCTTAAGGGGGCCTGACCCAGGTTCAGAGTTGTTTGTGCCAACCAACAAATCCCTCAACTGCTGGCCCTTTCGGCAACAACCCACGTAGCACAGGCTGCAGTCTCACCCAAAGTAGTATTGGGGGATTCTAGAACCAGGTCTCTGCATCCAGGGACATGTGATAAGTGGCTTTTAAGTCTACACAACTCATATCTGCCTTCGCACAAATCGATATCTTTCTAAGACTCGCTACTGTAACTAGGGTAAAATGGCTTCTAGACCTTCGCAAAGGTCTACGATCAGTCTTTGCGGACCTTAAACAAACAAATTATCTACTTTTGCGCATCAATAAAGAACCCTAGATCTGCCTTCGTGCAAATCTATTCAATTCATCAAAAAACATAACAGAAATAGTCTGTAATGTCATGAATGCAAATAGATACTTAAAATATGCATAAATAAGATAGATCCAGTAGTTTCGTGCAACATTCATACACTAATTCATGAAAATATGTCATTGAGCGACAAAATATAACATAAAAAAATCAACAGAAATGATCAAATTTGCACGGTAATTCTTCAAAATCAGTCTTTATTGATCTTCAACGTTCAGATTACAGATTCTTTCACCCTACGCACTCAGCTGCAGGGGTCCAAGCACTCAGCTGCGGACTCTACCAAAGCCTCCTACGCACTCAACTGCAGGAGTCTTCTCTTTCTCGCCTAAGTACAGGAAGCAAAGCCTTCCTACCTTAACACTTGCCCAAAACAACCAAAACCATTCAAAGTACACAATTCTTCATCCAAAGTTATCTCTAAGACTTGTTATGACTCGACTATTTATAGCTTCCTTCCATACAATACCATGGTCAGCGGACCATGGGAGAATCTTAAAACTGGCCCAAAACAAGGGGCTAAGACCCCTTTGACTCATATCTAGCTACGCGCTCTGCATCCACATATCGTGGAGACTTTACATTCTTTTACAAATTTTTTTACAAAATTGGGTTAAATTAACCCCAAAACTGACCCTAGGGACCCTAACCCAATAGGCCCTCGACACAAAAATCGTGACTCGCCCTCAAGTCACTCAGTTGGCGCCTCGATCTTGCTACGTAGACCACCGAGCTCGACCTGTAACACTGCAACTTTAGTAGCGCTCTGCATCGCAGCCTGTTGGACTTCTTCCACCAATTTTTCTATTCTCGGGCACTCCACTACTAGGCACATCGTCCTTTGCGTCTGTTCGAGCACCTTGAGCTTTTCTTCAAGTGACAGAGTAAGCTAACAAGCTTCCTCTAGCCGCGGATTTAGTCTGGCCTTCAAAAGGGCCTCTTTCCTCTGCAATTCCTCCACCTATGCTTGCAGCTACTTGCTGTCCTGCAAATTCGTGAGCTGCTGCGTGGGCGCCAAAATGCGCGCAGTCTCGTGGACCTCGTCATACTTTTGTTGTGTTTCTCTGACATCTGTGTGAAACTTTTAGAAATTCAGGTCCTCCTACAGGTTTGTCCATATTTCCATTGTTGTGTTGAACATCATGGCACAGTCGGTGACTGCGCTATCCAATGTGGTCATATTTTCCTTAATTTTTGCTCCACATTGCTCTCGTACCTCTGGCAGAGTCGTTGGCTGCAACTTCAACTACAGCTTTGATATCTTCATTTGGAAATCAAAAGTAACCCTACCAACTTCATCCTTTGATGCACATACTGCAACAGCCAATTTCCTTACTTTTGTCAAAGCTTCAGCATCCTCCGGGATGTTCAATTCTGGCACTGTCTTACAGGCTTGCTCAATCGTTGTCTCCAGGCTCAGCGTTCATGTCTGCATCTCCTCCGTTGCCTTCAGTACCTGAGTTTTCTCTGCGAACATCTGTTCATTGTTGACCTTAAATTCACTTATGACTATGAGGGCGCATTTCTCACGAATCTTCAGTTCATGTGAAACCCCTTGATGCAGCATATGGAGGGTTTGGAGCGGCAGCGCGACCAAATTCAGCCCCATGTCCATCACTGTGCTGATCACAACACGATCCTCATCTGACTCTACGCGAACGGACCCCTCTTGCAATGGTATGACTCTGAGGTCCAAAGTTCATCCAGCTCTGCTACTTTCCCACTTCCCTGTGTCAGGCTCGCTTGTACCCCACTCGCTTGCCCGACACCTGCCTGAATCCTATTAGCCTGGATCTATAGCTCGTGCAGATCCTTTTGGATGCTCCCCAGCGTCTGCATATACTGTTGCTCAAACTGTTGCAACATCTCAGTCGTTGTGTCTCTAATCTTGTCACCGATCTCATCGAGATCGCCTTCTGTCAGCACCATTGGGTCGATGTGTGTTTGCTTATCAGACTTATGCTTCTTGCGCTGTCCAACAATCTGCTCCTTTACGCATCTCTCCAAGGTGAAAGAAGTGTGCTGCTTCGCACCACCACCTCCTTCATGTTCTAACAGCTCCTGCTCGTCAGTGTGCTGCAAAGCTGATTTTTTGCCTTCATCTGTATCCTATCGTTCTTTCTCGCCTGCGCTTTGGCAGCGCACTCTTTCTTTGCTAGCTCTTTCTCCGCAGCTGCCCTTAGTAACAACTTCCTTTTCCTTCTGCGTAGCGAGAGCTCGCGCGACCTTCCGGGCAACATCCTTACGCTTCTGCGCAGTAGAGCTTTCCGCACCTTCGCTGGTGCCTACATCACCCCCCTGGGTTCACGCCACTCTGCTGGCAAATACCCCACGATCTCCTACACATCCGTCTCAGAGACCAAATAAGGCAACTTGTGCCATGTGTGTTTTGGGTCCTTCCACGCTCTAATTGACACATTGTGGAAATCGGCCTTGAACTCCGCGTAGGCCGTCAACTGTGCGAATAAGGTTGGGGACAACCTTGGCCTCTGACTGATCACCATATGAAGGTCCATCTCCACCAAAATCCAGAAGATTTTTTACTCCTTGATCCTTGTCGAATCCTTTGTAGACAACAACAAAGTGAACCGCGTTGCCTCAGGTAAATCTTCCTTGTGCAAGGGGAACTGACTCCTCTAACAATATCCAAGTTACTAAGACAATAGATAATAAAATCCATGCATAATGGAATGGCTTGCTCTCCTCCTGAGCTTCTCAGCAGTTCGCGAGGAACTCCTTGCATAGATATTTTGCCCAATTGTATTGCACTCCCTTTGCGCATTTGGCTGCTAGAGACACTACCGTGCCAGAACCTCATCAGCGTGACACTTCCTCATGATTTTGCCCGCAAGAATCTGTGCAGCGAACTGCATTGCCTGGTCCTGAATAGAGCAGATAGAGTATCCGTGCGACTTCTTAACAAGCCCATACTTGGTCTTAATCTTATCTGCCAATTCTTTTTCCCCAGTTTTCCCTATGCAGGGTCCGCTCCTTTGTAAAGCAGCCTCGTGATCCAGTGAATTAACATATCAGTGATCGGGATGGGCTCCCCAAGCCATAGGCACCCGTTGTGCACCAGCGCGAGGAGCTGGCTCACACACACCATGTTGATAGTTGATCGATGAAAATGCGGTACGCAAAGCATGTTTAACAACCCAGCCTACTCAAACCTCTGACCCACTTCATGGGCTCTAATTGCGTAACCCCGGTCTCCTCATAATATATTTTGGTCATGTACTTGTTGGTCGCCAAATGCGAGAACCTCTCATGGTCCGCAAGGTCCCAATCCTCCATTTTCAGCACTGGAATGCGCGCTAATGTGGTACCTTCAAATTCCACCTGTTCAGGCAACAGGGGTGTTGAAACTGAAAATTTTCCAGAATCTGGGTCATTGGTAACCTTGGTTTCTCCCTTCCGCGGAGAGATATACTCGGGAAACCGTGAGATAGGCTCGACCTATTCGGCATCCACTTCCTCCACACCTTGGTATTCCTCCTCTTCTAAATCAACCACTTTCTCTAGCTGATTGTCTTTTTTCTCCTTTTGGCACACCTCCGGATTCTTCCTCGGTGACATTCACACCGGCATCAGCCTCTTCTACTTCTCCTTTACAGCTAATTGCTTCTCTTTTGCGGCTGATTGCTATGGCCTTGGCGACCTTGGCACGGTAGGTACAAGGGTTGAAGCTTCCATATTTGAACTCTCAGGGCCTGGTGCGTCACACACAACAGCTTTGGAACTTATGGCTTCGACAGGGTTTGTAACAGTCATTCACTCAATGAATAGCTCTCGAGATGCTGCAGAGTAGTTTGCAAAAGAGGGGCGCATTACTAACTTTTCCTAGAACTCACGATTCATAAGCTTCAGACAACAAAGCGTCCAACTGACTCTCAAAATGCAAAGTGTTTGTCGTTGGACTAACACGCGTAATTTATAGGAGGTTTTGAATTCAAATCCAACCGTTCCCCCCAAATTTTGATAATAAATGCATCTTTGACAGCAGATCTCCAAAGATACTTGCCATAAATAGCGCCTACCCGCTCCTCTTAATTGATTTTTGGCCATCAAATCATGAATAGTAACCTCAACGGCTACTTTTGAACCCCTCTGTGTGGCACCATCCTCCATGGCGCAGCTCATCTAGCGCAGCTTCGCTTGCCGCACCTTGTCAATCGTCGTGCAACCCTCCTACTTTGTTCACTTCGTCAGGCAGCGTAGTTTATAGTCTCGCAATCCCTTATAGCTGCTTGGATTACTAAGACTGTCATTGCACAGGGGCAAGGTCCCCTATGTACAACTTCCGCCTACTTCCATTCACTCTTCCAAAGAATGGTTCCCCATTCAGCTTCGCAAGCTGAACTGCGCCACCATCCTGATTTCCATAATAACATACGGCCCCAACCAATGCATTTGAAACTTTCCTGGAAACTTCGTGAACTTGCTATCATATAACAACACCAAATCATCTACCTTGAATGTGTGCAACTTAATATGCCTATCGTGCCATGCTTTCTCGTGCTCCTTTTGCACCCTCTGATGAAATCCCACAAGAAAGCGGTCTTCTTCTAACTCCATCAACTACGCGAGTCGATCCTCTAAGGTCTCGCGATCCGCCATGAATGTTAAGGCTGAAATACGTAGACTAGGCACAATATACTCCATAGGCATGACTGCTTCAATTCCATATACCAAGCTGAACGAAGTTTGACCTGTCAACTTCTTGCAGGTCGTCCTATAAGCCCATAACACAGCAGGTACGTGCATGTCCCAATCAGTCATCTGCGTGTTGCATACCTTTGTCAATGCATTCTCCAAAATATTGTTAAAAGCCTCCACTGTTCCATTCACCTACGGGTGATAGGGCGTACTCTTCTGATGATACACCTGGAATTCCTCAAGCATCGCGCTGATAGTTTCATTCAAGAAATGGGTACCCCTATCACTCATCAATATCTTAGGACATCCAAACCTAGTCAAGACATATTCAAACAAAAACTTCGCGGCAGTGGCCGCTGTACAATCCTTCACCGGCTGTGCTTCCGCCCATCTGGTTAAGTATTCTGTAGCAATGATGATATATCGTGCACCTGTCTTCTTTCTTGGCGGTTGGATAGGACCTATGAAATCAATGGCCCATTTATCAAAGACTTGCAGCGAAACCTAGGGATGTAATGACATTTCATCTCTTAGCGAAGGTTTCCCCGTCCGTTGGCAAGCATCGCACGCCTTGCAATACTCCTTAGAATCCTTATGTAATGTAGGCCACCATAACCCAGTGCGCAAAATCTTTTGCGCGGTCACTTTTCCAGCATAGTGGCCTCCTGCCACTCCTCCATGGGCTTCAGCTAGTATACTAGCGCGTTCAAACTCCGGAACATACCTTCGCAATATCTCATCCATTCCCATCTTATATAAATGACCTGCAACCACTGAAAAATCCATAGGGCGGACTACTAGCTCCTTCATCTGTTGCATGGAATAACCTTCGGGAGCGGTACTTATTGTTAAAAACTGAATAATATCAGCAAAATGATCGTCTGCAATGCGCACCGCAAAAGCTGCGCATCTGACAATCCTTCCTCCAAGCTACTTGGCTCCTGCCCTGTTTCAATCTTGGACAGATGGTCTGGTCCGACATTCAACCTACCCGACTTCACAATCACATCAAAATCATACTCCTGGAACAACAGTAACCATCAACATATCTTCCCCCCCAACACAGGCTTATTGACCAAGTACTTTAGTGTAGAGTGATCTGTGTACATTTTAAAGTGTCCACCCAATAAATAATGTCTAAACTTCTGGAATAGTTCTTCTCAGCTTTGGATAGCTTTCTGCTCAGAAAAGCTATTGGATGATCAATCTCGCCCTCACCAGCCTGTGTTAATACTGCTCCAAGTGCAATGCAAGAGGCGTGCACATGCACATGGAATTCTTTCTTCCAGTCCGGAAACACCAGAATAGGCGTTGTCACCATCTTTTCTTTCAAGACATCCAAATTGTGCTGACATTCTTCATCCCAACAAAACATCACATCCTTCCTCAATAATTTCTCCAACGACGCGGTGATCTGGGCATATGCCTTGATAAACTTCCTGTAACACCTAGTGTGTCCTAATGTTGCGCACAGTTGTTTCGCGTTCCACGGAGCTTCCAAATTCACAATGACGGCGATCTTCGCAGGGTCCACCATCAATCCCTGCTTACACACAACATGGCCAAGCAAAATTCCAAAAGGGACACAAAATAAACACTTCTTCAAATTCAGCGCAATTTGATACCTTCGATAGGTATCCCGCATAAGGCGCAGACTCACAACATGGCGCTTCACTAAGCCAAACACAGCCCAATCATCAAAGTATACTTCCAAGATTTTATGAATAAACACTTTGAACACCACGATCACGACCCGAGAAAAGATTGCAAGCGTGTTCTTCAATCCAAATGGCATAATTGTATACTGAAAGCACCCCCACTCTGTTGCAAAGGTTGTCTTGCTTCGATCTTCCGGCACAATCTTGATTTGATGATATCCCGAGAAACCATCAGTAAATGAGTATGCCTCCTATCCCCCAACATTTTCCAGCACTTCATCTGTGAACGGCGTAGGAAATGGATCATGTACACATGCATCATTCAACTTCCTTAGATCTACGCATATCCTGATTTCACCTTGTTGTTTCTTCTCCTGGACCACCATAGGGCTTACCCAATCAGATTCTTCAACAGGTTCAATAATACCGGCAGCCAACATCTTATCGAGTTCTTGGCGCACCTTTTCCTTATACTTTGGATTCAACCGATAAGGCCGCTGCTTAACAGGCTTCACATCTGGTTTCAATGTAATCTTCATAACACCCAAATCTCCTACAATCCCTTTCAAATCTGAGAACTTCGTTGGGAATAAATCATGGTACTCGCGCAGCAGTTCGGCCACCTTACCGATTGTATCATCATCCCAATAGTCTCCTATCTTCGCGAACTTAGGTTCCGGTTCAGACCCAATGTTCACTTGCCGAGTTTTCAATGATTCTGATATATCCTAGTTCGCCACCTTCGGTCCTTCAACTTCACGTTGTCCTTCTATATCCGGAATGTTAATATTCCACGGATCATCATCATCGTGTACAGTAGTCACATTGTAACATTCCAGCGCATGGCGCAACTGTGTACTCAATCAGGCTGAGCCCATTTGACCGGTTCCTTCGGTGCTCTAAATATCACTGCTTTAATCTCCTATATCACTTCATCAATATAGGCAAACCCATCCTCAAAGCTAAAAGTTAGCAAGAAAATTTCTCTCAAAATGTCCCATTTGGTTGTTCCGTGGCGAAGCTCCATTTCCAGATACCAGTTCATGGCGATTATATTTAACGTATGACAGAAAACATGCACCCATTCTGGTTGTGGTTCTGTTCCCTAGGCCTTAGTCCATCGTGCTAAATGATCCCGCGGATCATCCCTCCCACTGTATTTTTCTGTCATTCGTGTATTACCGTACCCAAATCTTAACTTCATCATTCTTTTGTATTCTTTCCATCCACTAAATTTCTCCTTATGCGTACCCCACCAACGGGCAGGCGTAGCGCGCAACGCCAATTCCAGTGCCTGGAATCAATGTTCTTCTGGTACTTCCCTTTCAAATTCATCCAAAAACAACTCCACATCAGCCAAACCATCATAATGTGGAAGATTTCTTACCTCAGTCGAGACACACCGCAACGATTTGGTCATCATATTACAATAGAGTGTAGATACTTCATGCAGCCGATTCTACCAGTGTTCAAGTTCTTCATCCAAATCTAAGGCGCAAGAACTATCCCTATCCCACGCAATTCATCCATCAACTGTGGGATTGAACCAATCTTCATCTCGCACTGGTATCTTGTATATCTGATCCAGGTCATCGTCACTTTCTACATAGTCGCGGACAGGTTCAATATAATGCGCTCCCTCTGCAGGGTCTAGTGGCACGATAACCCTGAGCGACTTCCTCTCAAACGAAATTGTTCGCTTCTTCAAGTTGATTACCCCGTTCATATCAATAGCCCAGTTAATCCCTAGCAGCGCAGTGCAAGGGTTACTGTCATCCACTATTTCGATGACCTCAAAGTTAGCCAATGCGCTCGCACCCTCGATATCCACCGTTACACCATATAAGTGCCTCATTAGAATAATTTTATGCTAGTTTTCCATACGCAACTAAATAGGAGACTACTGCAGTGTAGGTCTCCCCATCCTTTCCCACGTCTGCTTAGGCAAGACATTCGCATCTGATTACAGATCCAAGATTACCTAGTCCATTTCATATTCGCCTATCTATGAGGTTAGCCTAATCTCACGCCATGTCCGCGTTTTATGCTTAGCAATCTTTCTGACTCTGCGTTGTTCAACGGGTGTCTTTTCCTTATTTGCGCACTTGTCGATCAATTCTTGCAACCCTTCTATTGATTTCTGATGATGCA
Source organism: Pinus tabuliformis (assembly GCA_031772625.1). Taxonomy (NCBI): domain Eukaryota; kingdom Viridiplantae; phylum Streptophyta; class Pinopsida; order Pinales; family Pinaceae; genus Pinus; species Pinus tabuliformis. The sequence continues at coordinate 550,151,954 of CM062819.1, forward strand.
ATAACTTCATACAAGTCTCCAGAAACGTAGCTAGTACTGAAGGATCTACTTCTGGCGTCACGCTAGCCCATGGCGCTTTCTCCTGACTTCCTGAGGTAGATGCCTCAATGAAGTTCTTCTTAGCCTCCATGAAGGTCTCTTTAGCCTGATGAAGATCAAAATATACTTCCTTCTCAACAGCCTTGCGCACCCATCTGTCTTCCTCAGGCTACTTTCCTTTATCTGCACCAGTCGTTATGCCACTTCTTAGCATGATATTTACATTCTGATCCTCTTCGCAAGGTTCAGCCCTCATCATCTGAATGTTCTGCGTAGGCTGTGTTGTCACGCGGATTGGCACGACAACGCTCAGACCGGGGGCTGTCACTCTGATCCCCGATCCCTCCGTTTAAGCCTGTCTCCCGCGGCTAAGGGGGGTAGTCCCTGTGAGATGATGAGGCCAACTGTCGACCAGTTGGCTGGGAGACACGAGATACGATTAAGATAAGCACTAAAAAGATTTGATTAAATTAGCAGACCAGTGCCTTAAGAGATTGTTATTTAAAGGATTACTTGTTAGATGATATAGAAACATGAACCGCGAACAGCAATCATATGTCATCACAAGATATCACAATGCTCTTAGAATAACCAAAACGATATCCAGTAACTGAGAATTTTGAAAAGATGAATGCTTTAAACCACCACGATAATCATAAATCATTAACCAGATATCATATTTCGCATCTCGACTTGAAAATTCAGCATGAAAGATATAACATGAAAACCACTGAATCTGGCAAAATAATTTTCCACGAAGTTTTTTTTTTTTTTTTTTTTTTTTTTTTTTTTTTTTTTTTTAAATTATTAAAAGAAAACGAAATTTTAAAACTAAATCTAAACTAAAACCCTAAAAAACTCATTAAAAATATTTTTTATTTTTTATATTATAAAAATGAAAATTAAAAAAAAACTAAAATAAAATAAAATAAAACTAAGGCTAAAACAATCAAAACATCACACTTTTTTTGTTTATATATATATGTTTTTCAAAAGAAACAGAATTAAATCTAATTCTAATTCTATAATCTAAAAAAAAAAAAAATTAAAATCTATGAAAAACTAAATCTAAACGTTAATTAAAATATAAAACGAACTATATATAAAAAAAACCTACGTTAAAAGGGAAATCGGATTTTTATTTTCATATGATTTAAAGTTATTAAATCTAAAACTAAGACTATGCTTACCAACGTTAAAACAAAAAAGGAATCAGAAGGCATCGACATGGAAACCCTAGCTGTCAATCAGAAAACGATAAGCAAGCGCTGACCAAAACAACGCATTACCACTTCAGCAACGTTACCTGGCATGTGATATTTCTCAACTGAATTCGGAAGCAATTTGCGTTATCGCCTGTGTAACCTTACCAGAAATTCGACGGCCAGAAGGGGACGGATTTCGTGCTTGCTGAGAATCCTTCACACTGGCATTGTGATCTGGCCCGAAAAAGACTGCGTGATGGAGGACTAGCTTGGTAACCTTGACGGCCGACAGAGAAGCTCACCACGGTTTTCGTTGATATCACAGGCGTGACCAGATGCGTGAAGAAATCTGAGTCGCTGTTCAGACAGAAGAAACGTAATCCTAGACCGAAGGTTAACCACATATTGCATACACGATGATGAAGAGCAGAGAAGAAATAAACGCAAGCTGTAAAAATTTCGAACTGCCAGTCCGTATTCTTAAACCAAACATTAAATCGAAAGTGACGCTGCGTTAAATTTACCTCAGCCCAAAACGTGCTATATGGTCACAAAAAATGAAGACAATTTACCTGTTCCAGACTGCAAGTGATTGGAGCTTACCTGCGGCGATGAATCGATTTTACCTCAGCTGGTGGTGCATATATGGTCGATTGCTACTTGATTGAAACGGAGAACACAGGTCCAACGTCATGATCACGCTGACACAACCTCTAGATCGCGTGACCCATTATTGAAAAGAGACAAAACCCTATGCCTGCAATCACAAAAAACAACAAAACCCTAATGAAACCTGAGATAAGCAAAATTAAAACCCTAGATCAGAAAAATTTGAAAACCCTAAGACAGCTGATTAATTTACAGATTTGGCCCCTTAACAGCCAGATTCAGCAGTAGGCACAGAAATATTTTAAAGAAATAAAGATTTTCAGATTTTCACTGTGAAGAACTTCAGAAAATCCCTCATGCAAATAAAAAAAAATAAACTGAATGATAAACCCAGGATCAAATCCAACTGGGCTCAGCAAAAAAATGCTTGCGGGAGTTGGCTGGTTCAGCCGAGAACTTCCCCGAACGCCCACAATTTCCTTCAGAAAGGGTTTTCTGCACAGCTCAGAACAACCATCAGTAAAGAGGGCAAAAATGCTGCTAGATCTCAAAAAGTAATGGAGATACCTGTCATTACTTCAGAAACCCTAACAACACCCAAACCCTAGCAAGTGAACAAGATACCTGTGCTCACAATACTCTACAAAAAGCTATTATTAACGACTGAAAATAACATATGCAAAAAATGAAACAATCTCACAGCATTTTAAGAGAGTAACACCAGCAAGATATGGACCCCAAAGTCTTCTTTTATTAACCAGAAACAGATTTACAAGAGAGCTTCTTCAGTATTAGACTCACAAATCGAATGATCTGAACTGACCCCTAGCACCCTACTTAAAGGAAATGACTCCAACGGCTAGTTCGAGTGATCCATGTTGAAATGATCTCGACCGTTGATGAGGATCAAGACATCTCTTGATCTCATCCGTCGATTTATTAAAAATAGTATTTTGCATTCATTCACTTAAAATATTATTATTCTATTAGTTAGGGTTTTTGCTTTATTTTTTAATTTTTATTTATTTTATTATTTTTATTCATTTTTTAATTTTTTAATTCATTTTAAAATGGATCATCGAACTAAGCCTTCGGAAACATCACCTAGGACCTAGGACTTAAGACTCATGAGGGGATTCAAAACATTTTCAACCCTCAAAACACATTTCATGATGACTTTTTACAATTTACATCTCAAGGGGACAAACCCACTTAACATAGACCCTCATAAACCACCCAGTTCTGCGACACAACTATAATCTAGCAGATCAACACACTAGGATTCTCCTAAAATTCCAATGACAAAATCCATCCCGGCTTTGGGGTCAGGTTTGAAGGAAAACTCTGCCGATCCATGGATCGGTGAGACGAAAAACCTTCCGGGACGTAGATTACCACTAGAAAGTTAGGTCCACCTAGGCAATTCACATACACGACTCATGTCTGCTAAGATTATTTACAATTAATACATGCAGACTGGGTTTACAATAAAAAATGATCAAGTTGCTGATGACAGCAGGATGGCACGGACATGCTGATCAGGTGCTGCCCCTTTCTTGGCAAAAAGGGGGTGCACTGCATGGGTAGTTGACCAGTAGAGGTCAACATCTGGCTCTACTTGGGGACACTTTGCTGCTTGCAGGAATGTGAGAATCCAGAATCTGCATCCATACAACACAAAAATAAGTAGCGTCCATCCAAAAATCAACATATACATTAAGCACAGGAAAGAAAAAGCTCTTCATTTATTAACTATCTAAAGCAGAAATGAAAATGCGGAAAAACAAGGAGTAGGGTTAGAAATACGATACAAAAGATGCCCCATGGCATCAGATGTGTTCAATAAAGTGCATACTGAGCATTTGCCTGCTTTCAGGAAAATCTGTCGGCTGCTTGTCGGATGTGCCATGTCCAATTTTGCATATGGTAGGACCTTTTCCTATCCGAAAATCAAGCTGCTCGCGGCCATCTAATGCGTCAAATCTTCTTCTCATTTTCTTTCTCTTGCGCTTTTTCTTTCTGGCTGGTTGTATGACTGATGACACGGAACTTTCTGTTTCAAAACTATCAGATGAAGTATGCGTGATATGTCTTTCTTTAGCCCGCATCTGATCTTTATCATTCTTAAATCTATCCGGATCACCTTCAATTAACCATCTTTCAATCGAATCAATAACCTCCTCATAATAAGATGGAACTTGTTGTAGCAAATGAGAAGGCTCCTGATCTATTGATGTCACCTGGTTTCTTTCATCTTCCAATTGCTGAAACCTTTGAACCTGTATTCTAATGGCATCCATCTGACTAGAGTGTTCAACCTTTATAGCATTGATTTGTCTGGCATGGTGTTCTTGCATATCTTTTATTACTTTATCGTTCTTTTCCTTTACGTCCATCAAGCAATGCTGCATGAAATTCATTTCGTCTTTATGATTCGCTTGCATGTCAGCCAACTGATTATTGTGATTGAACGTCATGATAGTCATTTCCTCATCCATAGTTAATAACTTGTTTTGCATAGAATCAATTTCTCTATCATGATCAGCTTTCATGGTCACCATATTTTCCTCTAATCCTGAGATCTTACTTTGCATGTTTCCCATTTCTGTTTCATATTTAGTTTTCATGGCCTCAATTTCCTTAGCATGCTGATTTTGCGTGACTTCAATCTCCCTATTACGTTTTTCCAAGTGGGTGCATAAAGTTTTCACATCATTGACATAATTAGTTTGATTGCTTTCCATATTTTTTATCAGCATCATTAGATCTTGTAAAATTTGCTTTTGCTCTTCCTTTTCATTGTCATGAACTTGATCTGCAATATTTCCGGTGGATGACACATTCTGATCTTGAAATCTTTCTTTCTGTTGCACAATTTTAGGGGCAGAAGGCGAGCTGTCCGGATAACCATATCTATCTTCAAAAGCATTGATGATGTCTTTTAAAGAAGTAAAAGAATCCTTAGGAAAATTGTTAAACCATTTCAAAGCATCATCTTCTAAAGAAAGGACAAATAGACGCATTTTGATATCTTCGTGATTAAACTGAGGGGGTCTGCAATATATGATCATGATGCGAATAAACAAGTCTAGATGCCTTTTAGCAGCGATTGGATCACCATCTAAAAAAATAGGTAATTCATGAATGGCCTCCTCCGGAAAATCATGGAGACGGTGAGTAAAACGACATGGTTTAAATGAATAATCCATGATGAACAATAAGGGATCAGATGGATGATAGAACTAGCTCTTTGTTCAAGAAAATCAAAAGATGAAAGAAGTGGAGTCGCCACTTGAACAATGAATCTGATTCTAAGATCCAAGAAGTAATCAACAAACAAATATGCGGGATGCTTCCTGTCTGGGAAAAATGAAAAAAATGGAGTCGCCACCCAAACAGGAAACAAACCCAAGAGATGTTGCTGATATGGAATGAAAAGATGCCAAAAATATTGAATCTGCCAGCTCAACTGAGAGATGAGAGATGAGAAGATGAATGTCGATGAAACCTCCAGGAACAGAAAAACTCTATTCCCCGGCAACGGCACCAAAAAATGTTGGCGTTGACGGGCCAGATGAAAAGATAAAAAAAAATGAGAAGGATGATTGTCGTTGAAACGCCGAGAAAACAATTTCCCCAGCAACGGCGCCAAAAAATATTGTCACGCGGATTGGCACGACAACGCTCAGACCGGGGGTTGTCACTCTGATCCCCGATCCCTCCGTTTAAGCCTGTCTCCCGCGGCTAAGGGGGGTAGTCCCTGTGAGATGATGAGGCCAACTGTCGACCAGTTGGCTGGGAGACACGAGATACGATTAAGATAAGCACTAAAAAGATTTGATTAAATTAGCAGACCAGTGCCTTAAGAGATTGTTATTTAAAGGATTACTTGTTAGATGATATAGAAACATGAACCGCGAACATCAATCATATGTCATCACAAGATATCACAATGCTCTTAGAATAACCAAAACGATATCCAGTAACTGAGAATTTTGAAAAGATGAATGCTTTAAACCACCACGATAATCATAAATCATTAACCAGATATCATATTTCGCATCTCGACTTGAAAATTCAGCATGAAAGATATAACATGAAAACCACTGAATCTGGCAAAATAATTTTCCACGAAGTTTTTTTTTTTTTTTAATTATTAAAAGAAAACGAAATTTTAAAACTAAATCTAAACTAAAACCCTAAAAAACTCATTAAAAATATTTTTTATTTTTTATATTATAATAATGAAAATTTAAAAAAAACTAAAATAAAATAAAATAAAACTAAGGCTAAAACAATCAAAACATCACACTTTTTTTGTTTATATATATATGTTTTTCAAAAGAAACAGAATTAAATCTAATTCTAATTCTATAATCTAAAAAAAAATAAAATTAAAATCTATGAAAAACTAAATCTAAACGTTAATTAAAATATAAAACGAACTATATATAAAAAAAAATCTACGTTAAAAGGGAAATCAGATTTTTATTTTCATATGATTTAAAGTTATTAAATCTAAAACTAAGACTATGTTACCAGCGTTAAAACAAAAAAGGAATCAGAAGGCATCGACATGGAAACCCTAGCCGTCAATCAGAAAACGATAAGCAAGCGCTGACCAAAACAACGCATTACCACTTCAGCAACGTTCCCTGGCATGTGATATTTCTCAACTGAATTCAGAAGCAATTTGTGTTATCGCCTGTGTAACCTTACCAGAAATTCGACGGCCAGAAGGGGACGGATTTCGTGCTTGCTGAGAATCCTTCACACTGGCATTGTGATCTGGCCCGAAAAAGACTGCGTGATGGAGGACTAGCTTGGTAACCTTGACGGCCAACAGAGAAGCTCACCACGGTTTTCGTTGATATCACAGGCGTGACCAGATGCGTGGAGAAATCTGAGTCGCTGTTCAGACAGAAGAAACGTAATCCTAGACCGAAGGTTAATCCACGTATTGCATACACGATAATGAAGAGCAGAGAAGAAATAAACGCAAGCTGTAAAAATTTCGAACTGCCAGTCCGTATTCTTAAACCAGACATTAAATCGAAGTGACGCTGCGTTAAATTTACCTGAGCCCAAAACGTGCTATATGGTCACAAAAATGAAGACGATTTACTTGTTCCGGACTGCAAGTGATTGGAGCTTACCTGCGGCGATGAATCGATTTTACCTCAGCTGGTGGTGCATATATGGTCGATTGCTACTTGATTGAAACGGAGAACACATGTCCCACGTCATGATCACGCTGACACAACCTCTAGATCGCGTGACCCATTATTGCAAAGAGACAAAACCCTATGCCTGCAATCACAAAAAACAACAAAACCCTAATGAAACCTGAGATAAGCAAAATTAAAACCCTAGATCAGAAAAATTTGAAAACCCTAAGACAGCTGATTAATTTACAGATTTGGCCCCTTAACAGCCAGATTCAGCAGTAGGCACAAAAATATTTTAAAGAAATAAAGATTTTCAGATTTTCACTGTGAAGAACTTCAGAAAATCTCTCATGCAAATAAAAAAAAATAAACTGAATGATAAACCCAGGATCAAATCCAACTGGGCTCAGCAAAAAAATGCTTGCGGGAGTTGGCTGGTTCAGCCGAGAACTTCCCCGAACGCCCACAATTTCCTTCAGAAAGGGTTTTCTGCACAGCTCAGAACAACCATCAGTAAAGAGGGCAAAAATGTTGCTAGATCTCAAAAAGTAATGGAGATACCTGCCATTACTTCAGAAACCCTAACAACACCCAAACCCTAGCAAGTGAACAAGATACCTGTGCTCACAATACTCTACAAAAAGCTATTATTAACGACTGAAAATAACATATGCAAAAAATGAAACAATCTCACAGCATTTTAAGAGAGTAACACCAGCAAGATATGGACCCCAAAGTCTTCTTTTATTAACCAGAAACAGATTTACAAGAGAGCTTCTTCAGTATCAGACTCACAGATCGAATGATCTGAACTGACCCCTAGCACCCTACTTAAAGGAAATGACTCCAACGGCTAGTTCGAGTGATCCATGTTGAAATGATCTCGACCATTGATGAGGATCAAGACATCTCTTGATCTCATCCGTCGATTTATTAAAAATAGTATTTTGCATTCATTCACTTAAAATATTATTATTTTATTAGTTAGGGTTTTTGCTTTATTTTTTAATTTTTATTTATTTTATTATTTTATTATTTTTATTCATTTTTTAATTTCTTAATTCATTTTAAAATGGATCATCGAACTAAGCCTTCGGAAACATCACCTAGGACCTAGGACTTCAGACTCATGAGGGGATTCAAAACATTTTCAACCCTCAAAACACATTTCATGATGACTTTTTACAATTTACATCTCAAGGGGACAAACCCACTTAACATAGACCCTCATAAACCACCCAGTTCTGCGACACAACTATAATCTAGCAGATCAACACACTAGGATTCTCCTAAAATTCCAATGACAAAATCCATCCCGGCTTTGGGGTCAGGTTTGAAGGAAAACTCTGCCGATCCATGGATCGGTGAGACGAAAAACCTTCCGGGACGTAGATTACCACTAGAAAGTTAGGTCCACCTAGGCAATTCACATACACGACTCATGTCTGCTAAGATTATTTACAATTAATACATGCAGACTGGGTTTACAATAAAAAATGATCAAGTTGCTGATGATGGCAGGATGGCACGGACATGCTGATCAGGTGCTGCCCCTTTCTTGGCAAAAAGGGGGTGCACTGCATGGGTAGTTGACCAGTAGAGGTCAACATCTGGCTCTACTTGGGGACACTTTGCTGCTTGCAGGAATGTGAGAATCCAGAATCTGCATCCATACAACACAAAAATAAGTAGCGTCCATTCAAAAATCAGCATATACATTAAGCACAGGAAAGAAAAAGCTCTTCATTTATTAACTATCTAAAGCAGAAATGAAAATGCGGAAAAACAAGGAGTAGGGTTAGAAATACGATACAAAAGATGCCCCATGGCATCAGATGTGTTCAATAAAGTGCATACTGAGCATTTACCTGCTTTCAGGCAAATCTGTCGGCTGCTTGTCGGATGTGCCATGTCCAATTTTGCATATGGTAGGACTTTTTTCCTATCCGAAAATCAAGCTGCTCGCGGCCATCTGATGCGTCAAATCTTCTTCTCATTTTCTTTCTCTTGTGCTTTTTCTTTTTGGCTGGTTGTATGACTGATGACACGGAACTTTCTGTTTCAAAACTATCAGATGAAGTATGCGTGATATGTCTTTCTTTAGCCCGCATCTGATCTTTATCATTCTTAAATCTATCCGGATCACCTTCAATTAACCATCTTTCAATCGAATCAATAACCTCCTCATAATAAGATGGAAATTGTTGTAGCAAATGAGAAGTCTCCTGATCTATTGATGTCACCTGGTTTCTTTCATCTTCCAATTGCTGAAACCTTTGAACCTGTATTCTAATGGCATCCATCTGACTAGAGTGTTCAACCTTTATAGCATTGATTTGTCTGGCATGGTGTTCTTGCATATCTTTTATTACTTTATCGTTCTTTTCCTTTACGTCCATCAAGCAATGCTGCATGAAATTTATTTCTTCTTTATGATTCGCTTGCATGTCAGCCAACTGATTATTATGATTGAACGTCATGATAGTCATTTCCTCATCCATAGTTAATAACTTGTTTTGCATAGAGTCAATTTCCCTATCATGATCAGCTTTCATGGTCACCATATTTTCCTCTAATCCTGAGATCTTACTTTGCATGTTTCCAATTTCTGTTTCATATTTAGTTTTCATGGCCTCAATTTCCTTAGCATGCTGATTTTGCGTGACTTCAATCTCCCTATTACGTTTTTCCAGGTGGGTGCATAAAGTTTTCACATCATTGACATAATTAGTTTGATTGCTTTCCATATTTTTTATCAGCATCATTAGATCTTGTAAAATTTGCTTTTGCTCTTTCTTTTCATTGTCATGAACTTGATTTGCAATATTTCCGGTGGATGACACATTCTGATCTTGAAATCTTTCTTTCTGTTGCACAATTTTAGGGGCAGAAGGCGAGCTGTCCGGATAACCATATCTATCTTCAAAAGCATTGATGATGTCTTTTAAAGAAGTAAAAGAATCCTTAGGAAAATTGTTAAACCATTTCAAAGCATCATCTTCTAAAGAAAGGACAAATAGACGCATTTTGATATCTTCATGATTAAACTGAGGGGGTCTGCAATATATGATCATGATGCGAATAAACAAGTCTAGATGCCTTTTAGCAGCGATTGGATCACCATCTAAAAAAATAGGTAATTTAGGAATGGCCTCCTCCGGAAAATCATGGAGACGGTGAGTAAAACGACATGGTTTAAATGAATAATCCATGATGAATAATAAGGGATCAGATGGATGATAGAACTAGCTCTTTGTTCAAGAAAATCAAAAGATGAAAGAAGTGGAGTCGCCACTTGAACAATGAATCTGATTCTAAGATCCAATAAGTAATCAACAAACAAATATGCGGGATGCTTCCTGTCTGGGAAAAATGAAAAAAATGGAGTCGCCACCCAAACAGGAAACAAACCCAAGAGATGTTGCTGATATGGAATGAAAAGATGCCAAAAATATTGAATCTGCCAGCTCAACTGAGAGATGAGAGATGAGAAGATGAATGTCGATGAAACCTCTAGGAACAGAAAAACTCTATTCCCCGGCAACGGCACCAAAAAATGTTGGCGTTGCCGGGCCAGATGAAAAGATAAAAAAAAATGAGAAGGATGATTGTCGTTGAAACGCCGAGAAAACAATTTCCCCGGCAACGGCGCCAAAAAATGTTGTCGGATTGGCACGACAACGCTCAGACCGGGGGCTGTCACTCTGATCCCCGATCCCTCCATTTAAGCCTGTCTCCCGCGGCTAAGGGGGGTAGTCCCTGTGAGATGATGAGGCCAACTGTCGACCAATTGGCTGGGAGACACGAGATACGATTAAGATAAGCACTAAAAAGATTTGATTAAATTAGCAGACCAGTGCCTTAAGAGATTGTTATTTAAAGGATTACTTGTTAGATGATATAGAAACATGAACCGCGAACATCAATCATATGTCATCACAAGATATCACAATGCTCTTAGAATAACCAAAACGATATCCAGTAACTGAGAATTTTGAAAAGATGAATGCTTTAAACCACCACGATAATCATAAATCATTAACCAGATATCATATTTCGCATCTCGACTTGAAAATTCAGCATGAAAGATATAACATGAAAACCACTGAATCTGGCAAAATAATTTTCCACGAAGTTTTTTTTTTTTTTTTTTTTTTTTTAATTATTAAAAGAAAACGAAATTTTAAAACTAAATCTAAACTAAAACCCTAAAAAACTCATTAAAAATATTTTTTATTTTTTATATTATAAAAATGAAAATTAAAATAAAATAAAATAAAACTAAGGCTAAAACAATCAAAACATCACACTTTTTTTGTTTTATATATATATGTTTTTCAAAAGAAACAGAATTAAATCTAATTCTAATTCTATAATCTAAAAAAAAATAAAATTAAAATCTATGAAAAACTAAATCTAAACGTTAATTAAAATATAAAACGAACTATATATAAAAAAAATCTACGTTAAAAGGGAAATCAGATTTTTATTTTCATATGATTTAAAGTTATTAAATCTAAAACTAAGACTATGCTTACCAGCGTTAAAACAAAAAAGGAATCAGAAGGCATCGACATGGAAACCCTAGCCGTCAATCAGAAAATGATAAGCAAGCGCTGACCAAAACAACGCATTACCACTTCAGCAACGTTACCTGGCATGTGATATTTCTCAACTGAATTCGGAAGCAATTTGCGTTATCGCCTGTGTAACCTTACCAGAAATTCGACGGCCAGAAGGGGACGGATTTCGTGCTTGCTGAGAATCCTTCACACTGGCATTGTGATCTGGCCCGAAAAAGACTGCGTGATGGAGGACTAGCTTGGTAACCTTGACGGCCGACAGAGAAGCTCACCACGGTTTTCGTTGATATCACAGGCGTGACCAGATGCGTGAAGAAATCTGAGTCGCTGTTCAGACAGAAGAAATGTAATCCTAGACCGAAGGTTAACCACATATTGCATACACGATGATGAAGAGCAGAGAAGAAATAAATGCAAGCTGTAAAAATTTCGAACTGCCAGTCGTATTCTTAAACCAAACATTAAATCGAAAGTGACGCTGCGTTAAATTTACCTGAGCCCAAAACGTGCTATATGGTCACAAAAAATGAAGACGATTTACCTGTTCCGGACTGCAAGTGATTGGAGCTTACCTGCGGCGATGAATCGATTTTACCTCAGCTGGTGGTGCATATATGGTCGATTGCTACTTGATTGAAACGGAGAACACATGTCCCACGTCATGATCACGCTGACACAACCTCTAGATCGCGTGACCCATTATTGCAAAGAGACAAAACCCTATGCCTGCAATCACAAAAAACAACAAAACCCTAATGAAACCTGAGATGAGCAAAATTAAAACCCTAGATCAGAAAAATTTGAAAACCCTAAGACAACTGATTAATTTACAGATTTGGCCCCTTAACAGCTAGATTCAGCAGTAGGCACAGAAATATTTTAAAGAAATAAAGATTTTCAGATTTTCACTGTGAAGAACTTCAGAAAATCTCTCATGCAAATAAAAAAAAATAAACTGAATAATAAACCCAGGATCAAATCCAACTGGGCTCAGCAAAAAAATGCTTGCGGGAGTTGGCTGGTTCAGCCGAGAACTTCCTCGAACGCCCACAATTTCCTTCAGAAAGGGTTTTCTGCACAGCTCAGAACAACCATCAGTAAAGAGGGCAAAAATGCTGCTAGATCTCAAAAAGTAATGGAGATACCTGCGATTACTTCAGAAACCCTAACAACACCCAAACCCTAACAAGTGAACAAGATACCTGTGCTCACAATACTCTACAAAAAGCTATTATTAACGACTGAAAATAACATATGCAAAAAATGAAACAATCTCACAGCATTTTAAAAGAGTAACACCAGCAAGATATGGACCCCAAAGTCTTCTTTTATTAACCAGAAACAGATTTACAAGAGAGCTTCTTCAGTATCAGACTCACAGATCGAATGATCTGAACTGACCCCTAGCACCCTACTTAAAGGAAATGACTCCAACGGCTAGTTCGAGTGATCCATGTTGAAATGATCTCGACCGTTGATGAGGATCAAGACATCTCTTGATCTCATTCGTCGATTTATTAAAAATAGTATTTTGCATTCATTCACCTAAAATATTATTATTTTATTAGTTAGGGTTTTTGCTTTATTTTTTAATTTTTATTTATTTTATTATTTTATTATTTTTATTCATTTTTTAATTTCTTAATTCATTTTAAAATGGATCATCGAACTAAGCCTTCGGAAACATCACCTAGGACCTAGGACTTAAGACTCATGAGGGGATTCAAAACATTTTCAACCCTCAAAACACATTTCATGATGACTTTTTACAATTTACATCTCAAGGGGACAAACCCACTTAACATAGACCCTCATAAACCACCCAGTTCTGCGACACAACTATAATCTAGCAGATCAACACACTAGGATTCTCCTAAAATTCCAATGACAAAATCCATCCCGGCTTTGGGGTCAGGTTTGAAGGAAAACTCTGCCGATCCATGGATCGGTGAGACGAAAAACCTTCCAGGACGTAGATTACCACTAGAAAGTTAGGTCCACCTAGGCAATTCACATACACGACTCATGTCTGCTAAGATTATTTACAATTAATACATGCAGACTGGGTTTACAATAAAAAATGATCAATTTGCTGATGACGGCAGGATGGCACGGACATGCTGATCAGGTGCTGCCCCTTTCTTGGCAAAAAGGGGGTGCACTGCATGGGTAGTTGACCAGTAGAGGTCAACAGGCTGCTATGGTTGTGCTTTCTTCTCTTGCATCTTTTCCAAACCAAATATAGATACCAAATTCTTCTTCAATCCCAACACATACATCACATCATGAAGTAAAACAGATTCCCTAGATTCCAAATGAAATTTAACAGACCTAAAGCCTTTCACATGATGACTGGAGTTGTCTCCAAGAATAATTTTCAAACTTGATTCCCTCTCCACCAAATTAGAGAGAACATCCTTATAGCCAGAGAAATGATGAAAGAACCCACTATCAACCATCCAACTATCCCAAGTATTTGGAGGAGAGGAACTAGAAAGTGCAGAAATAAGAATATATTCAGATTGATTTGCAACATTACTTTCATACCTAGTGTTTCTTGACTTCTTTTGAGGACGGTGGTCTTCTTCATGATCATTCGGAGCATCTCTTCTTCTCTTTCATTTCTTCCATTATGATCATATCTTTGATCATCTCTTCTTCTTTGATTATTAAACCTGCTATTGTTGCTTCTAGTGTTGTAGCATGGACCATTATTCGTCTCAGGGCAATCTTGAGCATAGTGAACTTTCTTGTGACAATTGTAACATTCAATATGCAATGCTTCTCTTTCATTCCTTCTCTTTGATTTTCGAGGAGGCTTCCTTGAATTTGATGGACCTCCTTTTTGTTGATTACTGGTAGCATCGGATGTGCTCTAAGCCTCAAAATTTGCAGGGAGGCTAGGACACATGTATTCCACCATACCCAAAAATCGGTTTGGGAAATTCCACCCGGAGACATTTTATTAAAATAATTAATTATTTTTAATGGGTGCCTAAGTCTAAACTTGGGAAATTAAAATAATTAAAGGGTATTAATCTAACTATGGGTGAAACTTCTAGAAGAAGACAAGGATCAAGCAAAAATGATTTGAGCCATTGATTAGGATCTAATCTGGGCAGTTGGTTCTCAACATAAGGATTATAAGAGGAGGCTTGAGGGGAATTTGGAAAACACATCGAATAGAGTTCAGAAGATCGAATTTCTGAAGCAGAGCAGCTGCTAGTGAGAAATTCAAAGTGAACTTTTGCAATGAGGGGCAGGGATAGTTCCGGTTGGAGATTTCTCTTGATCCGGGAATACTCAGCAGAGGAGGCAAAGAGAGATCCAGGAGAGGCAGCGCAGAGCCAAAAGAGGTCGACACAGGGCCACCCAGAGGCAGTGTAGGCTGACATAAAGGCAGTGCAAAACCATGAGGAGATCTGAAAATTGATGGAGGGATCGATTTCTGTAGCTGGAAGCTAGGGTGTGAGACCGAGAGAGCAGAAGTCAGAATCTCAAAGGCAAATCGATCAGCCGGGAGGAGTGACGCAGACCCCAGACAGTGTGACGTTGGGCTGACGTAGTGACTGCGTAGAGGCAGCCAGGGGCTAGTCATTCAATGGTTGGATCAACCAGGGTCTCCTGTGATAGTGTGAGGTAATCTCACTTATCTCTCTGTCAGTGATATTCTCTGTATTGGATAGCCAGGAGGGCATCCAGAGATTGTATTCAGAAATTACTACTGCATAATAATAAAACCCTCAGCTACTGCACCGGTTTTCCTGCATTGGGTTTTTCCGGGGACATTTGTCCACAAATAATTGTGTAGACGTGTGATGATTATTTCTCTCTTGTGCAGTATTCAGTGTCCGCAATTTTTATTTGTGTAGGTTGCAATGTATTTAATTCGATATTTGTCGTAGCACACAACAAGTTAATTGGTTAATCGAATTAACAATTAGAAGAATTAACATCAGCTGCTGCAATAGGAATCAGGAACCGATTTTTCACATGGTATCAAAGCACAAATCGTGAGTAGAAGAGCTTAGAAGCAGAAAGGAAGAGGCATTCGAATTCACTGCAGAGGCAGCAATTCGAAACCCAAAGGCAACGCAGTTTGTGGGCCAAGGAGGTCGAAATTTTGAGGAGAATTCGATTTCTCTTAGTGAGTTGACCAAGAAATTCGATCTCCAAATCGAAGCTTTCCAAAGGCTGAAGTGAGCAGCATACTTTTCCTTGCAAAGCTCATCTTCAGCTGGGACGCAGATATTTTGCAACAGTTGCTGGCAGAATAGCATCAGTGGGAGAGAAGGAGACACACTAGAGGGAATTTCTTCCTCAGAGAATTCCTAACCAGGGAATTCGAATTCTCAGTTGTTGAGCAATAGCAAGGGGAAACAAATCTATTGACTCCAAGAGTGAGTGCATAGGCTAGCCCTACAGCAGCGTAGAGGAGAGAGGAGGTCATTCGACTATGGCAGAGATGGCAGCTAGTGGATTACAAGATCAAGACCGGTTGGATGGTGCATCCAACTATGTGATCCGGAAGTCGAGGATGTCATGCCTTTCGAATGAACATTTTCTCAAGATCTACGTCGACAGTGTGGTAGTTGAGCCTGCGGATCCAAATCCGCTCAAAAAGTACAAGGGAGAGATGGCGAAGTCCAAGTGAATGATCCTCGACGGAGTAAAGGATCATGTATTTTGTCACATATCAGGCAAAGGGACTGCCAAGGAGATGTGGGATGCCTTGCCCACACTATATCAGGGATCTTCCGACCAACGAGAAAGATACTTGGAGCAGAAGATCAGATCCACGCAGATGTAGAAAGGGGAAAGCATTGATCCGTTCCTTCCAAAGCTTCAGGAGACCTGAGATGAGTTGGCAGCTGTGGGGTCAACACCTCAGCGTATCGAGATGGTGAGGCTGCCCCTAAACTCAGTTTCAAAAGAGTGGCAAGTATTTGTCCAGAGCATCCTGGGCAGGGAGAAATTGCCACACTAGGAAGGAATGTCGTTCGCCCTTCAACAAGAAGAGATGAGGAGAGACTTAGTCAAGTGCAAGCTTGAAAATAACAATAGCAATAGTGGGTTGAAGCCTAAGGATGAGAATGAGAATGCAACCCTCACATCTAAGGGGCAGCAGGAGCAACAAAGAAGAAGAAAGATGTTTCAAAGATCAAGTTCTTCTGGTGTGGAAAACTTGTCACTATGCTACACAATGTCCTCTCAAGAAGAAGGACAAGGATGAGAAGCATGATCCGAAGGCTGCATCCACACAGATCGAGGAGGATTTTGCCATGGTTGCCCAGAGGTGGGGTGATATAGAACTATAGTTCGAAAAAACTGCAGATGGGCAAGATCCTTGAGGAGTCCACCTCTTGGATCAATACCTTGCTACGAGAGTCTATATCAGTAGTAACAGGATGGATAGGGTCAGTTGATGCAGAGGAGTGTTGGAGTGACAGTTGCAATAGCTAGGAGCGTCAAAGACTGAGCAGCGCAGAGGCTTCAGAAGGTCAGTGCAGAGACTAGCAGCAGTCAGAACTCCAACGACAAGGTGCATCATGCTGAACACCAGTTCAATAAATTGGGATTCTTTTCCATTGTTGATGCAGTGGCAACAGCAGTTGGAGAATATTACAATGCAGATGCATTGTTGGCAGTGCCAGCAGCAATATCATGGATGCACAATTTGAGAGGGAGTTGCAGTACGGATGCAGTGTTGGAACTTGGAAGTGGCAGCGTCAGCAGCAATATAGATGTAGCATTTGCGCAGTAGTCGCTGGGCAGCGATGTCAGACATCAACAACGCAGAGGGAGATGTTTCAGAGTAAGAGTGATGCCTCAGCAGGTTGCATTACTAGAGCACATTCCTCGATAGGAGGGAGTGTTGATTTATGGTAGCATCGGATGTGCTCTAAGCCTCAAAATTCGTAGGGAGGCTAGGACACATGTATTCCATAATACCCAGAAACCGTTTTAGGAAATTCCACCCGGAGACAGTTTTATTAAAATAATTAATTATTTTTGATGGGTGCCTAAGTCTAAACTTAGGAAATTAAAATAATTAAAGGGTATTAAGCTAACTATGGATGAAACTTCTAGAAGAAGATGAGGATCAAGCCAAAATGATCTGAGCCATTGATTAGGATCTAATCTGGGTCGTTGGTTCTCAACAGAAGGATTATAAGAGGAGGCTTGAGGGGCATTTGGAAAACACATCGAATAGAGTTCAGAAGATCGAATTTCTAAAGAAGAGTAGCCGCCAGTGAGAAATTCGAAGTGAGATTTTGAAGTGAGGGGCAAGGGTAGTTCCGGTTGGCAATTCTCCTGATCTGGGAATAGAGAGAGATATGGGAGAGGCAGCGCAGAGCCAGAAGAGGTTGACGCAGAGGTAGCACAGAGCCATGAGGAGATCCGAAATTTGTTGGAGGGATCAATTTTTGTAGCTAGAAGCCAGGGTGCGAGACCGGGAGAGTAGAAGTCAGAATCTTAGAGGCAAATCGATTAGCCAGGAGGAGTGACACAGACCCTAGATAGTGTGACACTGGGCTAAAGCAGAGACATCCAAGGGCTAGTCATTCAGTGACTGGATCAGCCAGGGTCTCCCGTGATAGTGTGAGGTAATCTCACTTATCTCTCTATCAGTGATATATCTGTATTGGATAGCCAGGAGGGCATCCACAGATTGTATTCAGAAATTCAAAAATTACTATTGCATAATAATAAAACCCTTAGTTGTTGCACCAGTTTTCCTGCATTGGGTTTTTCCGGGGACATTTGTCCAAAAATAACTGTGTAGATGTGTGTGATGATTATTTCTCTCTTGTGCAATATTTAGTTTCTGCAGTTTTTATTTGTGTAGGCTGCAGTGTATTTAATTCAATATTTGTCGTAGCACACAACAAGTAAATTGGTTAATCGAATTAACAATTAGAAGAATTAACATCAGTTGCTGCAGTAGGAATTGGGTAACCGATTTTTCATACTTTTCCCTTCTTTTTCTTGTTATGAGTGATAAATGCAATGGGTTCTCCTTCTTCATGTTTTTGTATCCTGCCTCTAGAAACCATCCTTGATTCTTCTTGAGTGAGCTTTCCAATGAGCTCATCAAATGATGGGACCACATTGTTATTGCTTATAGTGGTAATGAAGGTTTCCCAAATAGGAGGGAGACCTCTAAGGGTCACAATCACCAATTCCTTGTCATGCACAGTTTCCCCAACTCTCTGCAATTGATCTCTAAGACGAGATATCCTCATAATATAGGATTGCATAGACTCTCCTTTATTCATCTTCATATCTTTGAGTTGATCTTTCAAGGAGATGATTTCATTCAAATTGTTGACTTCATACATGCCAACTAGCTTATCATACATATCCTTAGACTTCTTCAAATTCCCAACATAAGCAAGTAAATGATCTTGTAAACCATCAGTTATAATTTTCTTTGCTTTTAACTCACCTTTCTTGTACTTGTTCTTGGTAGCAACGGAAGCATTCTCTGGAGGCTCAGGTACTTTTCCTTGTATGTATTCCCAAGCATCATTATCTTCAACTATGATTTCCAACCTGATCTTCCAAGCAACAAAGTTAGATGAGTCACCCAACTTCTCATTATCCTTGAAGAAAGAGGAAGACATCTTGACTTGATTAGATAGGCTCCTTCAAATTTTCAAAGATGATTGCTTCAACTCTTGTCTCCTTTGGTCTTGTCCTTCACCTTAGCTCTGATACCATGTTAATTTTTACACTGCTCTATGTTGTTTCAATTACTTTAGCCCAATTCAATTGTTCAATTAGCAATCTTTTAATAAAAATTAATATTTTTCATCAATCAATAGTAACTGAAGTTATAACAGTAATGCAATGACAATAGGAGACAATCAACACATCAACAAGAGACACCAAATTTGGTCAAAGACCAGGGAAAAATCCCACAAGGGGGAAAACCATTTGTAACCATTTGTAATTCTTCTTCTATTAGATTGTCATAAAATGTTCAGCAAAGAGTACAATGAGCCCATACAAAATATCCAACAATATCAGAAATATGATCCCAGCAACAATACTAATCAAATTTAGCTTTCCCAATCTGCAGTCAACTATCAAACTGAAACCTTAGATCCCAACCACATGGAGGAAGAGTTATGCATGCAGTTGAGTTGCTCCAACCGCATGCATGAGCCTATGTGCCTATGGCTATAGCCGAAAATTTTCAGAGTCAACCCTGCGGCTGGAAACCAAAAACCGTAATCACACGTGTAAGCTTCAAACCCTGCAATTTCAGACATGTACAAACCAAACTTCGCAAACCAAACTTCAAACCTTATAAACCAATCCAATGAAGAGAGAGAAGAATAAGATTCCTGATGATGGTGTCCAAATGAGGGTCACTTGACTTGTATTTATAGGCTTCCAAGGGTGACCAATTTGCCTTAGGGCCGACCTGATCAAATGTGACATTGTGGGCTTCAATTCAAAAATACACTTTCCCTTGTCCAAATCGAATGCTTCAAAAGTCAAAATTGATCCTCTTGAAAAGAGGAATCTAATACCATGATCGGAATTTGTCATTGAGTTTCCAAATTAACAGTTTTGTCCTTACCATATTTTTCACAACCCTTTGTGTTGGAGTGCGATGCATCTGGATAGGGTATTGGGGCAATTTTGATGCAGGGAGGCCACCCAATTACATTTGAGAGTTGAAAGCTATAGACTTGTGAGGGATTGTATTCCATCTATGATAAGGAGATGTTGGCTATACTGCATGCATTGGCCAAATTTAGACAGTACTTGGCGGGTAACAGGTTTAAGGTGAAAACTGATCACAATAGTCTTCGCTTCTTTTTGGAGCAGAGGGAGCTTCAAGAGAGGCAAAAGAAGTGGGTCAGTAAGATCCAGCCTCATGACTTTGAGATAGAGTATGTCAAGGGAAAGCAAAAAGTAGTAGCAGATGCACTATCTAGGAGGCCCGCAATGCTCTCGCTCATGGACATCACCCAGGATTGCAAGGCACCGCTGTTGGTAGAGTACTCCAAGAATCAACAGGCATGCGAGATCTTGGATGGTACTTTTGGGGATGACAAATATCAGGTGATGAATGAGGTCATATATTATAAGGATCAAATATATTTAGTACCAAGCTCACAACTAAGGGATAATATTTTGCATGCAGCACATGACTCACCCATGGCAGGCCACCAGGGGCTTTTCAAAACCTACTGGGCCATTAGGGAGTGTTTTACTTGGAGAGGCCTGAAGGAGGATGTTCCAAGGCATGTTTAGGAGTGTGATGTTTGTTAGAGGAACAAAGGGGAGTAGACACACGCAGCTAGTTTACTTCAACCCCTTCCAATTCCAGGGAGGAAGTGGGAGAGCATCTTTATGGATTTCATAATTGGACTTCTAGCAGTACAGGGGCGTGATTGTATATATGTGGTGGTGCACAGATTGACCAAGTTTACTCATTTCCTCGCTATTCCATCTAGGTCCTCAACCTCATAGATAGCTAAGCTCTTTTTCAGTAAGTTATTCAGGTTGCATGGTCTTCCCTAGACCATCATCAGTGACCGAGACAACAAATTCATGGGGGTAGTTTGGTAGGAGTTATTCAGATTGGTGGGTACTAAGCTCACTCCTAGCACTAGCTACCACCCCCAGATAGATGGGCAGGCAGAGATTACGAACAAATGATTGGAGGGATATTTGCGAAACTATGTGACTGAGCAGCATCACACATGGGTGAAATGGCTTCACTTGGGAGAGCACCACTACAACACCACTCAACATATGTCCATCGATATGTCACCTTTCCATGCCATTTATGGTTATGATGCATTATCTTTTGCTAACATGATTTTTGGAGAAAGACAGTCGATCCCCTGGGTAAAAGGATTGGATACAGGAGAGCCAGGAGATCCTAAGTGCTCTCAAAGACAACTTATAGACAATGCAAAACTAGCATAAGATGTATGCAAATAGACACTGTGTGGGGAGGATTTTTGAGGTTGGAGACTTAGTTTTCTTACGTCTCTAGTCGTACAAGCAGTCTACACTGAAGTAGAAGAGAGTCGAGAAGCTCAAACCACATTTTTATGGGTCGTAAAGGGTGATCCACTGAGTTGGGAGGTGGTCTATGAGCTACAGCTTCCGCCAGGATGCAAGTTGTGTAATGTGTTCCATGTGTCTTGCCTGAAAAATTCCTTGGAACAAGAAGCTACTACTACCACAGAGTTGCCACCCCTGGATGATGAGGGACACTTAATTTTGGTACCTACTACCATCTTGTAGGAGAGGGAGAGGAGGCTCAAGAACATGACTATTAGAGTATCTTCTCAAGTGGAAGGACCTATCAGAGGAGGATGCCACTTGGGAGTGAGAACAGGTTCTACAGCATCCAACATGGCAGTTGTTTGAGGACAAGCAACATCCAGGAGGGGAGGATTGTCATGTCCCCAATAAATAAATTTTGCTAAGAATTATTCTCAATTTTGCAATTTTGGCGATTAATAAATATTTTGGAATATAAACTTAGGAAAAGTGGGCTATGGAGACACTAATTAATTTTTGGAGAGAAAAGAAGGCTAAACTTAGGAGAAAAGATACATTAAAGTGGTAATGGGTTGTGGGGGGGCACTCAAGAGGGGAAATTGAACACCCTTAAGAAAAATTGAACCACAAGGAAAGAGATGAGAAGAAAGATAGAATTAGAGGAGCCCACAAGGAAGAGAGGAGCAACAAATATAAAAGGGAGATAAGAGACTCACTTTTGGCATCTTTTGGCATTTCATTTCAAAACTAGAGAGTTTGCTTGAGCTGCTTAGCCAAGTCAACCAGTGTTGTTTAGCACAAGGAAGTTCCAAGCAGGAATTCCCTCTCTTCTTCAGTGAAATAGGAGTATCACCCCAGAAGAGGATTGAGAGCCAAATTCAGAGCATTTGGAGGGCCAATTCACAAAAATCCTTCAGCTAGTGCGAGTTCCAGGAAGACGCAGAAGGAAAAATCATGGAGCTTAGGTGGGAAAATAATTGGTGGAATTTGGGTCGAAGAATTTGCAAAAAAATTCCATAGTGGAGGACGAATTTCCCTTGGAGATTTTTCGGGCTGAGATTACTGCTAATTGGAGGACCGAATTTCTCTCTTCCAAGTCTGCGCAGGGATTTTCTTGCACCATATAGCATAAAGGTTTGGAGTGGAGGTTTTGAGTTGGAGTTGGACTAGAATTTTGCACTTATTTTAGGAGGAATTTTGCATAGGAATTTCCAACAGCTTGAAGGAGGAAATTGGAGCCATTTTGTAGCACAGGTTTTTGGCTGGGCACAGAACCCATTAGCTGGGAATTTCACACTATTATAGGCATTTTGGGTTAGCTAGAATCAACCCAAAACATTTATGGGTTTTGTTGGTTAGGGTGTGAGGAGCCTATCTCTAATTTTTCAGAATTTTTGAAGCCGTTTTGGTTAGTTTTTGTAGCATCGGATGTGTTCTAGTCTCGAAACTTGGTCGAGAGGCTAAAACACATGAGATCTCCATAACCCAAATATCGTTTCTAGAAATTCCACCTAGAAATGGCTCAATTAAATTAATTAGCCATCATTTAATTTTTTTATAAGTCTAACGTAGGAAAAAGGGTTAATTAATAGAAATTAATTGAGAAAGACATGAATTATCTAGAATAGAAACCCACATAAATTGACTTAGATATAATCTCAACCATTGATTAAATTTTAATCATGGTCGTTCAAGACTCAACTGGAGAACAAATTTTGTAGATACTCAATGATCTAGATAGTTTGAGAGATTGAGTAGCAAGTATCACAGGGGCAGAGACAGTGTTCCAGAGGAGGATTTCCAGATCCAGAAGAGGCAAAAGCGAGTGACTGAAGTATTCCACGACGTAGCTAGCCCAAATCAGCCACAAGGGTCGCCCGGATTTTTCTGATGTCATAGATTAGGGCTATGTGATTTTTCCCAAAACAGACGCGTGGATCGTATGGGATTTCCCAATACAATTGCGCGGATCGTCAGAAGCATATTTGGCTCGCACAGAGGTTGACAACCAGATTTCAAAGGCCGCAGGTGGCTCTCTAAGTATTTTATGTCAAATCTTGTTGTTTGGAACCACGATTAGACTTCCAAATATTGTACTCAGAATTCACTACTGCATAATAATAAAAATCCTCAGTTGTTGCACCGATTTTCCCACATTGGGTTTTTCCGGGGACTTTTGTCCAAAAACAATTGTGTCATTTTATGTGTGTGCTATAGCATTTCTTAGTTCATATTTTTGCTTAGCAGTATTTAGTTTTGGTGAAGAAATTGCAATGTGATTAAATCAGTATTAATCCAAAAATTAATAAATTGTTAATCAGTTAGGAGAATTAATTCCATTTGCTGTATTTCAAGGGAATTTTCACATGGAATCAATGCGTATTTGATCAAATAGGGAGCTCAAAGGCGGAAAGGAAAAATTTGCAGCATAGAAGGAGTCGCGGGATTTCGCGAGATTTTCCTGTACAGACACGTGGATCACGCGAGTTCAGATTGAACGGTCGTGCAAGTACGGAAACGCTGCAAGTGCAGCACAGGCAGGAGTAGCAGTGACTTAGATTTTCACAAAGCAGATTCTTTTCTAGGCACAAAGGGTTCGCAGGAATTTGCAAGAGCAGATTTAGTGCCAGGTAGAAGAGAAAAGCACATGCACAGGGAAAATTTCTCTCAGGGGGCTTCAAGTTTCAAAGGTCCAATTTTCCGAAGTAGATTGGCAGTAGTTGAAATCATATTTCCTCACTCCAGAAGGGAGTGCGAGTAGTAGAACCAACATCCAAGCAGAGGGAAAGAGGGAGTTTTCAACTAGATCAAAGATGGCCACAGCTGGGATTAGAGATCAGGATAGGTTGGAGGGTTCCTCCAACTATGTCATCTGGAAGGCCGGGATATCCTTTCTGTTAGATGAATTCGGCCTAGAAGCCTATATCGATAATGTGGTAACAGTGCCCTAGGATGTGGATCAGCTAAAGGAATATAGGAAGGAGATGGCGAAGGCGAAGCAGTTGATCCTGGATGGAGTTTGGGACTGTATAGTCTCGCATATATCTGGCAAGGACACTGCCAAACAGATGTGAGATGCTCTTGCCCAGCTATATTAGGGTAATTCCGAGTAGCCAAAAATGTTCCTAGAAGAAAAGATGAGGTGCATCAAGATGCAGAAAGGGGAAGGCGTAGATCCCTTCCTCACCAAGATTCAGGAGGTCCAAGACTAGCTTGCAGCTATTGGGGCAGTTTCTCAACCAACAATTTTTTTTGCACTAAACAAGGTCTCGAATGAGTGGCAAGTTTTTGTCCAAAGTATATTGGGTAGAGACAAGCTACCAGAATGGGACAGGATGTGGTCCAACTTGCAGCAGGAGGAGTTGAGGCCAACTCTTCTAAAGAGCTCCATCAGTCGCAGCAGTAGTAGCAGATCAAAGGCTGTGAAGGAGGAGGAGAATGTGGCCTTGGCATCAAAAGGTCGTAGTCAGGGACATGGGGAGAAAAAAAAGGACCTGTCAAAGGTCAAGTGCTTCAGATGTTGTGAGCTTTGTCACTACAGTGCTCAATGTCCTCTCAAGAAGAAGGACAAGCAGGAGAAGCAGGACCAGGCAATAGTGTCGCGAAGATTGAAAAGCTATATTCTAGGTTGGAAGAAGAGTTTGACATGTTTGCATCCATACCTCCAGGAGAGAGGTGGGGCGACTTGGAGTCATAGTCCCAAAGATTACAAAGAGTGGGCAGGGTCCATTGAGGAGTCCACCTCATGGATCAACACCTAGATACTAGGGCCCACAGTATTCAGTAGCAGGATGGATCAGTGTCAGAGGTGTAGTCAAAATTCTAGAGTGACAGTTGTAGACTAGTAGCAGTCAGCTGCAAGGGAGCATAGTGCAGTGTTTAGAGCAGTGCAGATTGGCATAGTGTAGCGTCAGCAGCAACACAGATTCTTCAGTGACAACGCAGTGTCTAGTAGTAGTCAGATGCTCAGGAGACAGATGCATCATACTGAACACAGTCGATTCAATATTTTGGATGCTTCTCAGTTTTAGTAGGTGTAGTTGTAGTTGTAGTCGCAACAAATGAGAGGGAGTTGCAGTGAAGATGCAGAGTTGGCAACAATATGGCAGTGTCAACAGCAGCACGGATGCAGCATTAGAGTTGTGCAATGGTTAATGGGCAATAGCAGCTAGACATCAGCCGCGTGATAAAGGGTGATACAAAGACAGGGTGTTGTGGCACAGTGTGCAGCACTAGAATGTGAAAATTCTTAAATCTAACACATCAGAAACCCCTACTACAATATCTGGTTTATTATCTCCTACTTGTTATTTACATTAACAAGTTATTTAATAATATAAACATCGAAATAAACACAATTGCAACCTTCACAAACATACAGATCAACAACTTAAATAAAATGAGACAACACAAGGGACACCGTTATTTTTGGACAATCGTCCTTGAAAAAACCCAATGTGGGAAAACCAGTGCAACATATAGAGGGTTTTATTATTAAGCAAATTTTGAATACTAATAGGGTGCCAAAAATGGCTCACCCTTCAGAGAATTTCCTTGGCAGCAATACCTCTACCAAAGACAGATATTCCGGCTGCTCAGCAACATGATTAACAATCCCAAAGCAACTCTAGTTGTTCCTTGTGTTGGACAGCGAAAGCTGCTCCATGCACTCTTTGGAATTGCGTCACCCTCTTAGAGACTGCGTCAGCCTCTCTGGCTCAACATCAGCCAATCAGCTCTCAGTCTGTCCCACTGGATCACCTCAATGCAGCGTCTAAAGTCCTCTATGTCAACTCCGTCAGCCACTACGGCTTCTGCGTCAGCCTCTTGGCCCTCCTATGTCCTCTGCATTGGCCTCCTCAGCCTTTGCGTCAAACCTTGTTGTCTCTACGTCAGCCTTCCTAGACTTTGTGCTGCCTTTTTTGGCACTCTGCTGCCTCTCTGATATGTATTCCTCGGCCTCCTGCCGAGTTGCCCCTCACCGCAACTGATCACTTGTTCGATTCCCTCAGCGAACCATGCCCTAGAAAATCGAACTGACTGATCTCTCAAGTTTTTTGGTGTGTCTCCAACTGACCCTCAAGCCTCCTCTTATACTTTTCCTATTGATGATTCAACGGCCGAGATTAAGTCCCTAATCAATGGTTAAGATTAGATCTGGCTTGATCCTTGTTATTTAGAACTTTCTCACCCATATTATATTAATACACATTAATATTTTAATTTTCCTAAGTTTAGACTTAGGGTCTCATTAAAAATATTAATTATTTTAATATCTCTCCATCTGGGTGGAATTTCTCCAAATGATTTCTGGGACTTGGAGATCTCATGTGCCTTAGCCTCTCCACCAATTTTCATGGCTAGAGCACATCTGATGCTATCAAAAATCAACACTCCCTCTTAGCGAGGAATGTGCTCTAGTAATGCTTCACCATAGAAACATCACACTGATCCTCCACATCGGTACCTGTGCTGATGCTTGGCCTGCTGCCTCACATCCCCTGCACTGCTGCTTCTTGTACTACTGCCCATGACACTACCACTGCCACTGCTACATCTGTACTGCAGCTCCCTCTCAACATGTTGCATCATGCTGCCCATAGCACTGCCACTGCTAACTGTCGCACTGCAACTCAGTTACCGAGAAGTAAGCATCTAATTTCTCCCAACCACTAACATCCCAGTCAGTCTGGAGGCCTCGTGATGCTGAAGCTACCTTTGCTGCTATCCTGTGTTGCCTTTGTTGCCACTACGCTGCTGCAAACACATCTGTGCCTCTCGCACTGCTACAGCCTCCACTGCGTTGCTATAGACTTCTGCATTCTAGCACTGCCTTGCCGCTCCACCACACTTTGCTCCACCTGACACCTGTCATCATGCTACTGTCATTAAGGGCTCTCGTAGCCGAATGTGATCCAAGAGTTTGGATACCTCAAGGATCCTACCCCTCTTCTGTAGTCTTTCAACTATAGCTCTATGTCACCCCACCTCTTCTCTAGAGGCGCATGAGCACTCATGGCACAATCATCATCAGTCTCGACATCCTTCTCCGCCTTTGCTGGAACTACCTTTGAATCAAAAGCTTCTCCCTTGCCTTTCTTCCTGGGGCACTGAGATGAATAATGTCCCAGCTCCCCACAATTGAAGCACTTGACCTTGGAGATATCCTTCTTTTTCCTCTTCCCTTGCTGTCTCACAGATGCTAGAGCCGCATACTCCTCCACCTCTTTCTTGACTCGAACTCCCTTACCACTACTCCCCACCTTGGTCAACCTCCTCATCTCTTCCTGTCGAAGAGCTTCCCACATCTCTTCCCAACTGGAGAGAGTCGCTCTGCCCAAAATGCTTTGGACAAACATCTTCCAGTCCTCGGAGACTACATTCAGAGCAGTCTTGACCATAAACTCTGGATCCGATGTAGACCCCACGGAAGTAAGTTGGTCGCGAATTCCTTGCAACCTGAGGAGGAAGTGATCTATCTCCTCTCCTTTCTGCATCTGATATGACCTCAGTTGATTCTCCAATAGCATCTTCCGTTGCACAAAAGAGCCCTGGTATAAGGTGGTCAGGGCCTCCCACATCTCCCTTGCTGTGTTCTTCTCAGCAATATGTGGTATGACATGATCTTTGACCCTGTCTAGGATCATGCATTTCGCCTTCGCCTCGGCCTCCTCATACTTCACATTCACATTCGGGTCAACTGGGATAGCTACCGTTTTCAAGGCATAGTATTTGATGCAATGTTTATCTAGGATTGCCAGGATCCTGGCCTTCGAGATGACAAAAGTGGAAGCCCCGTCCAACCAGTCCTGATCCCTTAATCCATTCACTACCATCTCTACCCCTCTTCTAGACTCCCTCTAAGTCTTGACTTCCCCCCTGGAAATCAGTCAACTGTCAAATCGCTCCTCTCCAATCCTCCTTTGCCTTTGCAACTCGGATTTGGATTTCTTGGCAAGAAATCTGTCGAGGTAGTGCTTCCCTCTACCTTGGTTCCGTCTCCTTAGACACTGTTCTGTACATACAAAAACAACGTCCCACCAGCTCCTCAAATCACAATCTGCACAACTCCCTTAGCCCCGGCAACTAAAGAATCTGAGCCCTTCAAGCTCTGTGCAATCACGGCGAAGGTTGAATATGCTCCTTTGGCCAACTGTGTCAATCCTACCTGGCAGAGAAGGATGACGTGGCTCTGCGTGAGCTTCTTCTGCCTCTGCACTGGCCCTTCCCTTGGCTCGAAATCCTGACACAGGCTCTGCGTGAGCCTCTGCGTCACCTTCTAAACACTGCATCACCTCTTCTCTTGCTGCTTCATCTCTGGAACAACGTTGTTGTAATATCCCATTTCAGGGATATCCCTCAAACCCAATCGATCTCTAACCAGATAATCAAACTCTAACCAGATAACACACATGTGATACAGTAGCCGGAAAGATCAAGAGATAAAAATAACAGTGATGCAACATACAATAATGTATACACAGAATATAAGCAGATACTCAAGAAATGTGGAGAGAAATGCTAAGCCATTTTATTATACTGAGTAATGGAAAGAGTACGGAGGTGATTAGAAATATAGCACCTCGACTTGCACAAGGCAAGTGAAGAAACACACTCAGAATAGTAAGGAAATGGCTCCTCTCCGAACTACGTCCAAGCTGACGAAGAACCGCTGTGTTGCTGCTACTGCTGGAATCAAGTGAGGATTTGCGGCTGTTCCCCTCCTCAGAAAATGCTAAAACTCTGGAATCAACCTCTGCTCAATAAACCCAGAAAAGCCCAGAAAGTTTTTCTAAGATAGCTGATCCCCGAAAATCACCCCCTTGAGGATCTACGCAATCCCTCAAGGCTCTGTGCTGCCACTGAATAGAACCCTCTAAAAATCTACCTGAAACTCTGCCAAAATCCTCCAATATGCAAGGACTGATCCCTTGCTCAATCTCCAGCTCAAATCCTCCACATAAACCCAATCCGGAACTCCTACTAGAAGAGACTGCGTCCTCCTCTCTCAAGACTGCACAATCATCAAAAGGTTCAGCTCCTCCACAACTCCAAAAGATAGATCCTCCTGTAAAAGACTGATGAAAACTACCTTGCCCGAGTAGGCACTCGAAGTCCCTCAGGGCTAAGGGTGAGATCTCCGAACGGAGACACTCGATGCACTAAACAGTGCTGTAGACAGGCTAAACAGCGAGCGTGCTCTAAGTCGAAGTGACTAGCTAAAAATGCTCATAATCGAATGCCAAAATGAGGAGGCTCCTCTCTCCTTTATAGCGTTGGCCTCTCTCAAACCCTAAGGCCCACCTCCTCCAACGTAGCCTCTCTCTCTTGCCACGTGCTCCTCTCCATCTGCGCAGTCCCTCCAAGTGTCTACGTGGGCCCCCTTCTCTACGTGGTCTTTTGGCCCCCTTGGCTCCCCTTTAAGTTACAACGTTGTGCTACTAGGGAGTGACTTTATTCTAAAAGTGAGTTATGTCCCCCTTTCCTCACCTTTTTATTTATAAATAACTACAGAAGGCAAAATTGAGGAAAATCGAATATTCCAATTAGCCATGGCTAATTAGGAATATTACAGCTGTCTCTCGGGAAAGCTTCTTCTACTGCAAATTTTTCAGATTTCTCCTACTGGAGTCTTCAGTCCTCCTGTGATCTGCAATCGCTTTGATACCATGTGAAAATTCATGAATCTAACACATCAGAAACCCCTACTACAATATCTGGTTTATTATCTCTTACTTGTTATTTCCATTAACAAGTTATTTAATAATATAAACATTGAAATAAACATAATTGCAACCTTCACAAACATAGAGATCAACAACTAAAATAAAATGAGACAACACAAGGGACACCGTTATTTTTGGACAATTGTCCTCGAAAAAGCCCAATGCGGGAAAACCGGTGCAACATATAGAGGGTTTTATTATTAATCAAATTTTGAATACTAATAGGGTGCCAGAAATGGCTCACCCTTCACAGAATTTCCTTGGTAGCAATACCTCTATCCGAAGAAAGATATTCCGGCTGCTCAGCAACCGGATTAACGATCCCAAAGCAACTCCGGTTGTTCCTTGTGCTGAACAGCGAAAGCTGCTCCACACACTCTTAGGGACTACGTCACCCTCTCTGGCTCAGCGTCAGCCAATTAGCTCTCAAGCTGTCCCACTAGATCACCTTAGCGCAGCCTCTAAAGTCCTCTGCGTCAACCTCTACGGCTTTTGCGTCAGCCTCTTGGCCCTCCTGTGTCCTCTATGCTAGCCTCCTCAGCCTCTACATCAACCCTTGTTGCCTCTGCGTCAACCTTCCTAGGCTCTGTGCTGCCTTTTTCAGCACTCTGCTGCCTCTCTGATATGTATTCCTCAACCTCATGCCGATCTGCCCCTCACTACAACTGATCACTTGTTCGATTTCCTTAGCAAACCACGCCCCAGAAAATCGAACTGACTGATCTCTCAAGTTTCTTGGTGTGTCTCCAACTAACCCTCAAGCCTTCTCTTATAATTTTCCTATTGACGATTCAATAGCCGAGATTAAGTCCCTAATCATGTTGGATGGTGTTGTCATTGATGTCAACCCATGGAGTTGACTGGGTTTGAATTTGACCAAAAACACCAGCCATTGATATCAAATGGTTAATGAATGCTTCTTAGTAATTGTCGGATTACATCAAGATGGCAGCTATATTGTTGGATGGTTAAAAACCCAAGTTTTAGGGTTTGGGTTCCTTGGACTGAGGATATGCCCCGACTTTGTTGAGGGATTTTGGCAGGTCAAATCATTGAGTTTGGGTCAAAGATCTATGTCATTAGATTCTCCTCGAAAACATGTTTTTTTTATATGTGGTACACCCCAAGAGGCCTCTTGGTTTGAGAGATATTCACAATTGAAGTTAGTGACCCTAATTTCTAGGCTAAAAACCCCAGGGGTAGTGACATGACACCTCTTCCAACGATTGTCAACATACGACATTGTTTATCACTGTAATCTCACCCCATATAAGTTACATAACTTCAAAACCAAAGACAATAAATCAATCATTGACTTAATACACTCATATGTCACCTACAAAACACACAAAAGAGGGTTAGTGTACAAATTCCTTAGAACTTAAACAAACAAATTTATAATACTTATAAAATAAGTTAACCATACCTTAAGCAATCTTAAGAAAAGTATTAAATTGTTTATTTATTTTTACAATAGGTATCCCTCATATTGTAAAGGCTAATATCTTTCACTCATAAAACTCACAGCCTTTCTCACTCCTAAGGCTCAAGGCCTTTTTTACTTAACACACAAGACAAGACTTAATTAAAATCACGGCCTTTCTTACTTAAGACATGAATTAATTAAAATTTTAATAACTCCTTCATGAAGCCCTTTCCTTGTCCTATAACGGTCACTTATGAAGTCCCTCTACAAACTATAAAGGAAGAGCCATCACTCCTCTAAAGACATAACTTCTCGCGTGTCTTCTGAAATTTTCGGCCTAATTTGAGGCAAATTACAACGAATAGGGCTCCCTCTCAAGCAAAATACAAGGTAAGTTCTTGTAGATTTCTTTAAGTTGTTTTGGTTTTCGTTTAGTCCAGGTGTAAGGTTAGGACACAATCCTGTTTGAGCAGTTTTCTTTTGCTAGTAACGTAGACTATACCATGGTCGAAGGCATCAAATTTTAAGGCCTGTTTATGTGGCATAATTTGACGTTGTAGTGTAGTACTAAAGTCTCCATCTATGTGGCATTATTTGTAGGTACCGGTGACCTTTCAAAACTAGTCTTGAATCCTTTTAGGACTGCGTATTTCTGATCATCTCTAAGTATACATGACTGTGGTTCTTGTGGAGTACTTCAATGCTTGATGCTTGTGCAAAATTCTTATAACTTCACGATAGTACGGTCTCTCACCTGAAACACTACAAGCAGTACTCTAGTATATATACTTGTGACTACAACTTAAAGTTAAGCCGACCTGTTGAAGTCACTTAAGTAAAGAAGCCAACTTTACTATCATTCTAATAGCAGTCCAAATTAAGTTCATTATAGTAACAGTTTTGCATGAAAGAAGATATCTAACAAGGTATGATCATGTGATGTTTGATCCTTGTAGTCACTGTGTGAGTAGGTTGATCTAAGGCACATCTTTCTCAATTATCCAGAGAGTTGAAAACTAGAGTCTCTAGCAAAATTCTGAGGGTAAGCGCATCTGTTGTGGCATGCACTGAACCACTAATCAAAGACGTTGAAGGGCTGATACTTAAATAATTCATTGTGAAAAGTCTTAAGATTGATGTTGCGCTCTTTTCGATGCTATTCTTGCAGACCTTAGAACAATGATTTGGAATTTTGACATAACCTCTGTAATATGATGACTTTTTGGCAGCCGCAGTAACACTAAATACAAAATGACATTCATCATCATGTGTTAATAATTGTGATAACAGTCCTCAAGTGTATAGATAGATTTAACAGAGACTTATAGCCAAAAGTGATGCAGTGATAGCCAGCAGTTATGCAATGACAGTGATGTGCAATTGAACAATGATAGCTTGTTGTGTAGCATCGTGCAGCAACCCGTTTGTGGGCACAATGATCAACGACTACCAGGATTCGACATCTATTCTACATTTTCCTTACAGCTATTCTACATTGGTTCAAAGTACAATGGACCTAGTCTGAAAATTGTGAAACGTGGTCTTCTGGCTCGTCAAGGCAAGTGATTGGAGTCACCTTCAGGGTGTGGCTTGAGAACACTTCAAGGTGGCAAGGTGGTGCTAGGGCAAGTTGTGGCTTGCACAGGGCATTGTGGCTGATAAAGTTCCATAGTTTTAAAATTCGGCCGATTCGAAACGGAAACGGCCGAGTTGATCCGTTTCATTGCCCAAAAATGTGACTCGGTGGAGGAAACGGTTCAGTAGGCTGAGTCAGCCATGACTCGGCCGAGTCATGGCTGACTCGGCCAACTCGGCCGTTTCTGTATTGACTCGGCCGAGTCATAACCAGTGGCCTGTAACCCCATCAAAACAGCGATTTGACATTTTTTAATGAAATTTTGAAGTGTTTGATGATTCGTTTGAACTCCAATGTGTTTTATGAATTAGTTATATGTTATTTGGGGTCCATTTCCCCCTCCCAAACCCTATTTAACACACTCAAATGCTCTCTACTATTGATATGCTATTCAAATTTCATGGTAATGTTAAATTCTTAAAGTAAAAGTGACATTCTCCTTAATCTTCATTTTCATCCTTTTACTTAAATTTTTAACATTACCATGAAATGACTCAGGATGTTTGAGAGTGGTTTCGGCCTCATTGGATTTCATATGGAGAAAGTAGAATTTTATATTTCATTCAAAATCTAGCAGACTTATCAGTTTTTCAGGATTTCAGGATTGGAGGATTGCAATGTTTCCATTGATTTTTGTCATGTATTAGGGTATGGAACTCGTACTTAATCAAGAGCACCAATCCCTCTATGTACCTTGATGTTAGTGACATTGGTTGTCGAACCCCTCTGGGATTCGATCCCAAACCAAGAGCTTCTGAAAATGTCGCTCCCGCTCCCGTTTTCGCTCCTGCTCCCAAGTAACACAAAGAAGAGAAACCGTTTGGATCAAAAACGGTTAAATGATCTAGTTTATGTCCAATACAACCTCCAGCTCAAATGAAACCATTTGCTGAACAAAAGACCTGATTCAGATCCCATTGTGTTGGAAGACATTGATCCAACATCAGATTGGGTAGTGGAGAGTCGTCCAACAGAGTTTGATCCTGATGAGGATCTTGATTTAGATTTAGATATTGAGACATCACTTGAACTTGAACATGCTGTTCAGTTGAATGCAGATCCCAATCCACTAGCCTCAGTCTCACAGCCAGCAAGGACTCCAGTTGTAGGTGCTTCCTCTGCTCAACCACGACAGAAGCGCAGCCGCATATCTACTCTATCTCAGCTTGCATCTGCTGCAGTTGCACAGCTTGCTAGTGGTACCACTTCTACAGCTGCAGTTGGAGATGATGATGATGAGGAGGAGCCATGGGGCCCCCTGTCTGACTCTGATGATGATCCAGAGATTGATCGACATGATCTTGGCTCATCTGGCAGTAGCTACTAGCCAGTAGCTGTAGTACTAGTACTAGAGTCTGGTCACAGTTTACTTTTGTTGTAGAGGCCATTTCTAGCCTCCTTGGTTATGTGTTTTTTGTTTTGTGTCTTTGATCATGCATGACAGTTGACTATGTATTGCCATTGGGTACCATTTTGATATAATGGATTGGTTCATGAGCCTACTTTGATCATATGTTGTCTTCCATCTATATTATAATGCTGTGCGTTTGGAAACATGAATGAAAATCTTTAAAATTATGTTTAAAATCTTTAAAATTATGTTTTTTTATAAAAAAAAAATATTTAATGTATTTTTTACAACGACCGAGTCATTGAAATCGAGCCGGCCAAGTCATTACCGTTTCGGAGTCGGAGTCGGAGTCAATCCTCGGCCGAGTCAGAGTCGGAGTCGGAGTTTTAAAACTATGTGATAAAATAATAGGGAAGCGAAGCATCCTTTCCGATAGCAGCCGGTAAACAAAGTGTTGGGGCACTCATCAGATTGTGGCCTGATCTACAGGGTGTTGGGGCACACTTTTGATTGCAACAAGATATTAGGGTTTAGTAGCGTCCTACAGGTTATGGCCTGTGAATCAGGGGGTTGACGCCTCCCTCAGTTGTAGCTGAAATCTTGAAGTAATCAATTTTCTTTTAACAAGGATAAGACAATTACTAAAGAAGCGTTTGGTGGTTTTTGACTTAGAGAGAGTTTTCCACCTAAAAATCTGTGTCCTTTGTTTTATCTTTCTGCATTGTTGAATGATGTTGTCTATTGTTGATTATTGTTTATGATCATCTAAAGAAGAACAATAATAATAACTGAAGATTAACTAATGCTCTGGAAAAGATTAAAAAGTGTTAATTGCTAAGAAATACTGATTCACCCCCCTCGCAATATTTCCAACAAATCAACGACTAATATTAGATCTGGCTTGATCCTCGTTATTTATAACTTTCTCACCCATATTATATTAATACACTTTAATATTTTAATTTTCCTAAGTTTAGACTTAGGGTCTCATTAACAATATTAATTATTTTCATATCTCTCCGTCCGGGTAGAATTTCTCCAAACGATTTCTGGGTCTTGGAGATCTCATGTGCGTTAGCCTCTCCACCAATTTTCATGGCTATAGTTCATCCGATGCTACCAAAAATCAACATAGAACACAGTCCTCCCTAAGAGGGAGTATTGGTTGTTGTAGCATTGGAGGTGTTCTAGTCTCGAAACATGGTGGAGAGGCTAAAGCCTAAAACACATGAGATCTTTATAACCCATAAATCGTTTCTGGAAATTCCACCTAGAAATGGCTCAATTAAATTAATTAGCCATCATTTAATTTTCTTCTAAGTCTAACTTAGGAAAAGGGGTTAATTAATAGAAATTAATTGAGAAAGGTGTGAATTATCTATAAACTCACACGGATCGACTTAGAGATAATCTCAACCATTTATTAAGTGTTAATCATGGTCGTTAAAGTCTCAACTAGAGATTATAAGGATTCGATGGGTAGATGGAGAACAAATTTTGCAGATACTCAGTGATCTAGACAGTTCGAGAGATCGAGTAGCAAGTCTCAGAGGGGCAGAGATAGTGATTCGAAGGAGGATTTCCATATCCAGAAGAGGCAGAAGCGAGTGACTAAAGTATTCCACGATGCAGCTAGCCCAGATCAACCGCAAGGGTCGCACAGATTTTTCTGACGTCGCGCAGGTTTTCCCAGAATAGACATACGAATCGCACAGGATTTCCTAGTACAGTTGTGCGAATCATCAGAAACAGGTTGACAACTAGATTCCGACACTGCGGGCTTGCTTGTGGAGGGAGGGAATTATTCTCTCTAAGTATTTTCTGTCAGATCCTGTTGTTTGGACAACCAGTTGGGCTTCCAAAGATTGTACTCAGAATTCACTACTGCATAATAATAAAAACCCTTAGCTGATGCACCAGTTTTCCCGCATTGGGATTTTCCAAGGACTTTTGTCCAAAACCAGCTGTGTCATTTTATGTGTGTGCTAGCATTTCTCAATTCATCTTTTTGCTTCTGCAGTATTTATTTTTGGTGAAGAAATTGCAGTGTGATTAATTCGGTATTAATCATAAAATTAATAAACTATTAATCAATTAGGAGAATTAATTCCAGTTGCATCATTTCAAGGGAATTTTCACAGTTTTGAGGGTTAAAATCACAATTTTCCTCCAGCAGTAGCAGCAACAGCAAAAATTCTTAGGCAGTGCATTTGGAAAGATTGGGCCATTTCAGTTGGAGATTTCACTTAGTTTCACACCTAGGTATTGAATGCTACCCGAGTTCTATCACTTCATTCCATTGTACTTGGTTCCAACTGTGAAATTTAATAAAATGGCTCCGATTTTTGGCACCTATTCTATGGTTCATTGATTTATATTTGCTTGTGTAAATTTGTGCCTACATGTGTGAATTTCCTTGTTGTAGTTTAGTGCATGTATTCGATATTCACTGTATTTCCTAGTTAGGAACATTACAGTGGTATCAAAGCATGTCCTTTTCCAATGTGGGGGAAATTTGATAGGTGATGTCGCCCATATAACAAGGTGTAGTCTTCCAAAGAGGCAGAGGCAAGGGTAGAGGAGAAGAACCTGATCATTTCTCTGATACAAAACTTGACAACGCCAGAGAACGCGTGGAGGGTCAAGAGGGAAATGAGCAACCAAGACGAGGAGGTCAGAACCAGGTTATGGATGAGTTGTTGAGGGTAAACCAACAGATGTTGAGGTAGGGCCAATTGATGATGGATATGATGCAGCAAATGATGGGCCTGCGAGTGCAGAACCAACTAGGGCATGACCACAATGGAGATGGGGGTTGTAAAGCAGGAGGTGGAAGCCACCACACACATGAGCGTACATTTCAGCAGCCGCATACTTTCGTGCGTGGCCAAGATAGCCATCCCACTATGCCATAGTTTATGGATGAGCCAGAGAGAGATAGGGAACCAGATCTTGTTGCAAATTTGGTGCACTCTGTGGAGACGAGGATTGATGAGTATGAGGGGCTAGACCCTAGGATTCAACGTGTCATTTCTTTTGGAGAGTTTATACACCTCAAGGGGAGATGCAAGATCGAGGTTGGTACATCTTATAGAGGAGAGCAATCAAATCAGGAGGGGAAGAAGGTGTCGGGGAAGGTCACACTTTCGAACTTTGAGGGGTCAGCCAAGAGTTCAGCTAAAGCTTGGGTCCAGAAGCTAGACACTTATCTCCACCTAAACCCCATACGAGAGACTAATGCTATATGATTTTCCACCCTACATTTGGAGGGAGATGCACAGGAGTGTTGGTACACCATGGCCTGATCACTCTTGGGTCACTCTGCGTGGTTCTGTGTCAGCCTGTGTGAGGATTGCGTCTCTCTGGACTGCGTCTTCCCTCTGTGCTGTCTCTTAATACCTCTACATCGCCTCCTCCTCAATCACTGACTGTTGTTGATGCCCTCCTCTACCTCCACCCTGCAACACTCCCTCTGAAATTGATCTCCTTCTCTTTGAGAATCGAATTTCCTTGGGATACTAAGTGTTATCGGGAAATCTAGTGTCTATGCAGAGCTGCTAGTCCCACTAAGACGGGTAGCTATCTTAGAAACAAACAGATTAAAGTTACTTTCGTTTTCCTTTATGAGAAGTAGATAGGAGAGGATCAAAGAATACCAACCTCGATTTTTCGCTCGGTTCCTTGCTTGTTCCTTCTCCTCACCAACAGGTCTTTGTCGTTTCTCCCTTGACCACTCTGCTTCAAAGAGTACCTGTAAAGTCAAAGCAACATAATACCTTCAAAGTGCAGAGATCTACAATCATAAGCAATATAGGACCAGATATATATTGACCAAAAAAATGCATATACTATCAGACATACAAGAATGTGGAGGAAAACTTGAATAGCTTTATTGATGTGAAGATTAGAAGAGAGGATTACAACCCATTGATCTGACCCAGCGTCATCCTCCCAGCATGAAAGCCCTTCTTCACCTCATGAAAAGCTTAGATCACCCAACAATATGATATTCCACCAGGAAACCAACAGCACTTCCTTACAAGATACAAAATTCCAGCCTCTGGATCTCTGGGATGAGGGATCCATATATAGATGATTGCAGGGAGGTGAGTCAGCTTCTGGGATTTTGATTAGTGTCTTCTCTCTGATAGTTCTTGATTCCACTTGGAGATTGATGATCTCTTACTCATCCCTGGGTGAATTCAGAGAGGCAAGTGTCACAGGAGAAGTTTCTGGAAGATTCCATGATCATCCACCTTGCAAACTGTCTCTGCCATTTGTCCATTCTTGCCCATCGCACCCTACAGAAGGGCTTTTCAGTATGCATCGTACCTTTTACACTGGGTAGGTGAGATGCATCGCACCCTTAGCACTGAGCAACCTGTATGGTCCAGTTTTGACCAGTTTTGAGCAGTTTTCTGTGGAGAACTTCTGGGAGATGATGTAATCAGCTGACCTTGTTCCTTTAGGGCATGAAACAACACTTTTAGGGACTCAGAAGCCCTTGGTTTATGGACATATATGATTGGGGTTGCAGTGCCCAAAAATGTCTATAACAGTTTCCCCCTAAAGCATGAGGTCGTTAATCTTTTGATGTCGGGTGAAATGCTTTATCATGAGGATCTGAGGTTTTTTGAACTAGAAGGCGACCTGTAATAAGATACAATACAATACATTATCTCCAAAACATTTTCATGATCTAGCTGGGCATTCCCATGCTCAACTTTATAGATTCATTTTCATGTACATAGGACAAACAACCGTCTGTGTGGCAGACTGATGATTCTGATAGAGCCATCATCCTTTGATTTGGATGATCATCTGTGCGGCAATGATGTACATTTGATGTCTTTATTTCCCTGAATATATCGCAGCCCGGATGGATGATGTATAAATTTCTGTTTTCCCACCCCGGTTTTCAGTTTCACCTTATTTCTCCCATGTAGTTAAATGCCCTTTCCCATAACCATACATTTAACAAGCTGAAAAAATAAATATTGCTGAAAACACAAATTCTGGAAATTTTACAGAATGCTGGAAATTGCAGAAATAAAAATCAGCAGTAATAAACAGCCTTTAAAACACATTTAAAAACTGAGATTTTTGGTCAACTTGACCCTGGAAAAACCCCCTACAACTCTTGGGGAAAACCAGTTTGAGAGCTCTTCTTTATTTCTGGAAAATGCCTTTTTACAGTGAGAAAATTTTCAGCAAAACAATTTTTTCCAGCAAGTAAACTTATCTGTTTTTCAGCTAATAGACAATCTGGAAAATGCGCTGTACGAGCTGTACAGACCGTACGGATGTACGGACTGTACGGACGTACAGACCGTACAGACTGTACGGACTGTACGGACGTACAGACCGTACGGACTGTACGGACGGCCGTACGGACTGTACGGACAGAACTTGAAATTTGTGCAGAAAATCGCCTCCTCGATATTCGTGCCTGAAAATCAGTTTTTCCCTATTTGCTCACAAAAATCTGCCTTTTTCTACTTGTTCTTTGAGCTGTACGGATTTGCTGAAGTGCTGCCTTGGTATGTGTGCCAAACTGCTGCCTCTTTCTCCTCCTTGCCCAGAAATCTCCCTTGCTCTCTTGCTCTCCTTCTCCCAATCTGCTCATGAAAGAATGAATGATCTTTTCCTCATTTTCCTCCCTTAACCCAACCCTAAGTGACTTTTGGGTGATCCCTAAATCCAATGGCTGAAATAGATTTAGATCAATGGCTGAGATTAAATGCTCATTTAAATCTCACTTTCTATTTTTTAATTCACCCCACTTTAATAAAGACTCACTTAGTCATTTATTTCCAAAGTCACTTTTCCTTTCTAATTTTTCATTGACTTTATAAAAGTCACTTTAAAATTAGACTTAGTAACTTTATCACTTAAAGTCACTTTTAAATTAGATTTAACTTTATAAAAAATTATAAAGTTGCTTTAGGAGAAAAATTAAATTCTTTTGGACACTTTTCCCTAGGCCAAATATCAAAGCCTAAGGGAACCACCTGTCCTCCGGTACCAAATTTCAACACTCCCTCTTACCGAGGAAGGTGTTCCTCACCACACCCATCTTGTCTCTAAAGTAGACATGCTTGCCCCGTGGTATGGCTTTGGTAAGAATATCTGCAACCTGCTCATCAGTGGAAATATACTCAAGCTTCACAGCTCCCTTCTGAACATAGTCTCTGATGAAATGATATCTGATCCCGATATGCTTTGACCTGTCATGAAATACTGGATTCTCCGTGAGTTTAATGCAACTCTGATTATCACAGTAAATCACTGAAGGTCTCAACGGCTGACCAAATAAGCCAAACAACATCTTGCGAAGCCAGATGGCCTCACAACTAGCTAGACTGGCTGCCATATACTCTGCTTCCGCTGAACTCAGTGCTACTGACTGCTGCTTCCGGCTGAACCATGACACTACTGCTGAACCCAACCCAAAACAGCACCCTGAAGTGCTCTTCCTATCAGAAGCACAACCTGCCCAATCAGAATCAGTGTATCCTGCCAATCTCACTCCATCTCCTTGCCTGTAGTCCAGACCATAATCCACTGTCCCCTGCAAGTACCGCAAAATGTGTTTTGCAGCCACCCAGTGAACCTTCCTAGGCTCACACATAAACTGACTCATCGTGTTGACTGCAAAACAGATATCTGGTCTAGTGTTGATCAAATACATCAAGGAACCAATCAGCTGCCTGTACAATGTGGGATCCACCAACTCGGAATCCGAAGCATGAAGCTTCTTCCAGTTGGTGATCATCGGTGTCGACATGGGTCTACAATCCTCCATGTGGAATCTGCTAAGGATGTCCACAATATACTTCCCCTGCCCCAGGAAGAAATGGCCATCCTCCTGCCACACCTCCAAACCCAAAAAGTAATGCATCAAGCCGATGTCCTTCATCTCAAACTCCACCGCAAGATCTCTCTTGAAGTGCTCTATGAGTCTCTCTGCACCTGTAATGACCAAGTCATCCACATACAGCACCAGAATGAGAGGCTCCTCACCAATCACAACAAAGTAAAGGTTCAGATCTGCCTCACTCTTTGTGAAACCCATCCCTTGCAAATATGTATCTATCCTGGAGTACCAAGCTCTGGGAGCTTGCTTCAGGCCATAAAGGGCCTTCTTCAGTCTGCACACATGGGACTCCTTCCCATGCACCTCAAAGCCCTGTGGCTGCTCAATGTACACCTCCTCCTGTATGAAGCCATTGAGAAATGCGGTCTTCACATCCATCCGATGGATCTTCCAACCCATCTCTGCTGCTATCGATATAATGGAGCGGATCGAAGTATATCGAGCCACGGGAGCGAAGGTCTCCTCATAATCAACTCCCTCTACTTGGGAGAACCCTCTAGCCACAAACCTTGCTTTGAATTTCTCAATGCTGCCATCTGCAACATG
Source organism: Pinus tabuliformis (assembly GCA_031772625.1). Lineage (NCBI taxonomy): Eukaryota > Viridiplantae > Streptophyta > Pinopsida > Pinales > Pinaceae > Pinus > Pinus tabuliformis. The sequence goes on from CM062819.1 coordinate 550,194,158, forward strand.
CTTTACCTTGTAAAGCCATCTGGAAGTAACCACGGATTTGCCCTCAGGCCTCGACACCACCTCCCAAACATCATTCTTCATGATAGAAGAATACTCCTCCTGCATGGCCTCTCTCCAGACCTGCTGGCTAGCTGCCTCCTCATAGCTAGAAGGCTCAGAGTCAAGGATGTTGGTAACCATCGCCATATAACTACAAAACCTCTCAGGTGGTCTACTCTCTCTGACTGGCCTCTTCGGCTCAGCAACAGATGTGGCATCTCTCAAGGTGTCCTGAAGCCACTTGGGCTTCCTCTTCCCTGAGCATGCTTCTCCCATCGGAGAATGAAACTCCTCCTCATCACCATCAGTAGCCTGAACTCCTGACTGTCTGTCTGTTGTCCTCCTGCCTGCACCTGAACCTGTAGAAGCTGAGGTACCATGTGAATTGTCCATCAGTGGACTCCCTAGTGAACTGCTTTGTGAACTGCTCTGCATGTTGCCCGGAGCACCACCCCTCTGGCTCGGCAGGCCACTACTCACTGATGGACCTGACATCCTCATAGATGTACCTTCGGATCCTCCTGATCCCTGCCCACTGGATCCCTGCGACTGACTCAACTGCTGCTGAGGGTCTGGCTGATCCAGATACTCTAACTCTTGTGACCTCCTAAAGGCCCTGTCCTCCTCGAACTTCACATCCCGTCTGACAACAACTCTCCTCTGTGCAGGAATGTAAATCCGAAAGGCCTTTGAGGTCTCACTGTAGCCCACAAAGATACCCTTCTCTGCGGTGGGCTCTAGTTTGGTCCTCTTCTCCTTGGGTATATAGGAGTATGTAATGCATCCAAAGATATGAAGATGACCAATATCAGGCTTCTTCCCAGAGAAAGCCTCCTCCGGAGTCATGTGCCCCAAGGCACAATGCGGACTCCTGTTCTGCAAGTAAACAGCTGTGTTGCAGGCCTCTGCCCACAAGAACAATGGCAACCCCTGATCATGTAACATGGCTTTGGCAGCCCCTATGATGGATCTGTTCTTCCTCTCCGCAACCCCGTTCTGTTGGGGGTTGTAAGGAACAGTGAACTCCCTCCTAATGCCTGCCTCCGCACAATAGTCAACAAACTCTCCAAGGGTGTACTCTCCTCCATTGTCCGACCTCAGGGACTTGATCTTCCGACCTATCTGTGTCTCCACAAGAGCTCTAAACTCCTGAAACCGCTTGAAGACCTCACTCTTGGTCTTCAAGAAATAAATCCAGGTCCTCCTGGAGTGATCATCAATGAATAAAACATAGTACTCATATCCACTCAAGGAAACATGAGACATCCGACCGCTCACATCGGAATGAATCAAATCAAGTATCCCAGTCGCTCTGCTGTCACTGCTGGGAAAAGGGGATTTGGCAAACTTGCCCATCGCACAACCTCTGCAAGTATCAAAGTCATCAGTACTGAAATCTGGCACACCTGTAGTGATCTCCTGCAATGTCCCCAAGGCTCCATGATACATGTGTCCCATCCTGCGGTGCCAAATCTCACACAGCTCAGAACTGCTAGCTCTGCTGTCGGTACTACTGCTCAATGCCAACAGGGGCTGGAATGCAAACTTGTACACCTTTGCATGGCGTACACCTATCACTCTAGCTGAATCAATTGGAGCGCCCCTGGGATACATCAACACCTGTCCTCCCCTGAACAGTACCTCATATCCTCTGTCCTCCAAAGCTGAGACGGATATGAGGTTCTTCCTCATCCCTGGTACATAAAGAACATCTGACACTTTCAAGGGAGGTTTGGACTCCCTCTGAAATGTCAGTGTCCCCACCGCGACTGCTCTAACAACTCTGTCATCACCGAGTACTACCTCTATATCAGTGCCACTCTCTGAAAGCTCTGAGAAGTACTCACGGACTCCTGTCATATGACGTGAAGCCCCACTGTCCACATACCAGATACCTGAAGATGCTCCGCTAATCGAGGAAAAGCATGCTCCCTCTGAACCTGTGTGGCAGGTGATCCTGCACTAGAGGACTCATATGTAGTGAACGCAAACTCCCGGTCAAAATGACCTGCAAAGTCCTCAATCTCTGTTGAAGCTGCCACGTCCTGGTTCTTCCCCTTCTTCTTCTTCTTCTCCGGACACACAGCTGCATAGTGTCCCATCTTCTGACAATTCCAACACTTCACCTTGGAATAGTCCTTCTGTGTGTTCCCCTGTTTAACTTTACCTTTGCCTTTGCCCCCACCACCGCTTGTGGAAGCCTGCTTCTTCCCTTTGCCTTTCTTGCCTCCTGCCACCAGTGCTACGTTCGCATCCTGCTCAACTGGCTTGGCTGCCCCAAGCTGTCCTTTCCTGATCTCTGTCTGAATGCAATCATCCCAAAACCTCTCCCATGTGGGAAGGGTCTCACGTGCACAAACCCCATCAGCAAAGTTCAACCTCTTACCCTTGTTGTTCCTTTTATTATAAGCTGTCAACTGAGTAGCATCAGTAGGCACAACAACAGGGTTCTGTGTGGTATGCACTATGATATCCCAGACTTCTGCCTCCTCAAAGATACTCTGCATTCTCTCCTTCCAAACGCTGTAATTTGTATGCCCATCTAGCCTATCCTCTACCCTCAATCCCAATGACATCCTGCTGTCCTAAAACTGAAAAATAGCATTGCTGTGGTAAAAATAAAACTGCTGTTTATGAAAAATCAGTTTGTTGGAATTTTCTGAGTGAAAAATCAGCAGCTGTAATTTTTCCTTTTGTTGTCCCAAACTGCCCTTCAGCACTCAAGCTCTGATACCATGTAGAAATTTCTGTTTTCCCACCCCGGTTTTCAGTTTCACCTTATTTCTCCCATGTAGTTAAATGCCCTTTCCCATAACCATATATTTAACAAGCTGAAAAAATAAATATTGCTGAAAACACAAATTCTAGAAATTTTACAGAATGCTGGAAATTGCAGAAATAAAAATCAGCAGTAATAAACAGCCTTTAAAACACATTTAAACACTGAGATTTTTGGTCAACTTGACTCTGGAAAAACCCCCTACAACTCTTGGGGAAAACCAGTTTGAGAGCTCTTTTTTATTTCTGGAAAATGCCTTTTTACAGTGAGAAAATTTTCAGCAAAAAAATCAGCAAAACAAATTTTTCCAGCAAGCAAACTTATCTATTTTTCAGCTAACAGACAATCTGAAAAATGCGTTGTACGAGCTGTACGGACTGTACGGACGTACGAACCGTGCGGACTGTACGGACAGACCTCGAAATTTGTGCAGAAAATCTCCTCCTCGATATTCGTGCCTGAAAATCAGTTTTTCCCTGTTTGATCACAAAAATCTGCCTTTTTCTGCTTGTTCTTTGAGCTGTACGGATTTGCTGAAGTGCTGCCTTGGTATGTGTGCCAAACTGCTGCCTCTTTCTCCTCCTTGCCCAGAAATCTCCCTTGCTCTCTTGCTCTCCTTCTCCCAATCTGCTCATGAAAGAATGAATGATCTTTTCCTCCTTTTCCTCCCTTAACCCAACCCTAAGTGACTTTTGGGTGATCCCTAAATCCAATGGCTGAAATAGATTTAGATCAATGGTTGAGATTAAATGCTCATTTAAATCTCACTTTCTATTTTTTAATTCACCCCACTTTAATAAAGACCCACTTAGTCATTTATTTCCAAAGTCACTTTTCCTTTCTAATTTTTCATTGACTTTATAAAAGTCACTTTAAAATTAGACTTAGTAACTTTATCACTTAAAGTCACTTTTAAATTAGATTTAACTTTATAAAAAATTATAAAGTTACTTTAGGAGAAAAATTAAATTCTTTTGGACACTTTTCCCTAGGCCAAAGATCAAAGCCTAAGGGAACCACCTGTCCTCCGGTACCAAATTTCAACAGATGAAACTAGATCCGGGGTCTTCAAACTCGTCCAATCTTCACCCGAAGTACAAGTCGATCCATGTGAAAAAATGTTCTGGAGTCAAACATGGAAAGACATCGCCTGATTACCAGCCAATGATGTAAGTTGTTAACAGGCGCGAGAGGAATCACCGATAATGATGATGACCCTCAAGGTACAACAATACAATTCGCGTGGTGTGAAAATGGGACTTGGCATCGAACACCACGCAAAATCTCTCGGTCGAAGGCCATTGATGTAAACCTGTCGCCAAAAGTGAGAAACTTACCATTGAGGCATGCAAGCTTCAAAGTACTGAAAGGGGTGTTCCTAGGTCGACTTCTTGGATAATGAGCTGATGTCGACAAGAAGTGACCTGTCGTAGGAGGGCCTTAATGAATCCCACATCTATGACACGGAACGGAGCAAATGACTTTTGGAGGTGAAAACGATCTGATGAAAGAGGGTTCAGAGTGGCGGTCATGAAAGAATGAAGCGTAAAGGTATTACAACGGATGAGACACAAGATGGGTTGGTGAATTCTCTGAGCGACTTCTCTTGAACATATCGGCGACTCTGAAATGGATTGGTAGCATTAACCCCAAAGATGGATGGTACGGTGGACCAATGGTAATTTGACCGATGAACGGAATAACCCAACCTGACTCAATCATGGTGACGGAGTGTAAGTGTCATGTTCAAGAGCGACTCGCTACCAATAAAGTTTCTTCAAGTTTTCTTCCCAATTTTTCCCCTGTCATTGCTGACCAGTACCTCTTTATTTTTATCAAGCTTGAGGAGGATAACATATGCTTGTTCTATAATTTGCCCTTCGGGAAAACCCGTCGCTATGTTTTAAGTTTTTAATGAGCCTAGCGACAGTGAAACTCGTTCTTGTTTGCATGGACAAGTTTGTCGCTATTGGTTTTAACGAGTTTAACGACAAAGACAACTCGGTCCTCTTTCAATTTTAGAGAGTCTGAAAAGGGACAGAAAGGAAACTCCAGTGATCCTTTTTCGTCATGTAATCCCTTAAGTCCGAAAAAGTATAAAATAATACAAAAGGGATGAATTTTCGATAGTTTTAACGAGCCGAATAAGACAAGTGCTCATTCTTTTTGTGTAATAATCCCTCAGGTCCAAAAAGATTAAAATCTAGAGGGATAGCACTCTCGGTAGCTCTAACGAGCTGGAGAGGCCAACTGCTCTGCAATATTTTCATATTTTATGAGTTAGACGAAAAGAGCTTAAAAGAGACTCGTTTCTTGAGGAACGAGTGATATTTTCAGGTAGCAGCTGATTCCAGGTAAGGTTTGGAATTTTCCAATCACGATAGTGTCACAAGGATGGCTAATAGAATCACTCTTCGCAGATGTTCCTCAAAAAGGTAAACAATCAAATGGAGGCGAATGATTGGCTAAAACAGAGTGGAGGTGATGGTAAGAACACGACCAAGGCTCAAAAAGCTGATGATAATGCGTTCGCAATGGTTATTTACCGGAGGTTGGTTCATTTTTTAATGAGCTTAAACTCTGGGGGAACGTTTGCTCATTGCTTAGGTTTAATTTTTAATGAGCTTGAACTTCACATAAAAACTGCTCATGCCAGTCGTATAATAAGGATGTCTCATCGATAGGTTCAATTTTTAGGGAGCTTGCACCATTCGAAACTTTGCTCCGGATCCTTTCTTTACGCAAGCTAGGGACGACCAATCCTACGAGTTTAAAGGGTTGAGAATCTACAAACTTAAGAAAATAAAAGGTCGTCCTTCGCTTGCATGTAAAAAGGTTTGCATGCCCCCAGGTATAGTGAAGTAGAGTTTCGAGGTTACCCTTCAATTTGCAGACAAAACATTTGCTTTATCGGGAAAAGCCTACCTTTTCCAGGTTACCCTTCAATTTGCAAACAAAAAATTTGTTCTATCGGGAAAGGCCTACCCTCTAACGGAGGTATCTTATTCTAGTCTAATCCCATCTTCCTATACGGACGGGTGTCGGACCAGTCATATATCCTTCGCGGAAACCTACCTTATACCTAGAGTTTTCCTGCCAAAGCAGGCTAGGGTGCATGCCCCCTGGGTTTCAGTCATGACCCCCCAAACTACTCGCGTTTTTCAGGTGGAGGGACTGGGGATTGATGAGACATACCTTGCATGAAAAGACCATTTAGGGATGTGTTGATGCTTCGAAAATCGCTGCAACAACATCGGGGAAAACCACCCGGTCCGGACCTTAAAGGCAGCTCCTTTTCCGTTTGGTGTGGTGGCTCCGACTGGAAATAATGGGACCAGTTTCCCAATAATTTGTAGATAGGATGGATGAGTGGTTGATTCTCTAATATATAATGATAATGGATGAATGATTTAATCTAAAAAGTAAAATTATAAACAACTATCCTATCCCGGGAAATTTCTGCTTTAGTGTAACGTTTGATGATCTTTATCTACAAACAGGCATATAGATGACTCTATTGGTAAACAAAGACATTTATTCATATGATAATTACTTTGTTCAAGTAGTTGAACAAAGTAATCATGAAAACATTATTACACTATTCTTCATATATCATTGACATAAATATGGTTGAAAGAATAACACTCCTTAGACATTCAAAAGTGATAAGTATAAGGATTGTTGTTAAAACTCATGCATATATTCAATGATAGCAAGATTAAATAAATGCTAATTCACATGAAAGAATGAAAAAAGCACCGATAATAGTACCATATGTTAATTGGATCACTCCCGATATCAATCACATTCAGATTCCTTCTTCTAACTTAGAAGCGCTTCCACAACAAAGCAATAGTGCACATCTCATCAAAGCTTTCTTCGTTAAAATTCAGAATATTGGCCCAGTCTTCATAAAAATATATCAGAAGCACAATAGTGTGACTTTCTGATTTGAGTTTATACAAAAACTGAGGACCCTTTCTAAAAACAATGAAAGGGTGTATAAATACTATCTAAGCTAACTAATTATGAAATAAAAATGCTATTAGGTGGTATAACTAAATCATGAGAATCTCCTCGAAATAGGCCTGTTTGCAGTCGGCAGCATGATTCACTGTTTCAGACGATCTTCCTTTGGCTTGAGCTGGCAGATAGCAAGCATTGGTTGCAATTCTGGAGGGTGACTCAGACGAGAATGCAGTTGGGCTGAATATGTGGCATCATGGATTTCGGGAATCATGTAACCGATTGCATCGGTTAAACATTTGAGTGCTGCCCTTTGACTGTATGGTTTAACTAGGAAAAACCAAAAGGTATCCCAAGTTAAACTTTGGATGCCGACGATTAATCTTCCGTTCTTCTCCAATTCTTGATTGCATGTTTGTTCCAATACTTTGGTTGACGGCAATTTACCTGGAGTGCACTGTGAAATCAAGTTAGATAGATAAAGAGTATCATTGATTAACTCAATTAAATTACTGGTTGCTAATCTGCATCTTGAGGTTTCTCTTTCTGCTTTCATCAATTGTGACTGCCATTCTAGGAAAAAGATTTATTTGTGTGACTCTAGAATTTTAGGCAGATTTGCGACTTGCCTTTCACTGGTTTCTTACCAAGCAAGAAAGTTCGTTAAAGTCTCATCAGCGTGTTCCAAATCCTCCCTGGCGTCGACTGATTTGTTAATTATTGATGAAGTAATCTCACAGAGGGGCTCCACCAGGGAAATATTATGACATAGCAATTTTAGCTGTTTAACCAATGCTTTATTGATCTAGAGAGCTTCAGACCTGAAGTCTGTTGGTTGAGGAAGACTCTTGAACTTTTCTACTTGGTGTGACAGTTGAGCGATTTGCTCATCTTTTGTCTTACTCATTTGTTCATTCATTGTCTTCAGCTTGGCCAATGCTTCGGATAATTCTTTTTGTTTCTGTACTGCGCTTTGGTCTATCCTCTGCTTCTCCTTGAGCAATTGCTCATTTAATTGGTTGTTTACCTGCTACTGTGTTGATAGTTTTTTTTTTGCTAAGTAAGTTTAATCTATTAAGAGAAGAAAAAAGATATTTACAGAGTGGTTCTGGCTGTAAAGGAAAACAGCCTATCTCAGCTTGCCGAAGAACTAGTTCTAAGACTGCCCCAACAGAGGGGAAACCAGTCTGATAGTGCGGGAATTACAAAAAAGAGGACATCATTGAACATTTGCCACAGTTTTCTGGAAAGTGCTAAGAAAACAACATAAAACCAGCAATTCATCCTCCTGGATGCGCCTACGTGGACAAAAAAGAAGTAGAACCAAAAGTTAGATGAAGTGCCACCTGGCATTGGTAATTTTGTTGATGAACTCCTCCGTGGCAGGTTCCTCCACTATCGGGCAGCTCCAATCTTCGCGATTGTCTGGCTGAGATTGCTCGCCTTCTCCTCTTCCTTCAACCAGCTGCGTGTCCTCCTCGTTCAGCTTGCGCTTCTCCATGGCTGGCGTGGCAAGCTGAGGCTCTGAATCCTCATGCCTTTCCCGCACAACCTCCTTTCCTTTCCGTTTGGGCTGTCCACCATGCGCAATTTCCTTGTCTTTGTTTGCATTCTGCTGAGCTCTGTGTTGATTGGGTTCCACTTTAAGCGTATCGCTCCCGGGGAATGGCATCTGGGTGCTCTGAACCGCTTCCTCAGAGAAGGAGATGGAAATGGTTGCGGTGATAACTCGCTGATTGAGAGTGCTGCGGAAGTGGAAGAGCGTGGTATGGGGGGAGTGATGCTGGGGTAGAGGAAAGGGAGCTGAGCGAAGGCCTGCTCTACCCCGTCCGCTTCTGGTATTGGGATAGCGAGGATTTTCCGCCAAGGAAGAGGGAGAGCCCGAGGTGCTTCGCCTCCTAACCTGCTGTCGAGAGCTTCCACCCCTCTAGCCACCCCTTCTACTGATCAAACGTTGTCGCACCATGATGGGATAAGGAACAGAGAGAGTGCAAAGGTACTCAGAGAGTGGAAAGAAGAGCAAATTAGGAGCAGGCGGAGGGCACGACTCAGAAGCCAAGCGTAATGCAACAGCCTCCCATAACCCACCTTTGCCAGACCATCGATGCATATGGAGCTTCCAGACGAGTCTGTTGCAATACATTAAGTTAACTTCAACGCCTCTCCTCGGCTATCCCCCGCCATTACTCCTGCATTGAATGGAGCCGAAACCCAACTTGGCCTGAAGCATGCAGAGGTGATGGTCCGTTCCTTGTTCAAATTGTGCATGCCGTCTTCCCAATTCTTGAATCCATGTGATCTCCCCTTCCTCTGTAGTAGATGCGTCCCTTCCTTATCCAGGTGGTGCTGGGCTGGCAGGTGTCGTCCAGCTTTGCCGCACCCTTGTCCCATCACCTTAACTGTAAGCTGAAGCACCCGCATCCGGGGAGGCTGCGTCCTTTTGGACTAGAATGTTGCATTCCTGTTCCTGTTCATGATTCTGTATTATATCTAGGGCCCCTGTGATCCGGATTTAAACAAGAACACAACAAATCACAAAGATAACCATATACACAAAGATGCAGCGGAAATAATACTTCATTTCATTAATGGAAAATACTGAAATATGCTTACAACCAGAAATGGAAATAAACCAGCTAGGGCGATGGTAGCTTATCTCTGAGAAGAGATGTGATGGCTACATGCCTCTGAACTGTGTTACAATGAGGCTCGAAGGCCTATTTATTGTTGAGAAACAATGGAAAACCCTTAACATTCCAAAACCTAACCCTAGGAGATGAAACGCCAAACTGTGGGCCCCGTTTGGGGGTAAATTGGTACATCAACTTCCCGGGGTCGTAACTTTGGCATATGATCTCCATTTGACGCGTACAATAGCTCATTAGAAATATCTATCTGAGCACTATCATTGTTGGAACGGGCAACATGGTCCATTCCATGGACCCATGTTGCCCCTGGATTCCCCAAAAAACGTCGTTTAGGGCCTCAAAACGGCTCCGGAAGTTCAGGACCCGAAAAACTGCTAAAAATAGTAAGTTGTGCTACAATTAAGGAAACTGAAAATGCTGAGAAAGACAATGGTGGGGGTCAGGTGGACTTGGCAGGTGGCCACCAATATCCACCTGGATCATTCCTCCCCCCTTAGGAAGCAATGGTCCCCATTGCGTTGAGCTCTTCCATGAGATGAGGAAACTTCTGCTGAACTTGTTCCCTGGTGAGCCACTTGCCCTGCTGAAGGAGTTGGCCTGCTTTGACAACTCGATACAGTTGGATATTCTGTTGGCGAGTGTTCTTGATCTGTGTGTCCATGATCCGATCAGTTGCAGCTTGTTCCATGCAATCTAGATTTAGTTCTGTGGGTTTGAGCTGTTCTGCAATGTCGGATGTGTCTAGCAATGGTGGAAAGTATGGCCGAAGGCGGTCCACATTGAACACTGGGTGCAGGCCAAGGAATGGGGGAATGCTGAGCTCAAATGCATTGTCTCCCATAGCCTTAGTAATGGTGCAAGGACCATATCGGAGTGGTCTCAATTTTCGATAGGCTCCAGTAAGGCATTCCTTTTGCAAATGCAACCAAACTTTGTCGCCCACCTGAAACTTGTGTGGCACCCGGTGTTGATCATGTCGCTGCTTGTACTTGGCATTTTATTTCTCAAGAATATCATGCACCTGCTGGCGAATATGTTGGATGCGCTCAATGAAGCTGGTGGCCTTATCTGTTTCGGACTGGACATGAGCTGAATTCATGTGAGTAGCTGCAAGGGGCATGGCCACATCAATGGGGCATAGTGGCTGGAATCCCAAACCCACCTGAAAAGGGCTATGGCCAGTGGAGCTGTGAAGAGCTCGGTTGTAGCTGTGCTGAACATAGGGGAGGCTCTCGTCCCATGTGCGTGGATGCTTTGAGTTATACATGCGCAGAATGTGCACAATCATCCTGTTGACAACCTCTGTCTGGCCATCAGTTTGAGGATGGAAGGTTGTGGACTTCGTGAGTTTGGTGTCCAGCATTGACCAGAGACTGGACCAAAATGTGCTGAGAAACCGACTGTCCCGATCTGAGATGATAGACTGTGGGATCCCAAAGTGCACCCACACTCGTTCAAAGAAGAGTTTAGCAGTGGCTTCTGCTGTTATATTCTTCTTGCAGGCCATCATAATGGCCATCTTCGAGAACCTGTCGACGACCACAAAAACACAGTCATTTCCATGCTTAGTAGAAGGAAGGCCTGACATGTAATCCATGGAGATGGATTCCCAAGGTCGACTAGGGGTAGGCAACGGGGTATAGAGGCCGTGCTTCTTAATGGTCGGTTTGGCAATGGCACAGGCAGTACATGATCGGATGTACTTCCCAACATCCTGTTGAAGATTCGGCCAATAGAAATAATTTTGCAGTTCTGCCACTGTTTTCTCGACCCCGAAATGCCCAGCAACCCGACTGTAGTGTGCTTCCCAAATCATCTTGGCACGCTCGCTTGAAGGAACACAAAGGTGACCGAGGTGGCATAATAGGGCGTCCTGGAGGTGAAAATCTACAACATGCCGACCCTCCAAGAGTGTCTGGTATGTGTGGCCGAATTCTGGGTCGCTTTTGTAGAGAAGTGGCCAATCAGCAGTCTCGTGCCCACAAGAGTTGAGCACGGTGGTTAGTGCCATGATCGGTGGCCGACTGAGGCAATCTGCAACATTATTGGTGCTGCCCTTTTTATACTTGATATTCAAGTGAAACTGTTGCAGGTATGTAGACCACTTCTGATGGCGATCATTCTGCAATTTCCCTTGGGTCTGTACGAACTGCAGAGGTCGGTGGTCTGTGTGGATGACCGTTTCCTTCCCCAAAATGTAATGCTTCCATTGTCGGCAGGCCTGTACAATGGAATACATCTCTTTATCATAAGTGGGATACTTCCGCACTGTGTCTGAAAGTGTTTCACTGTGATATGCCACTGGATGTCCATGTTGAATAAGGACTGCCCCAATAGCATAGTCAGAGGCATCTGTCTCGACCTCAAATGGTTGTTGTAAATCTGGTAACGCGAGCACTGGTGCCGTGCAGAGGCGATCCTTCAATTCCCTGAATGCCTTCTGTTGAGATTCAGACCAAAATAATTTTGCTTTCGCCCCGCCCTTGGTGACTTGACTCAAGGGCCAAGAAATATGAGAAAACCCCAACACAAACCTGCGGTAGAAGTTGGCAAGACCTAGAAAGCTGCGAAGCTCTGTCAGAGTGGTTGGAGAGGGCCAGTCCCGAATGACTTGGATCTTGCCCGGATCGACATGCACCCCCTGTTCATCAATGATGTATCCCAGATACTGAACCTGGGTCATGCCAAAAGTGCATTTCTCCAAATTGGCACATAGCTTGTGTTGCCACAGTGTTTGGAGAACCTGTCGGATGTGGTGGAGGTGCTCTTCCCAACTCTGGCTGAAGATCAGAATGTCATCCAAGTATACTACTACAAAGGAGTTGGTGAATGGCCGCAAGATGTCATCCATTAACCTCATAAAGGTTGCAGGAGCATTCGTCAATCCGAAAGGCATGACCAACCATTCGAAGAGGCCCTCCTTGGATTTGAAGGCAGTCTTCCACACATCGGAGGGTTCGATTGGTACCTGGTGATATCCTGACTTCAGATCGATCTTGCTGAAATATTTCGCCCCCTTTAGTTGGTCTAGGAGGTCATCAATCCGCGGGATCGGGTACCTATTAGGGACAGTGATCTTGTTCAGCGCCCGATAGTCAATACAGAGTCTCCACGTCCCATCCTTCTTCTGTACCAACACGATCGGGCTCCCACAGGGCGATGAACTCGGACGGATGTGACCTTTCTGCAGGAGCTCCTGAATCTGCCTCTTGATTTCATTGTTCTCCAGAACGGAGCGCCGATAAATTGGTCCATTGGGTAGCGGCGCACCTGGGGTCAGATCGATGGAGTGCTTGACCTGACAGTGCAGAGGAACCCCTGCCGGGGAGGTGAAGATGTCCTCGTACTCCTCCACAACCTTGTCCATCTGTAGTTGTCGTGCACTGGGACCCCGTTTGGAGGCCGCAGCCACTGTCTTCTTCTTTCCTTGAGGGCGTATCATCAGGAAAACAAATTTCCTGGTTTTGGAAATGATCTTATTGCATTGTTTTGCAGTAATCAAAGAGATGGCGGCAGGTGGTGCTACCTCTGGTATCCTGAACAACTTATTTCCCAATGTAATAATAACAGCACGGGGCCTTGATTCATACACAGCATGTCGCTTCCACAAGTATGGTTGTCCTAGTAATACATCACAAACTTCAAGGGGAGCAATGTCACACAATACCTCATCCGTGAAGGGCTTGATGTTGTATGGAAGGCGACACTGCTGGCTCACGCGAAGATCTCGTCCTTGGTGAAGCCACCCAATGGTGTATGGTTGTGGATGTGCTATGGTTGGTAAGCCCAATCGCTTCACGACCTCTGCCGAAATGAGGTTCTTTTGACTCCCGCTATCAACAATGAACTGTATCGGGGAGCCCTTTACCCACATCTGGGAGTGGAAGAGACGCTCCTCCTCCTCTGGATCTTCGGGTTCATTTTTCTGGATCTTTGCGGTAGCAATAGTGGCGCTGGGATCTGCATCAATGATCTGCTTCCCTTTTTCATACCCCTTATCGGGTTCTGACTCAGAGTCGGAACATGCATCTGATTCTGAAACCTTTAGCTCAGCCACCAGTGACTGCTTGGCCCGACACTCACTTGTGTTGTGAGTGGAGCTCTTATGGAACTCGCACCATTTTCCAGTGTCCTTTCTCAGCTTCGCGGCGCTGTTCTTTGCTTGCGGCTTCGGCTGGTTGTCTTGGGCTGTCCCGCCTTGGATTTGTCCTTTGTTCTGTGGTTTAGGGGCACCTTTCCCCTGCTTTGGATTCGCAGATCCAAAGTCTCGCTTCTTTTGTTTAAACTTCTGCTCGACCTTGACGGCATATCGGTATGCAGCGCCGAGCGAGGGGATGTTTAGGAATTGTATTTCTTCCTGGATGTACTTGTGTAGGCAGCCACGGTATTTGAGTATCAAATGTTGCTCCGAATCCTTGATGCCCAACTTTGTGCGAAGGGTATGGAAAAGATTGGTGAACTCCGGCACGTCTTGGTCCCTTCCCTGCCGCAGCGTGGTCCACTTTATGTATTCATCCTCATAGCTTCCGACAGGGTAGTACTGCTCCTTGATGGCATCCCGGAACGAATCCCAGGTGGGTGCGGCTGAAAATAGTGAGCCAATACTTTCATCCTTCTGCTCGCAGTAGGTTTCCCACCAGTCCTTGACATGGGGGGCTGCTTTGAGAAGAGCAAAAACAATCTTTTCCCGACTCGAAAATTCATGAACAGAAAAATAACCCTCTAGCAGATTTAACCATTTATCTACAGCATCTGCGTCTATCTAACCCTCGAATATGGGGATTTCAAAATTAACTTGTACCTTAAACTTTAAAGGGTGTGGCGTTTCCAGAGTAGCTGCTGGAAGCCGATGCGTTGCTTCTGGGTAGCCGCTGAAGGATCTGGCAAAACTGTCCATCATCGCGTTCCGTTGTCGCTCGAGGGCTTCTTCGAGCAAGATTTTGGTGGGATCTCCTGCCCCCTCGTCTTTCTTCTCGTCCGCCATGGGAGGCCGTCGGGATTTATGAGGCTGGTCTTGCAAAGGTTCAACCAGTTCAAGCCCTAACTCCTTATATCCCGACCTTGTTGGGGACATGCAAAGAAAAACAGAGAAAAAGCATACCGCTCTGATACCACTGATCCGGATTTAAACAAGAACGCAACAAATCACAAAGATAACCATATACACAAAGATGCAGCGGAAATAATACTCCATTTCATTAATGGAAAATACTGAAATATGCTTACAACCAGAAATGGAAATAAACCAGCTAGGGCGATGGTAGCTTATCTCTGAGAAGAGATGTGATGGCTACATCCCTCTGAACTGTGTTACAATGAGGCTCAAAGGCCTATTTATTGTTGAGAAACAATGGAAAACCCTTAACATTCCAAAACCTAACCCTAGGAGATGAAACGCCAAACTGTGGGCCCCGTTTGGGGGTAAATTGGTACATCAACTTCCCGGGGTCGTAACTTTGGCATATGATCTCCGTTTGACGCGTACAATAGCTCATTAGAAAGATCTATCCGAGCACTATCATTGTTGGAACGGGCAACATGGTCCATTCCATGGACCTGGATTCCCCAAAAAACGTCGTTTAGGGCCTCAAAACGGCTCCGGAAGTTCAGGACCCGAAAAACTGCTAAAAATAGTAAGTTGTGCTACAATTAAGGAAACTGAAAATGCTGAGAAAGACAATGGTGGGGGTCCAGGTGGACTTGGCAGGTGGCCACCAATATCCACCTGGATCACCCTGTGAGAAGAGAGTGCCTATTTTCTACTCCCAGGTTGGCAAGGAGATTTGCTACCTTGTTGCTTTCCCGCCTAACATGGTTGAAAATGATTGCTCTGTTGGTGTTGAGAATATTTTCTATGGCTTCCAGTCTGGCCTCAAGTCTCCAGCTAGTGGAGATTTTATTCGCATGAGCTCCATTGAGCAGTTGTTTGGCCATGTTGATGAGGATTTGGGAGTCTCCTTCGATCTCCAGAGGCTGGAAGCCATGGTGTTGGGCTAAGAGTAATCCCTGCCAGAGTCCCTCCAGTTCAGCTGAGTTATTTGTGTCCCATCCTATATTGCCGAAGTAGATTAAGAGAGGAGAACCCTTATGATCTCTGAAAATGCCGCCAAATCCTGCGTTCCCTGGGTTACCCTTAGAAGCTCCATCAAAGTTGAGCTTGAATCTGTGTCTTGGAGGGGGGAGCCAAAGATGCTTACTGATGTTTGTTTTTCCTATGGGTTTGCAATCAGGGCTTCCTTGCGGGAGTTGGAGGTTCCAATTTTCCCATATGGTTTTCTCATTAGCCTGCATGGGAAAGTCATCCGGGAGCCAAGTTTTAAGCGACAAAGTCTCTTCTAGGTTCTTGCCGAACTTGTCCCAGATGATTTTTGGAGGAGTGCTTTGGTCTTTGAAAATACGCTTGTTCCTTTCTTTCCATATAGTCCATATAAGGAGGCCGGGAATGATTCTCCATAGATGGTTAAGGATAGCGCTTTTGTAAGGACTCTGGTGCCAGAGGCGAATGGAGTTGATGATGTCCTCAGATGTTCGGCAATTTCTTTGACAGCGGAAACTGGTTTTCTCCCACAGATGGTTGGCCAGAGAACAAGAGTCCAGGAGATGTTGTAACGTTTCCTCTTGAGATTGACAGTTGGGGCATATGGAGGGCCCATGTATGTTCCTTTTTCTTAAATTGTCCCAAGTTAGGATTTTACGATGCCCAGTGAGCCATAGAAATATTGAGACTTTGGGCCAAATGCCCGGAGTCCAGACCCTTCCCCAGATGGGATCCTGAGGCGCATCATCTTGGCATTTGATTTTGTATGCTTCTTTCGTGGTAAAGGATCCCCTTGGGGTATATCCCCATCTCAATAAATCTTTACCTTCGGTATATCTGATTCTTCGTTTTTGGAGCTCTCTTTCCAGGTTTTCTCTTGTCTGGTTGTCGATATTTCTTGAACAAATGGGTATCCGAAAAGCATGTTGTCATCCACGAATTGTTGATGGGTGGTAGCAGGGGTATTGTGAATGGAGATTCATTTAAGAAGCTGGGAGTGAAGGGCATGCTTGATGAGTCTCCCTAGCCCTTCTACCATCAGAACAAAAAGGAAAGGAGATAGAGGGTCCCCTTGTCTGATACCTCTAGAGGGGCTGAATGGTCGAGAGGGGATGCCATTAATGAGGAGGGAGAAAAAAGTGGAGGAGATTAAACTTTGAACCCAGCGAACCCACATTGGTGAAAAACCAAAAGCATGTAGCATTTTTTGAATGTAAGTCCAACTTAATTTATCAAAAGCTTTGGAGAGGTCAATCTTGAGAATCATACCTGCCTGTTTGGAGATCTTGAGGGAGTGTATGATTTCATGAGTGAGGATAATGCCATCCAATATTTGTCGACCTTCAACGTACCCTGATTGTTCCGGCGATATGAGCAGGGGTAACAGCGGCTTCAGCCTGTTTGCAATGACTTTAGAGATGACCTTGTAGATGACATTACAAAGTGCAATTGGGCGAAATTTGTCCGGAGTGATAGTGCTGTCTTCTTTGGGGATGAGAGCAATAAAAGTTGAATTGAGCGAAGGCAGCAGCCAGTGAAGAGATCGAGATTCCTCCACCACTTGCCATACTTCCCCTTTTATGAGCTCCCAGAATGAGTGGAAGAAGGTGGTGGAGAAGCCGTCAGGACCTGATGCTTTGCCTTCCTTGAGTTGCTTCATGGATAAGTCCACCTCCTCGAGTATTACAGGTGTTAAACTCACATGGAAAACATAGAATATAGGAAAGATAAATCAGTGAGTGTATTTTTTATTAACATAAGATACACATTTATAGTACAATAGGTGACTCTTGGGATTCAGATCCCAAGGTCTCTTGGACTGCTTTGTCCATTCGAATTCCACACTAACCCTTTAGGATTAGGTGTCCAACATTCCCCCCCTTAATCCGAAGGGTTATGTATGAGTCCAAGAAGAGAGCTGTAATACAAAATGTGCAAAGAATGCATGGCAGCACTAGGCTGAATGTGCTCTATGAAATGTTGGTATAAAAAGGGCGGTGGTTTAAGGATGACCACCAACACTGGAACGCTTAGTGCAGTTCCCGGAACTCTTCCAAAACTGGCAAGAAACTGGAGTCTTCTGCTAGAGGAAGTGTTCTTAATCTGTGATGGTTTAAGGATGACCAACAACTCTGGAATGCTTAATGCAATTCCTAGAACTCTTCCAAAACTGGCAAGAAGCTGGAGTCTTCTGCTAGAGGAAGTGTTCTCAATCTGTTCCTGGAATGCTTCCGAAACTGGCAAGAAGCTGAAGTCTTCTGCTAGAGGAAGTCCCAGATTGCCAACTGAAGGCATGTTCAGGCATCTTGTCTCTGGCTACAACTCTGAAACTGGTGTGGCAGGTTGTGGCTCAGGCTCGCTTGATGTGACTTTGAAGCTTGTAGATGACCATCATTTTCCCCCCTGTCAGGTACAAGGTGAGAAGATGGAGAAAACTCAACTGCAAGATTGTTCAATACTCTGGAACAAGTTCTGACATGTGTTTGGAATATCTTCTTGGCTGTTGATGCCCATTGCCAAGAAGCGATCCATCCAAGATGAATCTTTGTTCTTGCAGGACGTTTGTTTCTGAAGCATCTGTGTGAAGAATGGCTGGTTTTATGACAGTGCTTACATGGATGAAGATCAAAACAGTGATCTTTCAGATGGCCAACTCGGTCACAGTGTTGGCATTTGACGATCTGTTGTTGTTGTTGTTGTTGCTGTGGAAGAGGGGCAGAATCAGGAACAGTTGAAGCTGAACTATCATAAGGAGCAGGTGAACTGTCATAAATGAATCCAGCACTCTGAAACTGAATGGGCTTGGCATAGTCTGGAATATGAAAGGACAAGTCCTTGTCATATCCAAGACCAGTTCTGTGCTTGTTGTGGACAAGCTGTTCCCAAGGTCTGATGATGGGCTTGGGAAGTGCAGAATGAGTTTCTGCATCTGCATGTACGACTGCTGCTTTATTGGAATGAACAGTAACATTAATGACTTGCTGCTGATGGGTGGTTGTATCAATGTTCTGAACAAAAACAGGTTCAGAATGGTGTCTATTTTGATGTAGCTCTTCTTGCTGTAGCTGTGATTCAATCTGTAAAAAATCAATCTTTTCCTGTGCACTATATAAGCATGTCTGAATTTCTGAGAGAGATCTTTTGCTGATTTGTAATGTGTCATCAACAGTAGATTGTATAAGAGTTTTCATGAACTCTAATACTTCACTGATTCTGGCCATTTATGCGTTAAAAACTGATCAAAACTACTACTTAATGCAGAAAAGTAGTACCCACTCACAGTACACAGCAATATTCTTTATAAATGTCAGCAAATGATCAGTGTGCAATATAAAGGATTACAATCAGCTCACCAAAAACTTTATGCAGCAGTGGAATCAAGAAATCAATGCACTATAATGAGTTTTAAATACAACAACTGGGGCAGCAGCAACTGCAAACTTGTTTGGATCCTTCACTTTCAAATCAGCGTCAGCAACAAATCAAAAAACTCAATAGCTGGCAATTTCACAACTGTACCATTGCATGCGGAAGCTTATCTTTCATGTGATTCAAAATCATTCACCATTGATTTCTTACTTTCATTAAAAGCCATCATATATGGAATTATCTCAATTCCAATATCTACTCATCAATAGGAAAATTCATAACTTCTTAAACCCAATGACTCAAATCATTCAGATGCTCATCAACCAAATAAATATCATTCATATATGACCAAAATTTAATGAAACAATGTAACCAGCTTCATCAATCCAGCTAACATCCCTCATCTCATCTAAGTGAGCCAACAAGTTGTTTGCATCACACTTGATGTTTGCAGGCCTTTCAAAAAACATAAACTTCCGGTTAGAATCTCAGCCTACCTCCGAATACAAGGCATCAAGTAAATAGACCTTGGACCTTCATGCCCAAATTCGCATCAAGGAAACTGACCTTATATAACCTTATAGCCAAATGAGCAGACGGGCATCCAGAAAACAGATTCGAAACAAACTTGAGAATCCTATCTGCATGTGGGTGTCAAACAAAAGAGTCGAATGAAACCAGAAGCGTTTCCCCAGTAGCATTCTGAAAAACTTTTGGCCAACCTTGGACCGATTCACAAAATTCCTCAATACACCCCTTGCTAAGTTATGTATTTGCTTCACAACATTCTCACTAATATTCTCAGTCTCCATTGATAGCCATTTCACTCTAGTGCATATATCCAAACAAATTCAGATGAATACTGTGAAGGTAATTAGTGAAAGAGTGGTTACTAAATTATGGAAAACCTACTCGAACGAGAAATTCAATGAAACACTAGAAACATAGTCTCTTTGGATTACATTAACTTTCCTTTGAATTCTTCTCATGACTTTTGAATTTATTTATGCACTGCACTCTTTATTACATGTTGCCGCTCATAGTTACCTTCCATGCGATGAATGAGGATTTTCCCACCCTTGTGCACGTTTGAAGAATAAGCATTGTATATTGTATTCGATAACGTTATCAGGCAGTGATGGCTTCACCCGCAGCTGAATTAGCGTTCGTCAGGCCACTCATGGATTCCTCGCTGAGCCGAGTACAAACGGGTTATTCTTTCTCATTCTGCACAAATCATTTCCATCCCCAGCAGCAGAAGAAGAAGATTCAGCTCTTTGTAAGACGTGGGACTAGATGCAATAACATCAGGAACGCTCTGTTGGAAACCCGAAGAGATAGACTTTTTTTCATTTCTTTACATTCAAATGTTATGTCCTCGTACACTTAACCCTGTCTCAAGTACCTGATCAAGCTGTAAAATCACACAACTTGCACCGAACTTCAAGTAACAGGGAAGCCACTCACTGTGAAAATACCGGAATATTTGTAGCTGCTAGGATGGTTATGCTCACTCACTCATGTATATTACTGGCTGTGCCTTTAGGCTGTCAGTGCCTCTGATAGAACTTAAACACACCAACAAACTTTAAGAAAATCATGTGGTTCATGTGGGCAAACAACTTATGCACAGGAAATTAAACAACCCCGACAGACAGAATAATTGTAGCTCTTGCTACATACCATCTAGGTGATGCAGTACCCACAGTACTTTGTCATTGTTCCCAGTAGATACATGTCCTTATATTTCACTCAGCTAACATGTCAAATAATGCCTCTGGATAAATGCAGTTGCAATTTCAAATAACACAGATGCAATCTATCCAAACACCAACAGCTGGGCAGACCCCTTGTGTATATCTCTATTTTTCTTTTTTTAATTCAGAGGGGACTCGGCAACGTCTCTCTTATATTTATATATCTATATATACACGCAAGATATATCTCTACCGAATTAAATACCCATTTAGACAGATCATCTTCTGTATGTACTGTGTATATATATCTGGATTGGATGTTGGAGAGAACCTGAAACTGAAACATATCTGAAACGAAATGCCAAGTTGAAATGTATTGCTCGCTTTGAAATCTTCGAAGGGGCCAGAAGGTTGCGTGTAAAGATCGTATTCTGGAAGTCCTCCCAAAAGAAACGCTCAACAATTACTCATGATCTGAGGGCGCAGTCTCCAGAGAAAACGGATGCGCAGTCAGGTCAGAGGCAGCGCAGAGAGGGGCAGAAGATAGACGCGTTATATGGCAGAGGCAGCGTTATATGGCAGATAAATCGACAGACAGTGGGGTAGAGCCTATTAATGAGTAGGTTGTTGCCAACCGCTGGAGTGTCTAGGCGTTACATATGGGATGCGTTACTATGCTCAGCAGAATGGCAGCCAGAATGGCGCTGACCAATGTTCAGATTCAATATGCTGCTCGGTCTCTCTACGCATCCATCTCCCAACGTTCAGATGTAATAAGTGCAGGCTTGAGCCCAAGAATAAACCTAACTAAGTAATCAGACCATATCAACGCGTTATTCAAGGCAGCTCAGACACAAAATTATGGAGAATTATGGGCAGAGGTGCAGGATTGACATGCACATAACAGGCCACAGAAAAACAAGTGGCTCTGATACCATGTTAAACTCACATGGAAAACATAGAATATAGGAAAGATAAATCAGTGAGTGTATTTTTTATTAACATAAGATACACATTTATAGTACAATAGGTGACTCTTGGGATTCAGATCCCAAGGTCTCTTGGACTGCTTTGTCCATTCGAATTCCACACTAACCCTTTAGGATTAGGTGTCCAACAACAGGTCAGAGAAGGAGTTGGTTGTGTTCTTCCGTAATGACTTTTGGCACATGTTGAGTGATCTTTTCTATGGCATCCCTTCTGTCAATTTGGGGTTCTTGTAGGACTTCCTGAAAGTAATTGATAAATTCCTGTTCGATCTCTGCATGGTCCTCCACTCTCCCCCCCCCCTTGCTTTTGGATAAAGGAGATAGTATTGTGCATTCTTCTTTGAATAGTGGTTCTGTGGAAGAATTTGGTGTTTCTCTCGCCTTCTTTCAGCCATCTGATTCTGGATTTTTGCTTCCAGAGAATTTCTTCCTGCTTATTTCTCTCATCCATTTTATTATGTATGTGCTTCTCCCGTTCCAGAGTTCCGTCCTTGTACCCCTCTGTTATTATTTGTTGTTGGAGATCCCTCATTTCCTTGTTGAGGTTTTTTTGGGCCTGAAAGATATTGCCAAAAGTCTCCATATTCCATCTTTTGATTTGGGCTTTCAGATATTTGAGTTTCTGTTGGAATTGGAACATTTTTTATCCTTTAGGCGCTGAGAAGTTGTTCCAAGTATGTCTGATGAAGTCTTTGAAAGCGGGATGAGATAGCCAGCATGCCTCAAATCTGAAAGGATGTCTGGTGGAGTTGCCTGGTCGCTGCCATTGGAGCGCTATAGGCCAATGACCAGAACTGGAGTATGGGAGGATGGATGCTGATAGGTCGCCTCCGAGATGAATTGCACTATCCGAGATGAGGAATCTGTCAAGTTTCAAAGCAATTTGATACTTCCCAGCCCTACGATTGCTCCAAGTGTGCATGCCATTGGGTGTTTGCATGTCGATAAGCATGTTGTTGTGGATAAAATCTTTGAAGTGGTCCGTTTCCTGATCCAACTTGGCCCGGCCTCCCTTCTTTTCCTCTAATTTGGTGATCATATTAAAATCTCCACCTATGAGCCATAGAGAATGTTCTCTGTTGGAGTTGAGAGTTGCGATGGTGTCTAAAAGAGCAATTTTATTGGGAGCATCCTGTGGAAAGTAAACGTTGGTCAGGTGACCATGTATGTTGGTGCCAATTATATGAAACGTTGCCTGGATGATGTTGTGGGATGCGTGGAAATTTGACAGCAATATTGCTTGCGTATTCCATGCAATTGCTAAGCCTCCAGATGCACCTGATGCATCCACTGCTACCGAGTGACATCCTGGCCAAGCTTTTGAAAGGATGCTTCCCAGGGTGTTACTGTTGCACTTTGTTTCCTACAGGAGGAATATCTGGGGTTGTCCCTGCCTTATCATATTTTTAATCATTTTGAGTTTCCCAGGGCTATTGAGCCCTCTTACATTCCATGAGGTGAGCTTCTTTGTTCACTGTGTGGAGTGGGCCTATAGTACTTTGTCAATTTAGCATATCTGCCTAAGTCGACCAGGATTTTCCCTGCTACTATAGTTCTCTGGAGATCTGTCTTTCTTCCCCTCTTTTTGGAGTCCTTTGGAAGGAGGTTGCCATCCCATTGACTTCCTGGTTGTATACCCAATTGTTGTTGCTGATATGCTCTGGATAATATAGTTTCCAGAGTACTGAGCTGATGCTCTTGGATTTTATCATACTCCTTCTTTCTACAAGCTTGCTCCAGTCCAAAAATGTCTAGCCCTTTTAGATCTATGCTCTCCGGTTCTTCATCCATATGCTGCACTTGACTGCTTTCCTCTGAGATAAGCGCTAGTTGCCAGGATTGATTTTGTGGTTCATCCGTCTCCATGGCTTTGGATGTTCCTTCAGGGTTTTTCGGGTCTGCTATGGGAGTTCCGCTTGATTTAGATGGAGTGCCCTCAACTTCCATATCCTTTACTTTCTCATTAAGTCCCTTTTGGCTCTCTTTGGGGGTTGCATTGTCATCCCGGGGGAAAAGTGATGCACGGGAAGAACCAGGAGGGGGATGGAATGCAGAGGAGGAGATGGGCATGGAGCTGTGCTTCGAGTTCAAGGGTTGCTCTTCTGAGGCTTGTGCTAGAATTTCAAAGCTATTACTCGTGGAAGGGATAGAAGCCGTATCTTGCTGGGGTTTTTTCCCGGTGGAAGGTTTTTTGTGCGCTCGTTTGCGGCTAGGGACCTTGGTAAAACCATCTTGGGCGACAGTTCAGAGGGATCGGAGGCAGTGGCTTTGGCATTTAGCGGACAATCCCTAAAGAGATGCCCGTGAGCATGACATTTGCGGCAGCGAAAAGGTACATGTTCATAATCCAAGGGTTGAATCCATTCATAATCATCATGAGAGAGACTTACCGAGTCCGGTAGGGCTTTGTCTAGGCGCATGAAGACACAGATGCGGGCATAGGAAGTGTATCTTCAGAGCTTTGTCTCTTCCGCTGCTTTTATGTATTCCCCCAGTCCATTTCCAATGTCTTTGAGCAGCCCTTCATCCCAGTATTCCTCTGGAAGTGAATACATTCTGATCCACACTGGAGCCCAGGTGAGGTCTTCCTTATCCGGGTTAAATCTTGCTACCCAATCCCTTAGATACAATCCTGCTGAGTTGAAAAAGTA
Organism: Pinus tabuliformis; assembly: GCA_031772625.1. Classification (NCBI taxonomy): domain Eukaryota; kingdom Viridiplantae; phylum Streptophyta; class Pinopsida; order Pinales; family Pinaceae; genus Pinus; species Pinus tabuliformis. The sequence goes on from CM062819.1 coordinate 550,218,333, forward strand.
TGGCCCCTCATCCATGATTCTGAACTTGTCTTCTAGGCACAAGAATATCACAGTAAAGAACCCCTTCGGTCCTAGCTGCAATGTTATATGGCCCTTGGGTTTCCATTTAGCAGCGATCCAGCCATACAAGGCTTTTTCTGTCGGCCAGAATCCTATAAATTTTCCGATGAGTGCATGATCCGTCATATATTGGATTCGTTCATTGATCTTCTGACTAGGCAGTTCTATCTTGGGTCTTTCAGCTGCTATTGGTTTGCATGTTTTCGAGGTGACCTTGGTCGTTTCCTCTGGCTTGTCTTTTCCTTCTGGTGTTTCACTGCTCTTGTCTGACTGACTAGCAGGTGCATTGGGCTTATGCTGCTTCGGCATCTCACTGTTATCCGCCTCTGCATGGATCGATCCAAAGACTAAAGACCCCGTTTGCCCTGGCGGCGAGGTATTGGACGAGGGGGAGGGCTTTGAGGCCCCCCCTGCGGGGGTTCCATGCGCTTTGTTGTTATGCCTGCGGTACTCTGTCGAGACCAGGAGGTCAGGCCCTCGGTGGATGCTGAGTCGTGCTTGTCTGCGCCGTCTCAGAAAGTTGCCAGAACCCTAGTTGCAGAGCCCTCAGACTGTCTCCCTGCTAACTCTTAACCGAATGGGAACCTCCTGCTGTGTTGATAGTTGTTGTTCTAACTGTTCTATTTTTTGCTGTCTTTCGGATACCTGTGACTGTAATGAAACAATTGTTTGGTCTTTTTCCTTAAGTAAATTGCTTACTTCCGATGCTTTATCCATAGTAGCTGCCGAGTAGGCTCTGGCATACTGAGAAAGTTTTGTGAGGTCTTCAGAAAGATTGAATTCTTCTTTCCATACCACATTAGCCATCTCTGTTTGTGCTGGTAAAAGGGAAGATTGATCAAGTCTTCTCCTTTTCCTTTGTCTTTTTACTACAACCCTATGTTTGGGACTGTAAAAGACATCTAATGGTGGTATGTCTTCTATCTACAAAACAATTTGATTGGATGGATCCTTAGGAATTATTTCTACATCTTTGCTGGTGGGTAGGTCGTTGGTTCCTTCAATTGGAACCGTAGTTGTTGTTGTCTCCTGACCAATTGTTACTTGAGGTGTGTTGAAACCTTGTGAACTTTCAGGATTGCTTATAATGGAATCAAATTGTTGCCATTCTTTAAGGAGTTTTGGATCAATCTGAGTATCTATATCGATATGTTCACTGTCCTGTCTCTGTTCTTTCTCCTATTCTGGCTCTTTTCTTTTCTCGGGAATCTTCTCCATAGCAGGAGGTTTGTCAACAATTTGCTGTTCAGGCTCGCTTGACTGGGTTGTTGGGCTAGTAGCTAATAAGTCCAGAGGCAGAGTTTGCAACCTCTGTTCTCTGAGCCTATTGAATTCTACCAGCCTTTCATCTTTATATCTCATTTTAGCTAGTGTTTTTACCTGAAATAATGATTCTGCTGAGAAAAACAGGTCATCAAATTCATCTTTTTCATGATCAAACTTTGTGAGTTTGGCTTGTTCAAGAACATTATAGGCAACATTCCTTGGATCATATTGCCTGTTAGGAATGGTTGCAAGATTGAGCATGTTTATTTTCCCTGCCTCCTTTTCTGCATGTTTGTAATTCCGTAGAGTGTAAACACCGCATCTCAAAGGAAATGTAGGCCACGCCTGCTTTTTAGAATTCCTAAGAGTTTTGGATGTTCCTGCTGTTGTTATCTGGTAGGCCAATTCTCGAGCTAACAGCTTATCAGGTACATACAAAGGAAGGACATGGGGTCTTGCAAGGCTACCAAAAAGCCTTATATATGTGAACTTGTCTTCCCCGAACCAATTTCCTACAGCAGTCAAATCGATCCCTGCTTCCTCGGAAATCCTTGGGGCAGGCTTATCAAAAATAGCATAGTAGATAGGCAACATGAAACCATTACAGATTTGGTACAAATGGTCTTTATAGTGAGCCTTCCATAACATCTGATGATAAATGTGGATTGGCTTAGGGTCCTGGGGAGTCCATCTCCATCCAAGTACCGGATATTCAGAATTAAAGCAAAGAATATCCATAATATAAGCACTGTAATAAAAAGGGGGAATGGTCCTGGTAGTTTTGCGTGAATTTGATCTAAATTCAAGAATTGCAGTGGCTAATTTGTCAAACAATATGTTTGCCCAATCCATCACATAACTATTGACCACTGCTTCCATTAAAGGAACCATTTCAATAGTGAACTTTGCAGAGTCATGCATTCCCCACATTCTACACATCATTGCCCCAGCATAACAATAAGGAGAAGATAATGATTCCACAAAGTACTTACCTGATGATTCATTTTTGTGCTTTGCGAGAATCTGTCTCCACTGCTTAATTGGGGCCGATTCAGTCTCGTTCTCATCTGCGAACTTTTCAAGAAAGGCTTTGTTGTATTTCTTTTCAGGTTCAGGTAAGTGATACATTTTCTTTAAGTCATCAAGCTGAAATGGGCCAAAGATCCTTCCATCAACTGTGCAAAACGTTCTATTTGAAACTGGAATTTCTTCTACCACCCATCTCACTACATCAGTGTATGGAAGAATTTTCTCACGCGTTGCTATCCTGTGCAAATATGAATCGGCTAAATCTTTGAGGAAAGCTTCCGATTTATTAGTTGAGTCTGCAGTAGCTTCTTCTGATACTTCCTCAAGCTCCTCTGCTTCAATTAAATTGTAGATGCTTTGCCAACTAGTATTTCCAAGGCCGAGACACGTAGTGTCTGAGATTAACCTTTTTTTGCTTGGTCCTGGATCATTGGTTGGCTGCACTATTGTTGTAGGAGCCGTTGTTGCTACGGATTTCTTTGATTTCTTTCCCATTTGTTTCAAATTCGTTATTTCGGCGAAGTTCTGCACAAGCAATGAAACCAACGTGATACAGAGAATAGCTAGTATGAACCAATATGAAAGAATTATGTCGATTAGCGGATAATAATTGATTATAGTGAAACTGCCGCAGATACAATCTAAAGGAAAATCTCGCCATAACTGCTTCATTAATTAGCCGTTTAACCTGTCAATCATGGTAAAGGAGTTTTTAAATACCCATTATATCGTTTATATGATGAATGATCCATTCAAGCGTGGCTTAGATTCTTTGGCGGATAATCAGAAGTAAATCGCAATCAACGATTGGTAATGTGAATAGAAAGGCTTCAATATTTGTCCAAAATATCTTTCGATCACCGAAAGGTGATACAATGCATGCAAGCCTTTTAATTACGTTTTCGAAACACGCACCTTGATTTAATGCATCGCAATCGGAGATGGATTCGGGTCTTATTACTTATGCTATTGTAACTTCGCCGATTGCGATATGCCTTATCGCATCGGAGGATTTGAATGTGCCATTAAACATGTGTTGGGTTGTTACTGCCGATTGCCGATAGCGATATCGCATCGGAGAAATGAGGGAGGCTCTTTCATTATACTTGTGATTTGCCTTTCCCGATATCCGATAGTTATTTGCTTTTCGGATCGGAGTGAGTCAATGGGTCTTTATATATGTTTTCCTTATCATTGCGATATGCGATCTTGCAATCGCTTTATCGCAATAACAAAGAACTTTATATTTATTTAAAAGACCGACTAAAAAAGGTTTATTTTAAAATGTATCATTTCCATTGAACCTTTTGATGAGGGTTTTTCTAATGATGGGTTAATACCAATTTATTCACATGTCTAAGTTTAGAAGGGACCCATTTCATATTATGATTTTTTAAGTAAAAATTTTATGAAATGGGGGGGGGGGGTTGTTGTACAGCACAACAATTGGCGATTCACTGGGAGAAACAGTTATCTCTGAGAAATTAATTAAAATACTTAAACTTTCTTAATCTGGAAATCTCATCTAATAGAAGACTTCTAATATAACTAGGTAATCATAAATCCTGAATATAATAATAACTATTTTTGCTATTTTCTTCTCTTGTTAAAATTAAATACATTCTAAGTTTTAAATTAGCCTTAATTGGATGATAATGATAACAAAAGAATTTTCCAACTTAGCTTTATAATGACTCCTTTGTCATAGGTAGTCTCTGCTGCCAGCAAACGTCTATAGTTTCAACAGGGATACCTTTTAACCATTTGATCATTCATTATTCCATCCATTTCAGAGTATAATAAAAAAGAATGAATCTGCAAATATGTCTCCGTATTTTTGTATCACTTTTCCTTTTTTCTTATTTTATAAGATAAAAAGCCATTGTCTTGGTTTGGTGGCCAACTGTTTAGACAATTCCATTCACTGGTTGTAATTTAACTGAACAAGTTGGCTCGTGATGAGACCCCTTGTCTTATAATTATAAGCCATTACCCTGTTTTGGTATGCAGTATTGGTAATGTCAGTTGAACTATTCCCCTTATGATCATGGTAAGCAGGCTTGTAATAAGACCTCTTATCTTTTATATCATATATATTTTAGAATTACACTCTGAGTAAGTATAAACTTTGATGAATGGGATGAACAATTTTCTCCTTAAGAGAACATGGATGACAAGGTAAGAGTCGACGATGCTAAGATTGAATTAGTTTCTGTTTTGTATTGATAACCGTTTTCAAGCTGCTTGAAAACAATAAAATGATTTACAATACTTCTAAATCTTGATAAGATTTCACAAAAATAAAATGGGGTTTTCAGAATCTAAATATATCTAATTCCATAGAAATTTTCCTTTCGTTAAGGCTTCCATTTCTCAAAAGTAAATACCAGAACTATTTCTTTTGAGTAACTTTTCAATATAGCAAAGACCAATGGGAGGCTTCTTACAACTTTATTTTCCTAAGATCCTAAAAATAAGTTATGTACACAAAAATTGAATATTTACAAAGGGAGGAGGGGTTACCTCCCTAATTGAAATTTTTTTTTCAAGATAAGGCCGTTAACAGGAAGAGAATCTCTCTTTCCCGTTAGATCTTGCAATATGAATGTGGAAGGGCCTATCTTCTCGCTGATTTGAAATGGTCCAAGCCACATTTTCTGGAACTTAGTGTGTTTCCCTTTATCTTCATGGGCTTTGTCCCATTTCAAAACTAGATCACCGACTCGTAATTGTTTTGAACTGGTCGAAGTTGTATCGAACCATGACTTGATAATTTGCTGATGTTTTGCATGTATGAATCTGGCTTATTCCCTTTCTTCTTCTAATTTCAAGATTTGATCATATCTTAGTTGAATACAAGATGAGGGACTTTCTTCAATAAACTACACTAAAGCTAGAGATGGAAATAGTAAATTTGCTGGTATGACAGCTTCCTTTCCATATACTAGATTAAATGGAGAAGTTCCTATGGAGGGCTTCTGTGTTATTCTGTCAGCCCATAGTGCAAATATCAAAGATTTATGCCAGTTTTTATGATTCTGCTCAATAGTCCTCTTAATGATTTTGATAAGATTTTTATTGGTGGATTCTGCTAAACCATTACCTTGAGGGTAGTAATTTGCAGAATACTTCAATTTAAATCCCCTTTTAATAGCAAACTCAAATATAGAATTTCCAGAGAAATAAGATGCATTATCAAAAACAAGAGCGTTTGGGACACCGAATCTGGTAATAATGAATTGATCTATGAATTTCATAATTGCCTCAGAGTTTGTTGTCTTCAACGGAATTGCTTCAACCCACTTAGTGAAGTAATCAATGGCGGTAAGAATATATCTGTGCTGTTTGGATGAATGTGGAGTGATTTCCCCAATGATGTCCAATCCCCATTGCTCAAAAGGTTGTTCAATGTTAACTGGTTGCAAAGGGAAAGTTGGCTTCCTTTGTCTTCCACTAGTGGTTTGACAACTTTGGCATTTCATTACGTATTCATGAGTATCTCTGAACAAAGTGGGCCAATAATATCCAGCATGAATGATTTTGTGAGTTATTGTATCAGCTCCAAAATGTCCTCCTGCTGGTCCATCATGTAGTTCCTGCAAAACATTTTGCGCTTCAGGTTTTTCTAAACATCTTAATAAAATTGAATCATAATTTCACCTAAACAATACATCATTTACAATTATGAAGTTCTTCGATTTCAATCTAATGGCACGTTTGTTTTTATAGGAAAGATTAGAAGGAGCGTATCCATTTTTTAAATAGAAGATCAGATCTGCATATTGTGATTCAAGATTTGTGATACTTATCTGATTGATTTCTTCAGTATCTTCTATACCTTCAGGTTCCTGAATATTGGATGCTCCTGCTAACAACCTGCAAAAACCTTGGCCTTTGACAATCTTTGCTGGCTTGATTTCTAAGTCATATTCTTGTAATGCTGTGACCCAATTTGCTCTCTTTTCTCCTAATTCCCTTTGAACTAGTAATTGTCTTACTGCTGAAAAAGGAACTATAACTTTTGTGTGAGCTTTTAAGAGAAAGGGTCTGTAGTGTTTAATGGCTTTGTACACAGCAAAGGCTTGTTTTTCAACTTCCAAGTAATTAAGTTCAGCACCTTGAAGATTTGAGCTGTAAAATGAGATTGGTGCTTCCAAGTTTTGATCATTAATCTGAGTCAGCACTGCTGCATAAGATGAAGCGGATGCGAGGGTATATAGCATGAAATGACTTGAAAAATTGGGAGTGCTTAAAGCAGGGGCATTAATGATTGATTGTTTGATGGAATCAAATGCCTCTTTCTCTGCAGGTCCCCATTTAAACACCGAATTTTTCTTGATCATCGTTTGCAATGGTAAAATAATCTGGGAAAAATCTGGAACAAATCTTTTAACAAAGTTAATTTGACCCAAAAATGACTGCATGGATTTTTTATTATGAGGGAATGGAATATCAGAAATCTCTTTAATTCTATCTGGATCAATATAAATACCATCCTTTGAAACAATGAAGCCCAAAAGCTTTCCTTGATTAAGAGCAAAAAAGGACTTCTTTGGATTAAGCGAGATACCATACCTTTTGCAGCGTTCAAAGATTTGTTTCAAATCATGTAAATGATTAGATCTTTTCTTGGAAAATACAGTAATATCATCTAAATAGACAACTACTGATTTATTGATCAATCCTTTGAATGCTATGTCCATTGCTCTCTAGAATGTAGCTCTAGCATTGATAAGTCCAAAAGGCATTTTTTGGTAAGCATAAGTTCCCCACTTAGTTCTGAAGGTAGTTTTAAGCCTATCATCAGGATGGACCAAAATTTGGTTATATCCTGAAAAACCATCTAAAAAGGACATTAACTCAGAACCAGCTACCAAATGGAGTGTTTGTTCCATGGTAGGTAAAGGGAAGTTATCCTTTTGGCTTGCCTTGTTAAGATTTCTGAAATCGATACAAATCCTAATGTCGCCATTTTTCTTTCTTACTGGCACCATATTGGACACCTAGTTTGAATGTCTGACAAGAAAAATTATCTTAGCCTTCAAGAGTTTATTTAGTCCAGCGTTTATTTGACTCTCTCGGTTAGGATGAATCTTCCTTAACTTCTGTTGCACTGGCTTTTGTTCGGAAAGTATTGGAATAGTATGCTGAATGATTGATGCATCGTATGTTTTCAAATCATCATATTTCCAAGCGAAGACATATTTATTTTTCCGCAATAATCTAATGAATGTCGTTCTTTCTTCTAAAGAAAGTCCTAATCCCAAATTGATGTTTTGAGGATTTTCCTCAGTACCTAGGTTTATCAATTCAAATCATAAAGTCGAACTCTGAAGCTTTGAATTGGTCACCTATTTAAACCTGTCTTTAATATCATAAAGATCTTCAAGCTTGACCACTGGTTTAGGTATATAGTTTTCTTCTTGCTTTTCCTTCATTTGAAGGTCATGATCACTTTCATCAATGATTTTATCATCGTAGGACTTGTTAAAAGTCAAGAAATTTAAAATGTCTTCATCATGATTGAACACTCGCCAATTGGCGACATTATTGGGAATTGATGGCCTAAAAATTAACTCTACTAAAAATCTGTCTGGGTTGTAATCTTCGGATGGAAGGAGTTTGGAAGCAACATTAGCTAGTAGGTCTGCTGCTGCATTCTGGGACCTAGGGATGGGAGAAATATTGAATGCTAAAAATTGAGATATGAGTTCCTGCATCAAAGACTGATAGTGCTTGAGATAACTAGAAAGGCAATGAATTGTATTTCTAACTTGTTTTATAAAAATTTCTGAATCACCGAACACTTTCAAATATTGAACTTTAAGACCAATTGCTTTGTAGAGTCCTTGAACTAAGGCCTCATATTCGGCTGTATTGTTTGTGCATTCAAATTCCAATCTGCATGATAACATAGTTTTTTCTCCCTCAAGACTAACTAAAATACATCCTGCTCCTGCACCTTCACTAGATTTAGACCCATCAAAGTATAGTGACCAAAATAAAGAATTATCAACAATTTTATTTACAGTTTCCTCAGTAATATTAACACATCTTGATCTATCTGTTTGTGAAAAATTTTCGATTTGAGATGTGAAATTATTAACTGAGAAAGGAGATGGTTGGGCAGTGAAATTGCCAAAGAATGATTCAGATGAGTAATTCCCCAAAATATTGTTATTGAATGCTATTGGTTGATTTTCTTGTTCAAATTCAGTAACAATATGGGTCATGTGTTTCTCTCGATCGATCTTGATCTGATTTGGCTTTCCTTTATAAGGTAGCCACATATGGGACCAATCGGTGGAAATATAACCATGGAGTTTCTCAGACCAGTCTCTACTCAAAATCAAACCATAAAATTCAGGTATATCAGCGATTAAAAATATCAATTTTCTGAACCACTCTTGGATCAGCTGATAACTTGATAGTTACTGAGTTGATTTCCCCTAAAACCTGGACCTTGGTTCTATCCAACTGTATAATATGAATTGCAGACTTTTGGGGTTCAATGTTCAGTTTTGAACAAACTGAAGTTGGCATTATATTAGAAAAAGCCCCTGAGTCAATCAAACAGTTGTGTAAATTTCTATTATAGATCTCATAGGTTAAGAGGAAAGGAGGAGGGGGGATATGTGTGAGCCAGTGAACGAAAGCTGGTCTACGAGTTGGACCACTCTGCCTTCATGCGGAAAACACATTACTCGAAAGAGTGAGGAGACGATGGCTCCCATGCAATAAATATAGTCACGCCCAAGGAGTAGATTGTAGTCTAAAGGTCCTTGGACTACCATTACGTTCATGTACACGGTTTTCCCTCTCAAAGTTATGGGCAAACTTGGAAGGATCCCTAACGGTCGACTGGTTCCTTTGTCGAAGCCTGTTAGATTTCTCATCTCAGGCATAAGCGATGGTGAACCAAGCGCTTTCCAAGCAGTTGAGGAAAGGATACTCACAGAAGCCCCTTCATCTATGATGGTACCGACCATGACCATTCTGTAAGCTTGTACAATGATTCAGAATGGTACACTAGCCGGTAAACGGGGTCTGCCTAGTAGATTCCAATCGAAGGAAATGACTAGGTTGCTCGGAGGTGGGACTGAATAAACGACCGGGTATGACTCTGACGAACTTCCTTCCTGCAGTAAAGGAACGGGTAGATTGGCCCCATGTTCATCGAAGTCTGTGTTTACGAAAAGAATTTGAACGGTGTCGTTCTCATTCTCTTCGGTGATTGTATCATCTGAAGATGGACCTTCTGAAGACAAGACCGGGTCGACTGCCGCCTCAACCTTTTGACTTTCGTCTGGTATGGATTTAGCGGGTTTATCTTCAATGATAGATGCTTCGACTGACCACAAAGTTGTGTCGGTCGGATTTTCAACTAGCGATGGACTCGGTAAGAGTTTCTTGTATCCAGGAGGAAGCCACAGCGGTGAAGCGGGACGGTTATCCAAGACTCTTTTAGCTTCGTCCAGGAAGGGACAACGGTGGACGACATGATTGCCTTCGCACAGTTTGCAAGGAAATTTACATCTTCCTTTCTGTCCAGAGACTTCGTTTTCACTAGTTGATGGTGTGCTTTCAACATGATCATCAGAGGTTGATGACACCGCATTGTGCAAAAGAGGAGATCAGTCCCTTAAGATCCGAGGGATACAAGGGCAATCTCGATGATAGTGGTCCCCTTTGCAAATGACACATGGAGATTTAGGTCTAGATGGTGTCGTGTGTGGATTTTCGCTAGATGATGCATGGTTACCCCTTTTTGCCTTTGGCTCCTTCTTCTTCTTTTCCTTTTTTTCCTTCCCCTTCTTCTCCTTCTTAGTTACTTGATTTTTTGTTTTTACCAGCGTCATCAAGCGAAGAGGAAGGAGAAGAGGGAGAAACGAACGAAGTAGAAGGTTGGGGGGTAACTCTAGTATCATCTAGTTGCTGACTTGATTGTTCAGGAATCACGGTATTCTGAACGACGGAGGTCGAGAAGAGCCATATTGGCAAGCCAATCGTCAACCCTGGAAGTGACAACGTGGCCATATGAGGTGCACCAACATCTCCCCAAGAGGAGAAAGAACCAGGATTTCCTCCAAGGGGAAATCCTTGGTTAGTGGACTCCATTTTCCCAACCTAAGACCAACGAAGCGAATAGTGATGTTATTCCGATTAAAATAAATTTTAGACGCTTTGACACAACTTGCTTTTTCAATTTTTAAGAGTCCAGAAAAAACAAAAGATGACTCTAGTTGCCTTCGATTTTTAATGAGCCTGAAGTGACAAGTGCTCAGATGGACCTTTTCCTTTAAGGAGTCTGAAAAGGAACGAAAGAGACTACTCTAGAAATCTAGACAGAGGGATTACCAAACCAATCGCAAAACTGCAGAATACTTTTTATGATACGGCAGTCAATCTTCCTGAATGATGTGTTCAGTGCATTGCGATCGATAGGGCGGCAGACACGGCTTCGTAAGGATAAAGGATATAGCCTATTGTGGTCTCCCAATATATACTCGACGGTATGTGGGAGCACAAGTCCATACTGGCACTTGTCGTCTCAAAGAGGAGGAAGAATCACCCAACCTACGATGAAAGCGATAGTTACCAGGCTTTACGACGTCGGAATACGTCTCTAGCCTAGACTTCTAGACATTGTGCGTTAGGTTCCAAAGCGTTTTTATGTTCATTGAATTTATTTTACAATTGATCTTTCTTAAGAAGTTTGCCTTTCAGGTTCACCACGCGATGTAGATATACAATTCCTAAAATGCAATCTAAGATGATAAACAATCTTTTGATCTTCTTCTTGCAATGAAAATCCTAGCTACTAAGCAAAGAGAAATGAGATTCTTTCAACATAGAGCAAAGAGTACACATTAGATGCACTGTCCTAAATCAACAAGCAGTCTAAATGCAAATGCACATGCATGTATTTGTTTTCAGCCTTCTTAATGTGTGAATGACAAGAAGAATGCTAAGTACAAATCTGAATTATCTTCTCAAAGCGACAATACTAACAATTTTTCTTCAAAACACGAAAGGAATATAATGACGACACTTTGCGATTTTGAGTTGAAAACTGTTTTCGACACTTAAAAAACCACTAATTCAAATCAAATACAAGAGTAATTGTATAATCGACCATCAAGAACGATAGGATTCTTTTCTTTGACTGAAAACAACACTTGCGACACTTCCAAATCAAAAAACGACAGTTTGATTACGCTACTTTTTTGTAAAAGAGAACTGTAAATGGCGCACAATACATAAAAACATTCACAATTCTTTGTATTATGGAGGAGGAATCATGCAAAGGAAGGGAGTTTCCACAGTGGTATACTGATCACAGACAGCAAAACTCCTGAATAATGCTGAAGAGAGTGGACAAAAAAACCAAAATCTGGAAGTAAAAGAGGTCTTATCTGATCAGCGCACCTGCAACACAGGGAAAGTGCGATGCAGCGCACCTACTGCACACGGGAAGTGCGATGCATCTAGATTCCCAAGAGGAGAAAGTGCGATGGGCCAGTGACGAGACTTCAACTTGGTTTTTGGTCACAGTTTGCAGCTTAGTTCAGGGATTTAGGCCGAGCTAATGATAGTCAGTAAATAGAAATCACAGGGGCTGATCTAATGAGGTTATTAGACACACCACCAGGGCAATTAGGATGTTTGCAAATCGATTGTTCAGTTTATAAACAAAACCCGGAGATAGACTGAAGTAGCATTGATCTACTTTGCATTTGCATAGCAAATGCAGTTCGAAGGTTAGCTGGCTTGACTTCAGGCTCCGTCTGTAAGTTTATAAAACAAACAAATATAGACAAGCAAACAATCTATTCGCTCCCCAGTGGAGTCGCCATTTTGTTATCGGGAAATCTAGTGTCTATGCAGAGCTGCTAGTCCCACTAAGACGGGTAGCTATCTTAGAAACAAACAGATTAAAGTTACTTTTGTTTTCCTTTATGAGAAGTAGATAGGAGAGGATCAAAGAATACCAACCTCGATTTTTCGCTCGGTTCCTTGCTTGTTCCTTCTCCTCATCGACAGGTCTTTGCCGCTTCTCCCTTGACCACTCCGCTTCAAAGAGTACCTGTAAAGTCAAAGCAGCATAATACCTTCAAAGTGCAGATATCTACAATCATAAGCAATATAGGACCAGATATATATTGACCACACAAATGCATATACTATCAGACATACATGAATGTGGAGGAAAACTTGAATAGCTTTATTGATGTGAAGATTAGAAGAGAGGATTACAACCCATTGATCTGACCCAGCGTCATCCTCCCAGCATGAAAGCCCTTCTTCACCTCATGAAAAGCTTAGATCACCCAACACTATGATATTACACCAAGAAACTAACAACACTTCCTTACAAGATACAAAATTCCAGCCTCTGGATCTCTGGGATGAGGGATCCATATATAGATGATTACAGGGAGGTGAGTCAGCTTCTGGGATTTTGATTAGTGTCTTCTCTCTGATAGTTCTTGATTCCACTTGGAGATTGATGATCTCTTACTCATCCCTGGGCGAATTCAGAGAGGCAAGTGTCATAGGAGAAGTTTCTAGAAGATTCCGTGATCATCCACCTTGCAAACTGTCTCTGCCATTTGTCCATTTTCGCCCATCGCACCCTACAGAAGGGCTTTCCAGTATGCATCGCACCTTTTACACTGGGTAGGTGAGATGCATCGCACCCTTAGCACTGAGCAACTTGTATGGTCCAGTTTTGACCAGTTCTGAGCAGTTTTCTGTGGAGAACTTCTAGGAGATGATGTAATCAACTGACCTTGTTCCTTTAGGGCATGAAACAACACTTTTAGGGACTTAGAAGCCCTTAGTTTATGGACATATATGATTGGGGTTGCAGTGCCCAAAAATGTCTATAACACTAAGTATCCGCTGGTGTGTCTCCAAATGATCCTCAAGTCTTCTCTTATACTTTTCCTGTTAATGAATCAACGGTCGAGATTAAGTCTCTAATCAACGGCTAAGATTAAAACAGACTTGATCCTCGTCTCTTTGAAGCTTCTCACCCTTATCTTTATTAATACCCATTAATATTTTTATTTTCCTAAGTTTAGACTTAGGAACCCATTAAAAATATTAATTATTTTAATAGCTCCTTATCCGGGTGAAATTTCTCCAAACGATTTCTGGGTCTTGGAGATCTCATGTATTCTAGCCCTTCCACAAAATTTTGAAGTTAGAGCACATCCAATGCTACCCAAAATCAACAAGACACACTACACACCAAGGGGATAGAGATACTAGACAAATACATAGGGAGGTTGGACGTGGACAACTTGATGATGATATCAGGAGGGACCTCCAGAGGAGGAAGTTGGGTTTCCTGTGTTAGGAGCTGCGGGAACCACGACACAAGTGCACCAAGGGCAAGGCCCATTTCATTGAGGTGTATTCAGATAGCGAGCCTGATGATGAGATTGCGCAAGAGGTTGTTGTAGGAAATAGAGGACCCAAGTGCGTGGGAGGTGGACCACCACCACCACATCCACTTGGGGAAGGAGGGTCGTTGTTGCCTACTGGAGGTATTATTGCTTCACTTCAGGAGTTTTGAAGTATCTAACACTACGGATCACAGGCACGGTGCAGGGACAATGTGTTACAATGATAGTGGATAATGGGGCTACCCACAATTTTATTGATGCTCAAATGGTCGAGCGGAGAGGCATATGTACAAAGACATTTGGGGGGTTTCCAGTGCTTGTTCCAGGGGATGAGACCATGCAGTGCACAAGATATGTTCCCAACTTGACACTGGCCATGGCGAATTATTTAGTGACAAATCATTTCTTTGTGGTGGATGTGTCGGACACCAATGTGGTGATGGGGGTCTAGTGGTTATATTCTTTGGGGCGTGTCACTACTGATTGTAAGAAATTAGAGATGGAGTTCTTGGGGTCGAATGGGAAGCTAGTAGTATTGAGGGACATGCATTCGTACTAGTGTTGCAAACATCGCGATAAAATCGAGATTTAAAAAATGGTGATCCAATGCGAAAAAAATCATCGAGTTGCGTGGTAGAGCGTTTTTAAAGGTCATTTTTCATTTTTTTAATTCATTTTGTAGACATAAGGCAGAAATGAGAGCTAAGGAGGAGGAGAACTCATCTATAAGGGCAAGAGAGGAGAAAAGTGAAGTAATTTAACATCCCAAGCAAAAAAAATTCAAGTTTGGACCAAGTTTCTTCAGCAAGGGGTGGTTTTCAAGTATGGGCATCAAATTTGGCCCTATTTTTTTTGTTTTTTCCATCCTTTTCCATTGGTCTTTATCACCCATATATTTTCCATGATTTTTGCTTGCATTTGAGTGTGTTTTTTTGTTATTTTTGTTGCATTTAGTGTAGAAATTTTTTTTGGTAAAAAATGCAAATCTTGATTGCTAGTTTTATTTGTTTAATTTATTCTTGTGCCCTATTTTTTTTTCCATCATTTTTGCTTGGGTTTGAATGTGTTTTTTCTGCCATTATTGTTTCATTGAGTTGAAGATCTTTTTTTGGTCAAAAATTCAAAATGTTTTATGTAAATTTTAATTTCATTTATTTAACTTGCATTTCTTCTTGTGCCCTAGGTTCAAACTCCAATCTTACATTAAAACTCAAGATTCAACAAAGTTATATACCATGGAAATTGGACCCTCTGTGGTAATTTGGTGAACTTGATGGAGTGTTTGACAGATCAAATTTGAGTTGCAAGTTATGTGGCCATCATTTAACAAGGGGGGTATATAGATTGAAGTTCCACGTTGCACAAATTCTTGGACATGAAGTAGGCCCTTACAAAAATACAAATCCAGAAATAATCTACAGAGCCCTCAAATCATTGGAAGAAATAGAGACAACCAAAGTGACCAAAGCAACTCTGAAGAGTCAAATGGTAGAGGATGGAGTGGCAGGATTGGAAGGTGACCATGAGAGTGGTATTGGTTCTTCTTCAGATCAGCATCAACACTCAACCACGTAGTTGCCTCATCATTTTGTGTTCCTAGAACCACACCTGGTGCACAACCATATATCACGTCACCTCTTAAAAAAAGGGAGAAGGAAGAAGCTGACAAGTTGTTGCGCATGTGTCTTCTTTGGAGTGACATTCCTTTCAGCATTGCCAGGTGTTGGAATTTCTAATTCTAACTGTTATAAATCCTTCCTGTACTTTCTGATTTATTTATTTCTGCTTGTTATGTTAATTAACAAGTTATTTACCATGTAAATACTGAAAATAAATACAAGTACAGTCTCAACACATACAAATCATCAACTGAAGGAAAAAAAAGAACACAAGTGACACCATTATTTTTGGACCAATGTCCCCGGAAAAACCCAATGCGTGAAAACTGTTGCAACTATCTGAGGGTTTTATTATTAAGCAGTTTCAGAATACAATCTGGGTGCCAGCAATGGCTCACCCAACAGAGAACGCCCTCGGCAGTAGTACCTCTCAGTCGGAGACAGATATTAGCCCCAATCTGCTCCACGAAATCTCCCAGCGTCAGCCTCCAGGGTCTGCATCAGCCTCTCTGGCCCAACGTCAGCCCAGCATCAGCCTATTTGGCCCAGCATTAGCCTCTCGGGGCTCTGCGTCAGCCTCTGGAGCCTCTGCGTCTCCCATGTTGGCCCTCCTCAGGCTCTGCACAACGCCTGGCTACCTCTGTGTGCCCTCTAGCTGGCTCTGCGTCAAACCTCTCCCGATTTCTGCGCTGATGCTCTCGATACTATCTCTGCCTCTCTACTACTGCATTCACTGCCCCTTAGCTACAACTCTAATAACTCCTTCAATTTCCTCAGTAAGCCCTACCCCAGAAAATCAAATTCTTGATCAACTCGGTGTATTCTCCAAGTGACCCTCAAGCCTCCTCTTATACTTTTCCCGTTGAAAATTCAACGACCGAGATTAAGTCCCTAATCAATGGATAAGATTAGATCTGGCTTGATCCATGACTTTTGGACCATTCTAACTCAATTTTATATTTTATTTTCCCTAAGTGTAAACTTAGGGACTTCATTAAAAATATTAATTATTTTAATATCTCCCAAACTAGTTAGATTCTGCCCAAACCATTTCTGGGTCTTGGTGATCTCATGTGCTTTAGCCTCTCCACCAATATTCGTGGCTAAAGCACATTCGATGATACCCCAAATCAACAGCAGGAACAATCCATTTTTCCAGTCCGCGATTATTGCTATTGCTACTGTTGGCTTGGGGTACAAAGCCCCGTCGTATGATGAGTTTAAAGGGCACATTCCTCAAAATGAAAAGGTTGAAGGCACTAAGATATTGGAGGAGTTTTGGGTCTCATTGGCACACACAGGATGCACTATGATGTCAAATGGTTGGACCGATCAAAAGGGTAGAACCCTTATTAACTTCTTGTTTAATTGTCCCGAGGTGACAATGTTTATGAAATTTATCGATGCATCTACACATATAAAAAATGCATGGTTATTATGTGATTTGTTGGGCGTGTTCATTCAGGAGATGGATCCACAAAATGTTGTCCAAGTCATAACAAAAAATGCTGCAAATTATGTTGTTGCTGGAAGGATGCCTATGGAGAGGCATCCTAACTTATTTTGGACACCTTGTGTTGCACACTGCATAGACTCGATGTTGGAGGACATAGGAAAAATTCCTTTTGTCAAGGATATTGTTGAATCATCAAAAATCATTAAAAAAATCTATGTATAATCATGCATTTGTGCTTCATTTGATGAGAACATTCACCAACAACAAAGAGTTGGTGCACCCTTCCATTACACAGTTTGCCACTAGCTTCATATTTCTTCAATCCCTCCTGGATTTTATGTGGGATGTGAAGACAATGTTTCTTTCAGAGGAGTGGCATTCTTTGTCATATATCCGCAAATTAGAGGGAGATGCCATATGCAAGCTAGTTTTATACCAAGAAAGCTTATGGGCGACAGTGCAGAAGGTGTGTAGCATTATTCAACCTTTGATAAAGGTTCTTCAGTTAGTTGATGGAGACAAGCCTGCAATGGGCTACTTGTATGAGGCCATGGATAGGGCCAAAGAATCCATTATCAACTACTATGATGATAAGGGGGATGAGGGATTTGAGAAACAACAACTCATATGGGCAATGATTGATGAGCGATGGAACAATACACTCCATCGTCCCATTCATGCTGCATGGATCTACCTGAACCCCGCATTTTCTTACTCTTGCGGTTTCTTATTTGATGCTGAGGTCATGGATGGATCCATCACTTGTGTTCAGAAGATGGTGCCATCTCCAGCGGAACATGCAGAAATCTCCAAAGAAATGGAGATATATAAGATGGCCGGTGACACATTTAGCTTTGGCATGGCTATCCATTATAGGAAAACCAAAATTCCAGATAAGCTTTAGTTTATTTCAATTTTCAAATTTCATTGTCTCTTCATACTTTGCATAAATTTTCAAATTTCATTTTTTTTCTTATGTTTATCTTATTTGTTGTAGATGCATGGTGGAGAAGCTATGGTGGCAGAGTAGCCAATCTACAAAGACTTGTCATGCGAGTGCTATTGGAATTTCTAAGTTTAACCCATTAGAAATTCTTCTTGTACTATCTGATTTATTTCTTCCTACTTGTTTAATTACTTCACAAGTTATTTACCATGTAAATAATGAAAATAAACACAAGTACAGTATCAACATCTACAAATCATCAACTGAGAGAAAACAAGCACACAAGTGACACCATTATTTTTGGACCAATGTCCCCGGAAAAACCCAATGCAGGAAAACCGGTGCAGCTATCCGGAGGGGTTTATTATTATGCAGTTTTCAGAATACAACTAGGGTGCCAGAAATGGCTCACCCAACAAAGAATGCCCTCGGCAATGGTACCTCTCCTCGAAGACGGATATTTTGGCTTGTTGACCACTACGTGTCAACGACTCATAGCAGTACAACTCCTTTTTTTCACAAAAGGGATAGCGCTTGATCAATGTGTCCATGCCATTCGACTATCATCATCAACCTGATCATGTTATTTTTTAAACCCAGTCTGCATGTGTAAATTGTAAATAATCTTAGCAGATCCGTGTCATGCATGTAATTGCCTAGGTAAACCTAATTTTCTAGTGATAATCTACATTCCGAAAGGTTTTTTGTCTCACCGATCCATGATTGGCAGAGTTTTCCTTCAGCCTAAACCCAAAGCCAGAATGCATTTTGTCATTAGAATCTTAGGGGAGTCCTAGTGTGCTAGATCGAGTCTATGTAAAAGTGATTTGGGAATAATCCTAACTATTTGGTTAGGTTATTTTATTACAAATTGCTTGATCTGCTAGATTATGTTTGTACCGTAGAACTGGGTAGTCTATGAGGGTCTATGTCAAATGGGTTTTCCCCCTTGATATGTAAAAATGTAAAAATCATGATGTAAAATGTCTTGAGAGTTAGAAAAATAATTTATACCCTCATAAGTCCTAAGTCCTAAGTCCTAGGTCCTAGGTAATTTTAAATTTTCCAAAGGCTAAATTCGAGGGTCCTTTAAAAAAAAAAATTTTAAGAGGTCTAGGGACTAAGGTGAAACGATTATTTTGCTAAATTATATGCCCTTGGTCCCTAGGGTTAAGTCAAAGTCAAAATTTTGAGGAAATTAATTCCAAAATTAATTAAAATGCATTTAAATGATAATTTCGAATTTCCTCATTATTTTAATTTCGACGGATGAGATTAAAAGATTTTTTGATCCTCATCAACGGTCGAGATCGCTTTGACAAGGATCACTCGAACTAGCCGTTGGGAAATTTTTCTTTAAATAGGAGGTCAGTTGTCCATTGACATCATTTGATCTTGGAGTGGTGTGCTAAGTGATAGCTCTCTTGTAATCGTTTTTTCATGTGCAAATAAAGAAAGACTTTGGGGTTAATCTTTGCTGGTGTTACTCTTCAGGAAAATGTTGTAAGATGTTTTAGTTTCTTGCATAGATTTACTTTCAGCCATCGATGTTAGCTTATTGAAGAGTGATTTAGACACAGGTATCTTGTTTAATCACTAGGGTTTGAATGATAGTTTAATTTCTGAATATAACGACAGGTATCTCCATTTAAATCTGAATTTCATTGTCATTTTCTCCCTCTATGTTAATGGTTGAATTAAGTTTTGTAGGAAATCCTTGATTTTGAGATCACCGGGCGTTCGAGGAAGTCTGTAGTTGGACCAGCCAACTCCCGGATATCATTTTCTGAAGAGCCCAGCTGGTTTTGATCCCAGGCTTATCATTAAAACTTCTGTTGTGGATGCATGAAGGGTTTTCTGAAGCACCTTATCTTAAATTCAAAATTTTAAAAATATATGTGTGGCATAATGACAAATCTGGCTGCTTAGAGCCTTTAACTTATGAATACTGTAATTATTTAGTTGGTTTTTGGGTTTTTTGTTTCATCCTTGCATATTTTGTTTTTGGGTGTCTTGTTTTGCCATCACAGGTTGCAGCTCTGAAGGAGAATTCTGGTTTGAAGCCAAATCTAGGCCCTAGAGGGTAAGATTTGGCCTCAGAATCAACGCTTGCGGGTTTTCTAAAAAATTTCGAGGGTTTGTTCAGTGCTTACAGGGGTTTCTAAAAATTTTTGAGGTTTTTTTTCAAGCCATTTGTCTTCTGTTGCCTAGGGTTTCATTTTCGCAAGAAAATTTCAGATTTTTTTTAAGGGTGTACACTGCCCTAGGCATGCAATAGAATCTCCATCCATGTCACACTTCATTCTCAATCTCCCTACACATCCATACAAGCCCCACGTCCACTCCTCATCTGCTGCCTCCAAACACATTTTCGAACAGCGTCTTTCTCCTACGCTGCTCTTCCTCAACGCTCATTTCCACTGTCAGTGTCTTCCCCTCCCTCACTGCGACTCCTCATCAATTTTTTACGCATTTCTCACACTATCTTCCTACCTGCATGCTCTCCTTCCCTCCGCGCAGCCTCCACACTGTCAAACGCAGCGCTCTTCAACGCCTTCAGCCCATAGTCTCCTACCAATCGTTGCACCATTGAACCCTCTCCATGCAGCTTCGGATTACTCTTCCACGCTTTTCTCCATCACTCAGCTCCATCGCTCCATCAGCATGCAACATCCTCTTCCTCACTACTCAACTAAGGTTCTCCCTCTGCGTTGTCTTCTTTGTTACCTACGTATTACCTCACACAGCTCTCACGTGGTCCTATCTCTCATCTGCTGCTCCAAACCCGCACTCTCAGCCATGATTTTTCCCATCCGGTCTGCGGTTTCCTCAATCCAGAACCTCTCCAACTTGCAGCTAGCTTGAGCTGCTGCCACTACCCATGTCGTCCCCTCGCTCGAGCTTCTCCCTTCCGTCAACCCTGCGTTCACCTGCATATCAAACAACGAAACATAAAATAATCGAAAGTCTTCTGATTTACATTAGGTTGTATATCAGGTATATCTATAGATAGTTCTTTCCTTTTTCATGTATATTTGTTTAGGGTTTTGGTTAGTATATGTGTATATTTGATTAATCATTTTAAGTTTCATTTTAACAAATTTTAGTTTAGATTTTTTATTTTTTTTTGGTTTAAGCTTAGGCTATATTAAAATTTTAGACTTTTTTATTTTCGTTCAGATTTTTTATTATTGTTTTATTTTAATCATAAAAAATCTAAAGAACATAAAAAAAAAAAAATTTAAAAATCCTAAAAATTCAAATCATTAAAAAATTAAAAAATAAAAAAAATGGAAATTCCTTTTGATGTCTTTTTTTTGTTGTGGTATCAGTATTCATCATTTTACTATAGTTAAATGTGCTTAAATTTTTATCTGGAGTTTTCCTAGATTTCGAATTTCAAGCATAATCATTTTAAATTCTAGGTGCTTACCTTTTAAAATTTCGTGGTTATTCAAAGTATTCGATCTTTTGAAAATTTAATTGTTGGAGCTTCGCTGAGTCATTGAAATTGATCGTTATTGCTTGATTGTATTAATGTTCATCGTATGCTAGAGATTTCAGTAAGTATTTTCAAGCAATTGTTAAAAGGATTGTTCATATTTCTATTTCCTAAGCAGCAGCGACAAACCAATTACTCAGTTTTCACTTCATCTAGCGAAGGCACTGGTCTTAAACATTTAAAGATCTAATCAAATTTTAAACATCGATCAATTGCTTGTTTCCCCCGCTGTGTCTCCCAAGCCAGCTAATTTCTAGTTGGTCTTCCTTTATCCCATAGGGTCTACCCCTCTTAGCCTAGGGAGACAGCTTAAATGGAGAGATCGGGGATCAGGGTGACAACCCCCGATCTAAGCGTTGTCATCGTGCTTAGACACTCTGTGCGACAACATTTTTTGGCACTGTTGCCGGGGATAGAGTTTTTTCTGTCCTTGGTTTCCTCGACATTCATCTCGTTTCTTTCCTCTCGTCCTTTCCTGTCTTTGACTCCTTCCTTTTGAGTTTTTTCGTGTTACACTTTCTATCCGGGTGGCGACTCCACTTCATTCACCTTCCGCAAAGGTGTATACTAGAAGACATCTGAGCAATTTGGTTAATCCTACTCCTAATCATGAAAGGGCTCTCAGAGTACGATTACACAAATTCCCTTCTCGTACACTTCTTGTTAACCTCGGATAAGAGGCCCTCTCTGATATCCGCTTGCTTTTTACTAGCCTGGATGAGCACGACATCAAGGATATATTTGCCCCTTGTGATTTTTCTAACATTCAAGGTTATCCCGATGATATTCCGAAGCATGGGATGGATAAATTTCCTATCTTTTAGGGAAATAATGCAATTAGTGCTAACTCGCATCTGAAAGCTTTTAGTTCATGGCTGGGAAAATTTGCAAGGGCTGCTGATTTTAATCATGAAGACGTTAAAATGACCCTTTTCGTTCTAACCTCGGAAGGCGATGCTTTAGATTGGTTTATGGAAAAGCCTCGAGATTCATTTGATTCCTTGCAATCGATTGTTAATGCCTTTAAGGAAAAGTATGGAGATAAGAGAGAAGGAAGACACCTCGTGAAAGCTATTAGCATAATCAAAAAGAGAATGAAACCTCTGAAGAATTTAACAAAACGTTTAATGATATTATTAAGGAATTACCTCAAGATTATAAACCCACTGACAAATCTCTTCGAGACTTTTAAATTGATGCCTTTAGCCCTGAGCCCTCTTACGAGCTAAGACATGCTAAACTTCCTGATTATAGGGACTGTCAAGCTTTAGCCGTAGAGCTTGAAAAAGATAAGGCAGCATTTGGGAAGTCTGAAATCCCAGGTTTCGATAGGCATTCAACGAAATTGAAAGAGCCTAAAGGAAAAGAGGTTCAAGAACCTGATAACGACCTTGTTCAGAAATTGTTGCAAAAAATTGAAAGCATGGAGATTAACCAAGCAAAATTAACCTCTAACCATGCTAAGGAAATAAGTACTTTGCAGAATAGGTTGATCCAAATGGAAAGGGATTAAACGCAGAATTTCTAGCCTAGAAATAATAATAATAATCGAAATAATAATTGGCAGAAGAAGGGTCAATATAGTGAGCAGAGACCACCTAATTCGCTTGAACATACTAATTTGGTCGATGATGCTCCGCCTTATTGTCGGGCTTGTGATGGTATTCATGAAGAGGCTACTTGCCCCATTGTTAGAAGAATTTAGGATAATGGAATGTTTGGGGCAGGTAATCAAATAAATGTATTGGGTAAAGAGTTTCCTTTGTCTATGAACGACTGGATGGAAGTTAAGGAAAATAGTCGAGATGTTATGCATCCCTCGTCAGCTTTTGGTATAAATAATTTTGAAAATGAAGATGATATTTTGGCTAAATTATATGGTGAAAAACCTTCTCCAGAGCAAATCATGGAAATTGCTAGAGATAAAGGTTTAACTTATCAAAAAAGGGATAAAGATCAGAGTGGGAATCAGATTCCCCCTCAAATTTTTAACCCAGGTTCAAACTCTGGATTAGATGTCGATTTGGGAAGTTGGTTTAATAATGCAAAAATCTGGGTTCCTGTCTCCGAGATTGTGAAAATTCCTTCCCAAAGAGCTAAGCTACTAAAAGCTATTGAAGGTTCTCAAGCAAATGTTTCTCAACAGAAAGCCCCGGAGGTTGATTATCACGATGCTCCTATATATTTGCAAAGTTTAGATTCAGATAACAAGGATCATCAACCTTTCTTTATCACTTTGATGGTTAATGGGTATAAATTGAATAATTGCATATTGGATTCTGGTGCATCAGCTTGTATGGTCATGGAACAACTTAATTTAAGAGTTTCTAGACCCTATTACAATATATGTGCCATGGATTCTAAGAAGATTGAAGTTCATGGTTTGATCAAAAATTTAGAAGTTCATTTATCAGTTTACCCTGACATTATGATTGTTATGGACATTGTTGTTGTTGTTGATGTGCCTGATGCTTGGGGTATGATTTTATCTAGAAAATGGGCCTCTGATCTAGGAGGGAGTATTAAAATGAATTGGTCATATGCTATGATTCCTTCTCCTAGAGGCGATGGTTTTGTGAGACTTAATAGAGAGCCCAAGAGAAAATTCCATGTTGAAGATCCTAAGAGACCTCATAACGAGATAATTAAAGAACAATCCGACATTGGGAATTATGCTATCATGTCTAATTTCATAGTTCCTCCTGATGATAAGGTTGATAAAAAGATTAGGGATCTCAATGATAAAGTTTGGTACATGTATTTTGATGGTGCATCGTCTAGGCATGGTAAAGGTGCAGGAATAGTATTAAAATCTCCCCTTGGTCATATTTTCAAGTTTGCCTATCGATTGGAATTTGAAGCAACCAACAACGTTGCTGAATATGAAGCTTTGTTGTTGGGTCTTGAGTTGGCAAAGGCTTTAAGAATCAAGTTGCTTAGCATTAAGGGGGATTCTGACTTAATTATCATGCAGCTTAAAAATAAATTTACATGTAAAAATCAAAGGTTAAGGAATTATCGAAATGCTGTATGGGATACTATGGAACACTTTGATGCCCTTGACCTTGAAGCTATCCCAAGAGAGCATAATAGTTCGGCGGATGAGCTTGTTGTAGCTGCTTCTACTTTGCAATTGTCTGATGGGCTAATTGAGGATAAGATTAAAATGGAAGTTATATTTAGACCTTCTGTTCCAGATAACTCAGAGCATTGGCAAGTCTTTAATGATGAAAAGCAAGTGATTCGTTTTCTTGATAATTTGGATGAGTTTGAAAATTTTCGGATAAATTCTGAGGAGGATGGATCTGATAATCATGAGCATATCATAAATCCTACTCCTAGGAATGTGGTTTCTTTAGAACAGCACTTTGATAGGCATGATGCCACAAAGTTGAAAGAGGAGAATAAAATGGATCCGGGCGAATACCTCGAGGTAAACATTGACACTTGTTAAAATTGGAAACCAGGGCAAAACTTCATGTGGGTTATCTTATTCATGGCTGATAATATTTTTATTAGATTCCTCTCGTCGAGAGGTGTAGGATTGATATAAAGATCATCCGATTCCGATAAGTATTCATGGAGATATGAATTTATTTTGATTATGGAATTATTATCAAGCCGACCTACAACTCATGTAGGCTCAGAAGCCCAACAGTCGCATCTATTCACCCACCAACGTTGTGTATAAATATAAGAGGACTTCCTCATTTGGACTCACTCATTTCATCACATCTCTCTCTCTCTCTCTACTATGCAGAAATGAGTCTCTTCTCTACTGCGCTGAAATGGGTCTCTCTCTCACACATGTGAAGCCGGAAGCTGTTGAATCTGACGCTGCAACTGCAGAAGTAAAGATTGACTTGTGTGGCTTAGAAGATCTCCTCTTTGGAACTACGATGTAGGTTCATCTGAACCTCCTTTGAAAGCCACAACTTTTGGTGGTGGAATGAAGTCAATCCGACGAACGGTTTGCAAGATATCGACTGCCCTAGTTTGAAGCCGGAAACTGCTGAAACTGAAGCTGCAACTGCAAAAGTAAAGATTGACTTGCGTGGACTAGAAGATCTCCTCATCTGAACTGCGTTGTAGGTTCATCTGAACCTCCTCTGAAAGCCGCAACTTTTGGTGGTGGAATGAAGTCAATCCGATGAACGGTTTGCAAGATATCGACTGCCCTAGTTTGAAGCCGGAAACTGCTGAAACTGAAGCTGTAACTGCAGAAGTAAATATTGACTTGCATGGCCTAGAAGATCTCCTCATCTGAACTGCGATGTAGGTTTATCTGAACCTCCTCTAAAAGCCGCAACTTTTGGTGGTGGAATGAAGTCAATCCGACGAACGGTTTGCAAGATATCGACTGCCCTAGTTTGAAGCCGGAAACTGCTGAAACTGAAGCTGCAACTGCAGAAGTAAAGATTGACTTGCGTGGACTAGAAGATCTCCTCATCTGAACTGTGTTGTAGGTTCATCTGAACCTCCTCTGGAAGCCGAAACTTATGGTGGTGGAATGAAGTCAATCCGACGGTCGGTTTGTGAGATATGGTCTGCCCTAGTTTGATAATGAAGCCACTAATGCTGATGCTGCTGATCTAGGGTTTGCTACTGCTGATATGAATCATATTTATTGTACTATTTCTCTCTACTGAATTATTGAAGATAAAAGAAGATTTGATCAAAGGGTTTCCCCACACGTTGTGGGGTTTGTCCCTGGCTAGCCGCCACATCTTGTGTCTCTTGTCTTGGCTTGTTTTCTGTCGATCGTTTAATGTTCTATCTGCACTTTACTTTATGTACATGTGATTGCTAATCGGTGGAATATAATAAGAAAAATAAGTAAACTGTAATAAGCATAGAACATACCATAACTTAACATGGTATCAGAGTTGAGGTGAAGACAAAGCCCGAGCAAGAGCAAGAGCAATCATCGAAGAGAATATTGGCAAGGCTATCCTAAAAGAACTATGGGGTCCTCAACACTATTTCCTGCTGAAGACAAGCTCCGTGAGAAAGCTGACTATCTCGGATGGAAGATGTCTATCGATCTAACCCTTGAGAATCAAGGAGTGTTGGATCATGTGAGAGGCAATATTGTTGAGCCTCCATCAAATGCATCCGCTGCTGCCTGGAACAAATGAAAAAATGGAGAAGTCAAAACAATAGAAGATCATCCGAGACTCTATCGACAAGCACTTGGTGGCCTACATCTCTGAATTGGACACCTCCAAGGAAATCTACGATAGACTGGTGAGTTTATTTAAAGTTAATGATGCAAATCAAGTTTTGTTTCTTAGAAATAAGCTGAGGGAAATCAAGAAGGGTAAAGATAAAAGTATGCAAGCATACTTCTTAAGAATCATCGAGATCAAGAATGATCTCCTATCTATTGGGGAAACTATTACTGACAGAGAAATGGCACTCACAACTCTTGGAGGATTGCCATTTGAATGGTATGTGTTCAGGACTACTCTTTTGAACTATAATGTAATTCCTGGTTTCGAGGAATTAATGGCTAGATGCATTCAAACAAGGAAAGAAGTGCAAGAAATGCCCATGCCTAAAGGTTCTCCCGCTGCCTTTTCTTCTCATGCAAAGAAAAGAAATAATTCCGGGACTAAATTAAAAGGAAAGGCTGGACCTAAGGCTAGAAGAAAATGACGATGTTACATTTGCGATAAAGCAAGTCACTATGTATGAGATCATGAGCATCATGATGGATAAAATCATGGACATGGGCAGCATGATGATAATCATGATTAGAGAAGCATGGTACAGTATGCAGTGGTGCAAGTCGAAATCCCTCTGATGGCAATCAAAGGAATGACAAATTCAACAGCAAAGGTAAGAGGAGAGCTGGGAATCAAGGAAGAGGACAAGCATTCAAGAAGGCTAGAAATTCTAGGATGTATTAA
Source organism: Pinus tabuliformis (assembly GCA_031772625.1). Classification (NCBI taxonomy): domain Eukaryota; kingdom Viridiplantae; phylum Streptophyta; class Pinopsida; order Pinales; family Pinaceae; genus Pinus; species Pinus tabuliformis. Next base: position 550,245,537 of record CM062819.1, read on the forward strand.
ATGCACCTAACCTCAAAAGGAACCTAGTGTCCATCTTGGCAATGGAAGACAGAGGCTACAAGGTAACCTTTGGCAATGGCAAGGTATGTATATGGAAAAATAATGTTAAAGATGCCTTTACTCTTGGGTTTAGTGTTGATTCATTATATCAAGTCGATGGAAGTCCGCTAGGTGTCATGTCTTGTGACACAACTCTTTAGTCCAAACTTTGGCATCGGAGGTTTGTCCACCTTCATTACAAAGCTCTACCCGATGTAAGCCAAATGGTGACAGGGATGCCCGAATGCTGAGTAGAGAAAGAAGGTGTATGTCCAGGATGTGCCGAAGGGAAGCTCAAAAGGGGACCATTCCCATCAAGCCAAAGCAAGACCTCCGATATATTACAATTGGTTCACTCAGGCATACCTGAGGTTGGAATTAAGAGGGAGACTACTACACCACATACTCCTGAGCAGAATGGTGTGGTGGGAAGGAAGAACCGCACGATGATGGAAGTTGTCCGGGCCATGCTACATGATCAAAGACTTCCGAAGTTTCTATGGGCTGAAACTACAATCACCGCCGTATATGTACAAAATCGATGCCCTCATCAAGCATTGGGTTCCAAGACTCCTGAAGAAAAGTTCACCGCAAGGTGAACAATCTTCCGACTTTGAGGAGCTCTCAAGAAGCCGACACCAGGGAACCGAAAGAAAAGGATGATGAATCAATGCCTGATATAGAAGAACCCATGGATCTGATTGATTCTCATCCACATGAGCCTTCCTCTTCTAGGAAGAGATCTTCATGGCTTAGGGGGATACTTGATGATGCTGAAGGACATGCTGCACCCTGAGGAACCTTCCATCAAAGTAAGAATCTTAACAGGTATCAGGGATACCTGACCATCATGAGCATGATCATACAAAATGAACCTTCATCATTCTCAGATGTCATCAAGCATTAACTATGGAAGGATGCTATGACCATAGAATATGAGTCTATTATGGAGAATGATGTCTGGGAAGTAGTTCCCAGACCCTGGACAAGACAATTGTTGCTTCAAAATGGTTTTACAAGATAAAGCATGTAGCAAATGGAAGTATGGAAAAGTATAAGGTTCATTTTGTTGCTCATCGTTTATCCCAGAAGGGAGGTATAGACTATGATATTTGCACCTGTTGCCAGATATACGACCATCCGCTTGATCATAGCCCTTGTGGCTTCACAAGGATGGAACCTACATCAGATGGATGTTAAGACCGCGTTCTTGCATGGTTCTATCAAAGAAGAGGTCTATGTGGAGCAACCTGAAGGATTTGAGATTTATGATTGAAAATCTCATGTATGCAGGTTGAAGAAGGCTCTCTATGGGCTGAAGCAAGCACCCCGAGCATGGTATGAGAGGATCAATAGCTACTTGATGAAGCTGGGATTCACTAGGAGTGAAGCTGATCCTAACCTTTACTTTAAGGTTGAAGATGACAAGCCTCTCATACTGGTGTTGTATGTGGATGACCTCTTTCTAACAGGTGCAAACCCTCTCATTCACAAATGTAAGAGGGAGATGGCTTCTGAATTTGAAATGAAGGACCAAGGACTTGAAGTGTGGCAGAAGCCAAGGGAAATTTTCCTATCTCAAGGAAAATATGTGGTAAATATATTGGAAAGATTCGGTATGATGGACTGCAAGCCTATGACTACCTCGAGGATCTTAACTTTTAGAAGTTATATGGTAGTGATGTCGGACCAGACTTGGGAAATGCCTCTGAGTTTCAAAAACTCATTCGCATTGATGTTCTTGGTGAACCTCCGTCCGAACATATGTTTTGTAGTTAGCATTGTGAGCTCATATTTGGTTGAGCCTCATTAGATTAATGCCAGGAATCTTCTGAGATGTCTTCAGGACACAATCTCTCATGGATTAAGATACACTGCCGAAGATGTGAGACTACTTGGATATACTGATGTTGATTGGGCAGGCAGTGTGGTGGACCGTAAGAGCACTTCCGAGTACTGTTTCACCTTGGGATCTGCTTCGATATCCTGGATGAGCAGGAAGCAGAAGTCGGTGGCTTTGAGCACCGCCGAAGCAAGATATATTGTTGCTAGCATAACGTCGTGTGAGGCAGTCTGGTTGCGAAAGCTCTTCAGTGAGCTGTTTGGATTTACATTGGATACCATTGTGATTCTCTGTAACAACCAAAGGTGGGATTCGATTATTGAGCAATCCCGTATTCGTCAATTGCTCCAACAGATAGACATCATCTGGGATATGGTAAGTCGATGAGCAAGGAAGCTCCATCACATTAAGATGATGTACAGGTTGATACAACTTGTCAAAGCCCCGAGGAAAGATCTAATCTGTGATTTTCCCAAACGACTTGGAGTCGGAAAGAAACCCTTGTACAAGGGTCCTGAATGTTGCATACATTGAGCTCTGGGAGCTCTGAGGGCTTGCGGTTCCTACTGGAGCAACATATGACCACAGGGTGACTCACCCTCCCCTGGTGGTGCACACTGGAACAAGATGATTCGCTCTCTTGTGGGACAAAATGATTTGCTCTCTTGTGGAACAGGATGATTCGCTCTCCTGTGTAGCAGGATGATTAGTTCTCTGTGAGGCCTGGATTGATTAGTTCTCCTGTCGAGGCATCCTACCCATGCAGTCTGGGACTCATGGGAAGTACCTCTCATCTGATCAATGAGCAGGGAAATGAAGTTAGGGACCATAGTAGTACCGATGGACGCATCGTTGTATCTACCGTACTCCCTACACTAGGATGACCTCCATTGATCTGGGATCAATGATACTGGTCTGGGACCAGTGGTAGGAGTTGTACCATACTATGACGCTGACTTCGGGTCGGTTGAGACTGGTCTGGGACCAGTGGTACATACTCCGAGACTGACTTTGTGTCAGTGCAGTACTGGTCTGGGACCAGTGAGAGTGGTACATACTATGACGCTGACTTCGGGTCGATTGAGACTGGTCTGGGACCAGTGGTACACTCTCTGAGACTGCGATACTGGTCTGGGACCAGTGGTAGGAGTGGTACTTACTATGAAGCTGACTTCGGGTCGGCTGAGACTGGTCTGGGACCAGTGGTACGCACTTTGAGACTGACTTTGAGTCAGTGGAGGATGATACTGGTCTAGGACCAGTGGAGTTGTACTCACTATGACGTTGACTTCGGGTTGGTTGAGACTGGTCTGGGACCAGTGGTACATACTCTGAGACTGACTTTGAGTCAGTATGATACATCCTCGATCATTTCTTCTTCTTCATAATTCGGACAAAAGCAGAGCAAAACAGAACAATGCAAGAGCAGAGCAGAACAGAGCAAAACAGTACAGATCAGTGCAGGGCAGAACAAGACAAAGCAGAACAGGCAGAATACAGCAGAGCAGGGCAAGGGTCAGGCTGTACAGGGCAGTGCATTTGATGGATGAATAGTAACGACTGATAGACAGATCGCAGATGAAGTTCTCCATGGTTGAGAGGGAGTGTTAAAATTGGCAACCAGGGCAAAACTTCATGTGGGTCATCTTATTCATGGCTGATAATATTTTTATTAGATTCCTCTCGTCGAGAGGTGTAGGATTGATATAAAGATCATCCGATTCCGATAAGTATTCATGGAGATATGAATTTATTTTGATTACGGAATTATTATCAAGCCGACCTACAACTCATGTAGGCTCAAAAGCCCAACAGTCGCATCTATTCACCCACCAACGTTGTGTATAAATATAAGAGGACTTTTCCTCATTTGGACTCACTCATCTCATCACATCTCTCTCTCTCTACTACACAGAAATGAGTCTCTTCTCTACTGCGCTGAAATGGGTCTCTCTCTCACACATGTGAAGCCGGAAGCTGTTGAATCTGAAGCTGCAACTGCAGAAGTAAAGATTGACTTGCGTGGCTTAGAAGATCTCCTCTTTGGAACTGCAATGTAGGTTCATCTGAACCTCCTCTGAAAGCCGCAACTTTTGGTGGTGGAATGAAGTCATCCGACGAACGGTTTGCAAAATATCGACTGCCCTAGTTTGAAGCCGGAAACTGCTGAAACTGAAGCTGCAACTGCAGAAGTAAAGATTGACTTGCGTGGACTAGAAGATCTCCTCATCTGAACTGCGTTGTAGGTTCATCTGAACCTCCTCTGAAAGCCGCAACTTTTGGTGGTGGAATGAAGTCAATCCGATGAACGGTTTGCAAGATATCAACTGCCCTAGTTTGAAGCCGGAAACTGCTGAAACTGAAGCTGTAACTGCAGAAGTAAAGATTGACTTGCGTGGCCTAGAAGATCTCCTCATTTGAACTGCGATGTAGGTTTATCTGAACCTCCTCTAAAAGCCGCAACTTTTGGTGGTGGAATGAAGTCAATCCGACGAACGGTTTGCAAGATATCGATTGCCCTAGTTTGAAGCCGGAAACTGCTGAAACTGAAGCTGCAACTGCAGAAGTAAAGATTGACTTGCGTGGACTAAAAGATCTCTTCGTCTGAACTGCGCTGTAGGTTCATCTGAACCTCCTCTGGAAGCCGAAACTTTTGCTGGTGGAATGAAGTCAATCTGACGGTCGGTTTGTGAGATATGGTCTACCCTAGTTTGATAATGAAGCCGCTAACGCTGATGCTGCTGATCTAGGGTTTGCTACTGCTGATATGAATCAGATTTATTGTACTATTTCTCTCTGCTGAATTATTGAAGATAAAAGAAGATTTGATCAAAGGGTTTCCCCACACATTGTGGGGTTTGTCCCTGGCTAGCCGCCACATCTTGTGTCTCTTGTCTTGGCTTGTTATCTGTCGATCGTTTAATGTTCTATCTGCACTTTACTTTATGTACATGTGATTGATAATCGGCGGAATATAAAATGAAAAAGAAGTAAACTGTTATAAGCATAGAACATACCATAACTTAACAACACTCCTATGAACCCAAAGATTGTTAAAATTGGTAAGGGTACTAATGTTGAAGAAAGAAAAAATTTGACCAATTTACTTCACAAATATCGAGATGTTTTAACATTTTCTTATGGAAGACGTCATGGAACACACTATCCCTTTGAAAGATGAAAATGCTAAACCCTTTCGTCAGAAGCTTAGGCAGATTAATCCTAAGTTAGCCTCTTTGGTTCAAAAGGAGCTTTTGAAGATGCTTGCAGCAGGAATTATTGCTCAAACGAGGCATTCAACATGGTGTTCCAAGCTGGTGATTGTTAGGAAAAAGAATGATACAATAAGGCTTTGTGTCGATTCTCGAAACCTTAATCTAGCATATAAGAAAGATAATTACCCTTTGCCAAACATGGAGACTATGTTGCAAAGAGTAACTAATTCTGGAATGATGTCATTGCTAGATGGTTTTTCTGGATATAATCAGGTATGGGTTAAGAAGGAAGATTGTCACAAAACTACATTCACCACACCATGGGGTACTTTCGAATACATTAGAATGTCGTTTGGATTAACCAACGTTGGGGCTACATTTCAAAGGGCTATGGATTATGCCTTCAAGGGCTTAATTGGAAATTTATCGAAATTTACCAAGATGATCTCACTGTTTTTTCTAAGGATGGTATTAGTCATGTAAGTCATCTTTGGCAAGTTTTTGATAGATGTAGAGAGTACGGGATTTCTTTAAATCCGACTAAGTCTGTTTTTGGAGTAACTAAAGGGAAATTACTTGGTCACATCATTTCTAAAGATGGAATCAAGATTGATCCTGAAATAGTTGAGGCAATCCAAAAGATTCCTCTTCCCCATAATCTTAAATCCCTTCAATCTTTTCTTGGAACAACAAATTTTCTTAGAAGGTTTATTCCAAATTACACAGAAATAGCTAAGCCTATTCAAAATCTTCTAAAGAAAGATGTAAAATTTGTTTGGCAAGAAGACGACAAAAAAGCTTTTCAGGAAATCAAAGGCGCTATTGCAAGAGCCCCTGTTTTAGTTAGTCCTGATTACTCTAAGGATTTCATGATTTTCTCTTTTGCTTCTGAAGATACCATTGCTGATGTTTTATTGCAGAAAAATAAAGATGGTCACGAGCAGCCTATTGCTTTCATGAGTAGAGCGCTTCAAAATTTTGAATTAAAATACAATACCATGGAAAAGCAAGCCTATGCCTTAGTCAAATCTCTTAAGCATTTCAAGACTTGTGTGGGTTATTCCAAAATCATTACTTTTGTCCCACATTCTGTGGTTAAATATATATTAATTCAAACTGATTGCTTAGGGACTCGTGCTAGGTGGGTCACTAAAAGACAAGAATATGATTTATAGATTAGACCCACCAAGCTAGTCAAACACCAAGGCTTGGCTCAAATGTTGACCGGAGATAATGAAAAGGCTCTTGGTTTGATTTGTCTTAACGATCTATCTTCGCCTGAGTTGCAGAGATTAGGAGAGCATGAGTGGTACAAGGACATTATTTATTACTTGTTAAATCTTACATGTCCTAACCATTTAGTTGCTCATAAGATAAGGGCTCTTAAGTTAAAGGCCACTAAGTATTGCCTCATGAAAGATGGCCTTGGATGGAGAAATCTTGAGGGCATAGTCCTTAGGTGTATTGATGAAATTGAGTCAAAAAAGTTAGTTTCTGAGTTCCATTCAGGATTTTGTGGTGGTCATTATGCTGCTAGAACTACTGCCCACAAAATTCTGAGAGCTGTTTATTATTGGCCTTCAATTTTTTTTGATGTACATAAGTTTGTTAGAAGTTGTCAAGCCTGTCAACTGTTCACTAGAAAACAGAAGCTTGTTGCCCTACCCTTACAACCTGTCGTTGTGGAGGCACCTTTTCCGCATTGGGGTCTGGACTTCATCAGGATGTTTCATGAAAATTCTAGCAATGGCTACTCATGGATTTTGACTGCTACTGATTATTTCACTAAATGGGTCGAAGCCATCCCTGCTAAAAATGCCACTAAAAAGGTCATAATGGATTTCATTGCAAATAATATCATTACTAGATTTGGTGTCCCTGCTAAGATCACTACTGATAATGCCAAGGCTTTTAGTTCTTCATAATTTTCGTCTTTTTGTTTCAAGTATGGTATTCTCTTATCTCATTCCTCAAATTACTATCCTCAGGGTAATGGTCTTGCTTAATCAAGCAATAAAAATATCATAACCATTATCAAGAAGATAGTAGGAGATAATGAAAGATCTTGGAATAGCAAAATCAAGTATGCTTTATGGGCAAATAGGATTACTAAAAAGAAAGCCACTGGTAAAAGTCCCTTTGAATTAGTTTATGGCTTGGATATAACCTTACCTGTGCACCTAAAATTGCCATCTTATCAGCTCCTTCAGCATTTTTCTACTAATAAAGATGTTGTTCAAAATAGAATTGATCAGATTGTGGAGTTAGATGAAGCTCGTAGGACAACTTTTGATAATATATGTAAGAGTCAATCTAACATTAAGAAAAGCTTTGATAAATCATCTCGATCTAGATCTTTGCAGGTTGGAGATATGGTACTTCTTTGGGATCGCAAGAATGAAAAACCAAGAAAACACAAGAAATTTGACAGTTTGTGGCTGGGACCATACATTATTCGAGACATTGTTGGACCAAACTCATTCCACTTGAGCAGATTGGATGGTGAACCACTTGACTTACCTACAAATGGCCAAATGCTCAAGCTATTCTTCAAAGATGACATCTGATGCCATGGGGCATCCTCTGTATTATATTTCTAACCCTACTCCTTGTCTTTTCAGCATTTCATTTCTGTTTTAGGATTAGATTTACTTTTCATGTTACTAGATAGTTAATAAATGAAGAGCTTATATCTTTCCTGTGCTTAATGTTATATGATGATTTTTGGATGGACGCTACTTATGTTTTGTTGTGTGTTGCATGGATGCAGATTCTGGATTCTCACATTCCTACAGTGCAGCAACGTGTCCCCAAGTAGAGCCAGATGTTGACCACTACGTGTCAACGACCCATAGCAGTACACCCCTTTTTTTTCACAAAAGGGATAGCGCTTGATCAATGTGTCCGTGCCATTCGACTATCATCATCAGCCTGATCATGTTATTTTGTAAACCCAGTCTGCATGTGTAAATTGTAAATAATCTTAGCAAATCCGTGTCATGCATGTAATTGCCTAGGTAAACCTAATTTTCTAGTGATGATCTACATTCCGGAAGGTTTTTTGTCTCACCGATCCATGATCGGCAGAGTTTTCCTTCAGCCTAACCCCAAAGCCGGAATGGATTTTGTCATTAGAATCTTAGGGGAGTCCTAGTGTGCTAGATCGAGTCTATGTAAAAGTGATTTGGGAATAATCCTAACTATTTGGTTAGGTTATTTTATTACAAATTGCTTGATCTGCTAGATTATGTTTGTATCGCAAAACTGGGTAGTCTATGAGGGTCTATGTCAAATGGGTTTTCCCCCTTGAGATGTAAAAATGTAAAAATCATGATGTAAAATGTCTTGAGGGTTAGAAAAATAATTTATCCCCTCATAAGTCCTAAGTCCTAGGTCCTAGGTAATTTTAAATTTTCCAAAGGCTAAATTCGAGGGTCCTTTAAAAAAAAAAAATTTAAGAGGTCCAGGGACTAAGGTTAAATGATTATTTTGCTAAATTTTATGCCCTTGGTCCCTAGGGTTAATTCAAAGTCAAAATTTTGAGGAAATTAATTCCAAAATTAATTAAAATGCATTTAAATGATAATTTTGAATTTCCTCGTTATTTTAATTTCGACGGATGAGATTAAAAGATTTTTTGATCCTCATCAACGGTCGAGATCGCTTTGACAAGGATCACTCGAACTAGCCGTTGGGAAATTTTTCTTTAAATAGGAGGTCAGTTGTCCATTGACATCATTCGATCTTGGAGTGGTGTGCTAAGTGATAGCTCTCTTGTAATCGTTTTTTCATGTGCAAATAAAGAAAGACTTTGGGGTTAATCTTTGCTGGTGTTACTCTTCAGGAAAATGTTGTAAGATGTTTTAGTTTCTTGCATAGATTTACTTTCAGCCATCGATGTTAGCTTATTGAAGAGTGATTTAGACACAGGTATCTTGTTTAATCACTAGGGTTTGAATGATAGTTTAATTTCTGAATATAATGGCAGGTATCTCCATTAAATCTGAATTTCATTGTCATTTTCTCCCTCTATGTTAATGGTTGAATTAAGTTTTGCAGGAAATCCTTGATTTTGAGATCACCGGGCGTTCGGGGAAGTCTTCAGTTGGACCAGCCAACTCCTGGATATCATTTTCTGAAGAGCCCAGCTGGTTTTGATCCCGGGCTTATCATTAGAACTTTTGTTGTGGATGCATGAAGGGTTTTCTGAAGCACCTTATCTTAAATTCAAAATTTTAAAAATATATGTGTGGCATAATGACAAATCTGGCTGCTTAGAGCCTTTAACTTGTGAATACTGTAATTATTTAGTTGGTTTTTGGGTTTTTGTTTCATCCTTGCATATTTTGTTTTTGGGCGTCTTGTTTTGCCATCACAGGTTGCAGATCTGAAGGAGAATTTTGGTTTGAAGCCAGATCTAGGCCCTAGAGGGTAAGATTTGGCCTCAGAATCAGCTCTTGCGGGGTTTTTTGAAAAATTTCGAGGGTTTGTTCAGCTCTTGTAGGGGTTTCTGAAAAATTTTTAGGGTTTTTTTCAAGCCATTTGTCTACTGTTTCCTGGGGTTTCATCTTTGCAGGAAAATTTCGGATTTTTTTAAGGGTGTACACTGCCCTGGGCATGCAACAGACTCTCCATCCATTTCACGCTTCATTCTCAATCTCCCTACGCAACCATACAAGCCCCACGTCCGCTCCTCATCTGCTGCCTCCAAACACATTTTCGACGAGCTTCTTTCTCCTACGCTGCTCTTCCTCGACCCTCATTTCCACTGTTAGTGTCTTCCCCTCCCTCGCTGCGGCTCCTCGTCAATTTTTCACGCATTGCTCACGCTATCTTCCTACCTGCGTGCTTTCCTTCCCTCCACGCAGCCTCCACACTTTCAAACGCAACGCTCTTCAACGCCTTCAGCCCATAGTCTCCTGCCAATCGTTGCACCATTGAACCCTCTCCACACAGCTTCGGATTACTCTTCCACGCTTTTCTCCTTCACTCAGCTCCATCGCTCCATCAGCGTGCAACGTCCTCTTCCTCACTGCTCAACTAAGGTTCTCCCTCTGCGTTATCTTCTTTGTTACCTGCGTATTACCTCACACAGCTCTCACGCGATCATATCTCTCATCTGCTGCTCCAAACCTGAACTCTCAACCATGATTTTTCCCATCCGGTCTGTGGTTTCCTCAATCCAGAACCTTTCCAACTTGCAGCTAGCTCACGATGCTACCACTACCCATGCCATCCCCTCGCTCGAGCTCCTCCCTTCCGTCAACCCTGCATTCACCTGCATATCAAACAATGAAACATAAAATAATCGAAAGTCTTCTAATTTACGTTAGGCTGTATATTAGGTATATCTATATATAGTTCTTTTCTTTTTCATGTATATTCGTTTAGGGTTTTGGTTAGTATATGTGTATATTTGATTAATCATTTTAAGTTTCATTTTAATAAATTTTAGTTTAGATATTTATTTATTTATTTTGGTTTAAGGTTAGGCTATATTAAAATTTTAGACTTTTTTTATTTTCGTTCAGATTTTTTATTATTGTTTTATTTTAATCATAAAATATCTAAAAAAAATAAAAAATAAAAATATTTAAAAAATCCTAAAAATCCAAATCATTAAAAAATTTAAAATTTAAAAATTGGAAATTCCTTTTGATGTCTTTTTTGTTTGTTGTGGTATTAGTATTCATCATTTTACTATAGTTAAATGTGCTTAACTTTTTATCTGGAGTTTTCCTAGATTTGGAATTTCAAGCATAATCATTTTAAATTCTAGGTGCTTACCTTTTAAAATTTCGTGGTTATTCGAAGTATTCGATCTTTTGAAAATTTAATTGTTGGAGTTTCGCTAAGTCATTGAAATTGATCGTTATTGCTTAATTGTATTAAGGCTCATCGTATGCTAGACATTTCAGTAAGTATTTTCAAGCAATTGTTAAAAGGTTTGTTCATATTTCTATTTCCTAAGCAGCAGCAGCAAACCAATTACTCAGTTTTCACTTCATCTAGCAAAGGCACTGGTCTTAAACATTTAAAGATCTAATCAAATTTTAAACATCGATCAATTGCTTGTTTCCTCCACTGTGTCTCCCAAGCCAGCTGATTGCCTATTAGTCTTCCTTTATCCCATAGGGTCTACCCCCCTTAGCCTAGGGAGACGGCTTAAACGGAGAGATCGGGGATCAGGGTGACAGCCCTCGGTCTGAGCGTTGTCGCGGTGCTTAGACACTGTGCGACAACACGGCTGATAAATCACCAGATGAACGATCCCACAACAACAATTGCACCTTCCACTGCTCTACATCACTCTGATAGGGACTGCATTAGTCTATCCGGCTCACCAGCTCCCAGTCTATCCCACGAAATCCTCCCAGCACTGCCTTTTGGCTCTGCGTCACCTTTGCCAGCCTCTGCGCAGCTTCTAGAGCTTCTGCGTCAGCCCTTAGACCCTCTATGTCACACACATTGGTCTCTCCTGCCTCTGCGCAACTCTTGGATGCCTCTATGTAGCCCCTAACTGCCTCTACGTCAACCTCTCCTACCTTTGTGTTGTCTCTCTGGTACCAACTCTGCCTCTCTGCTATGTATTCACTGCCTCTCGCTGCTCATCACTGATTCTATCTCTCTTACCAAACCCCGCTTTAGAGAATAGAATGACTGATCACTTTAGTGTGTTCTCCAACTGACCCTCAAGCCTCCTCTTATACTTTTCTCGTTGGTCCATCGACAGTCGAGATTAAATCTCTAATCAACGGCTAAGATTAGATTTGGCTTGATCCATGTCTTTTGGAACATTCTAACCCAGTTTTATATTAATACCCATTAATATTTTATTTTTCCTAAGTTTAGACTTAGGAACTCCATTAAAAATATTAATTATTTTAATATCTCCCAAACGAGTTAGAATCTACCCAAACCCTTTCTAAATCTTGGAGATCTCATGTGCTTTAGCCTCTCCACCAATTTTCATAGCTAGAGCACATCCGATGCTACCCCAAATCAACAGCTCAGCCAAACATGTAGCTCCTCTAGATGCGAGTGCAACTGGAGTGTATTTGAAAAAATACACACCAAGAAGCGCAACAGATTAAAACTTAAAAATATTCCAATTAATTTTTTGAATTCATTGAATAATAATTTTTTATGATTATTAATTTATTATTTATAATTTATTAATTTATGACCATTGTACACGTTGGAGTCCCAGCGACTCAATGCCATGGTCTACATCTACTACAATCTTTGATTGTGGGTGAGGCAACTTGAGAAGACATCTAATGTAAAGGCCATGTCATTGAATGGGATTGACACCACTGCCGCATGGAGGGTTGAGGCCGAGAGGCCTATCATGGAGCCGACCCCTGATTGGTTAGAGGAGGAGGTAGTAGAGGGGATAGTAGTTGCAAAGGAGGAGGAGGGGCAATAGGAGGAGGAGGTGACACTACTTACCATGTTCACCAGTAGAGGACGTGGTCTACCTCATATAGTTCCTAGTTCTTTAGCTCCTAGAGCACAACAAAGTCCACGGCCAGCCCCAGTGCCTTCTTCATCTAGAGGTAAAGTTGTCGCATTATCTCACAAAAGGGGCAGAGGAAATCAATAGTAATAGTTATTTGGTTCATTTGATTGTATATGATATTATGACTCATGATATGAGATACATTATTATATTTTTTGTTGATATTTTGAGGTTGAGTGAGGACTCAAGACCTAGTATTCAAGACATGATTCACTGTTATGTGTGATGTAGCACTAGAGATGATATTACACATCTTATATATTAGTTATATTTTCATATTTATGTGTCAGTGCATTTATTTTATGTTGTGGATGCTTTAGATATTAAAAAAATGAATTTTTTGTATTTGTCGATTTTTTTCAATTTTTTCCGATTTCGGACCCTCGTTGATTTAATCCCAATCAAGATTATCGTAACATTGATTCGTACCTGCCACAGACTGTGTTAGCTCACAGGATCGATGCCAACTTGAGACATGGGGACATAGCATGGGCTGTAGAGTTGTGCATTCAGAGGCGGGGAAGTAGCAGCAATAGCCACACCTAGATATCTTGTCACTACTAGACAAGCGTCACGCCATGTTCAAGGACATTCCTCCAGGTCATCCACCAGATAGAGGGTTTAAACATACTATAGAGTAGGAGGAGGTTGTGCATGCAGTGTTCATTACTCCCTACAAACATCCCAAGGCATACCAGGACGAGATTGAGAGAGTCATACAAGAAATGTTGGCCTTGGGACACATCAAACCCAGTTCCAATCCCTTTGCTTCTTCAATCGTGCTGGTGAAGAAGAAGGATGGGACACTTCGCATTTGCATTTATTACAGGGCCCTGAAAAAGAAGACACTAAAGAACAGGTACCTGATCCCACACATTGATGATCTGATGGACGAGTTGAGAGGAGCTAAATACTTCTGTAAGATAGACTTGTGTTCAGGGTACCATCAGATTCGGGTGAGAGAGCAAGATATCCCGAAGACCGCATTCTAGTGCCACAATGGGCACTTTGAGTTCTTGGTGATGCCCTTTGGCCTAACCAACGCACCAGCCACCTTTCAGTGTTACATGAACCATGTGTTCCACAAGCAATTGCGTAGGTTTGTGCTGGTATTCTTCGATGATATTCAGATATACAGCAGGACAAGGGATGAGCATTTACAACACTTGGAGGAGGCCCTACGCATCTTGGAGGAGTAACAGTGTTATGCCAATATGTCCAAATGCGAGTTTGGATTGACAAAGATGTTATATCTGGGACATGTGATTGGGGAGGATGGACTCATGGTCCATCAAGTGAAGATCAGAGCCATTTTGGATTGGCACAGCCCCAGGAATGTGAAAAAATTGCGAGGCTTCCTGGGTATATGTACTTACTACAAGCGGTTTGTGAAGGGATTCTCTCAATTGGCAGTACCCCTCACAGACTTGACAAAGAAGGGAGCATTTGAGTGGACAGACGTGGCACAAGAGGCTTTTGAGGACCTCAAAAGGATGATGAGAATTTGTCCAATTTTGGCCTTACTGGATTTTTCATAGCCCTTTGTGTTGGAGTGCGATGCATCTGGAGAGGGTATTGGGGCAGTTCTGATGCAAGGAGGCCACCCAATTGCATTTGAGAGCCGGAAGCTACAACCTCATGAGAGATTGTATTCCATCTATGATAAGGAGATGTTGGCTATAATGCTTGTGCTGGCCAAATTCCGATGGGACTTGGTGGGTAACAGGATTAAGGTAAAGACTAATCACAACAATCTTTGCTTCTTTTTGGAGCAGAGGGAGCTTCAAGAGAGGCAACAAAAGTGGGTCAGTAAGATCCATGCTTATGACTTTGAGATAGAGTATGTCAAGGGCAAGCATAAGGTAGTAGCAGATGTACCATCTTGGTGGCTCGCGACACTCTCACTCATGAAAATCACCCAATTAGAAGGCACAACTGCTGGTAGAGTACTCCAAGAATTAACAGACATGCATTATCTTGGATGGTACTTTTGGGGATGAAAGATATCATGTGATGGATGTGGTCATATATTAAGGACCGGATATATTTGGTACCAACTCACAACTGAGGGAGAAAACTTTGCATGCAGTGCATGACTCACCCATGGTAGGCCATCAGGGGTTTTTCAAAACCTACTGGGCCATTAGGGAACGTTTTACTTGGAGAGGCCCCAAGGACAATGTTTAAAGGCATGTTCGGGAGTGTGATGTTTGTCAAAGGAACAAAGGGGAGAAGGCACACCCAGTTGGTTTACTTTAGCCCCTTCCAATTCTAGAGAGGAAATGGGAGAGCATGTCTATGGATTTTATCACCGAACTTCGAACAGCACAAGCATGTGATTGTATATATGTTGTGGTGGACAGATTGACCAAGTTTTCTCATTTCTTCGTTATTCCATCCAAGTCCTCAGCCTCACAGATAGCTGAAATCTTTATTAGGGAGGTATTCAAGTCGCATGGTCTTCTCAAGACCATCATTAGTGACCGCGACAATAGATTCATTGGGGCATTTTGGCAGGAGTTATTCAGCTTAGTGGGCACTGAGCTCACTCCTAGCACTAGCTACCACCCCTAGACATATGGGCAGACAAAGATTGTGAACAAATGGCTGGAGGGATATTTACTGAACTATGTGACTGAGCAGCAGTGTGCATGGGTGAAGTGGCTTCACTTGGGAGAGTACTTCTACAACACCACTCACCATATGTCCATCGGTATGTCACCTTTTTGTGCCCTTTATGGTTATGATGCATTATCTTTTGTTGACATGATTTTTGTAGATAGTCGAGGCCCTGGGGCAAAGGATTGGATATAGGAGAACCAGGAGATCATAAGGGCTCTCAAAGACAACTTGCAGGGAGTGCAAAACCAGCATAAGATGTACGTAGACAGGCACCATGTGGAGAGGCATTTTGAAGTTGGAGACTTAGTTTTCTTACGTCTCCAGCCGTACAAGCAGTCTACACTAAAGCAGAAGGGAGTAGAGAAGCTCAACCATGTTTTTATGGGTCGTACAGGGTGATCCATCGAGTTAGGGAGGCAGCCTATGAGCTAGAGCTTCCGCTAGGGAGAAAGGCACATAATGTGTTCCATGTGTCTTGCCTGAAAAGGTCTTGGGACAACATGTTACAACTGCCACAGAGTTGTCACCCTTGGATGATGAGGGACACTTGATTTTGGTACTTGAGGCCATCTTGCAGGAGAGGGAGAGGAGGCTCAGGAATAGGACCATCAAAGAGTATCTTGTCAGGTGGAAGAACCTACTAGAGGAGGATGCCACTTGGGAGGGAGAACAAGTTCTACAGCATCCAGCATTGCAATTGCTTGAGGACAAGAAACATTCGGGAGGGGGGGATTGTCATGTCCCCAATAAATAAATTTTGATAAGAATTATTCTCAATTTTGCAATTTTGGCAATTAACAAATATTTTGGCATATAAAGTTAGGAAAAGTGAGCTATGGAGAAAAGATAAATTAAAGTGGTAATGGGTTGTGGGGGCCACGCAAGTGGGGAAATCGAACCCCCTTAGGAAGAATTGAACCACAACGAAAGAGAAGAGAAGGAAGGTCGAATTAGGGGAGCCCACAAGGAAAAGGGGAGCCTCATTTTTGGCATCTTTTGGCATTCATTTCAGAACTATAGAGTTTGCTTGAGCTACTTAGCCAAGTCAACCAGCGCTATTTAGCACAAGGAATTTCCAAGCGAGAATTCCCTCTCTACTTCAGTGAACTACGAGTGTCACCCTAGAAGAAGATTTGGGAGCTGAATTACGGGCATTTGGAGGGCCAATTCATAGTAATCCTTCATCTAGTGTGAGTTTCAAGAGGACGCAAAAGAAAAATTTGTGGAGCTAATTGGTGGAATTTGGGCTAGAGAATTTGCAGAAATTTTCCCTGCCGAAGGACGAGTTTCCCTTGCAGATTTTCGGGCTGAGAGAACTGCTAATTGGAGGACCAAATTTCTCTATTCCATGTTGATTTTAGGGTAGCATCAGATGTGATTTAGCTCCAAAATTTTGTGGAGGGGTTAGAATATATAAGATCTCCAAGACCCAGAAATCATTTGGAGAAATTCCACCCAAATTGTGAGTTATTAAAATAATTAATATTTTTAATGGGTTCCTAAGTATAAACTTAGGAAAATAAAAATATTAATGGGTATTAATAAAAATATGGGTGAGAAGCTTCTAAGAGGCGAGGATCAAGTCTTCTTTAATCTTAGCCATTGATTAGGGACTTAATCCCGGTCATTGATTCATCAACAAGAAAAGTATAAGAGGAGGCTTGAGGGTCAGTTCGAGATACACCAAGTGATCAGTCAGTTCGATTTTTCTATGGCGTGGTTTGCTGAGAAAATCGAACAAGTGATCTGAGTTGCAGTGAGAGGGGAAGAAGCAGAGATTTGGATCGGAAAGGAGTTCCAAGCCAAAGAGTATGTGGTAGAGAGGCAACGCAGAGGCCTATGCAACCTAGGAAGGGATTCAAGCAGTGCTAACGCAGGCCAGCAGGGTCTCTTGCAGTGGCAGTGCAGAGTATTCGTCAAAAGTCCGAGATTTTACCAAAAAAGCAAGGTTCTGAACCGGAAGGTCTGAACAACAGTTTTCCTCCAGCAAATCGATCCAGCAGAAAATGTGACACAGTCTCCTAGAGGCAAGACGCTGGCCCAAGCAGTGATTGCGTTGGGATTTCGCAGTGTTTGTCGGAGTCAAGCCACTCAGGGGATCAGTTGTGACTTGGAGAACGAGGTAAACTCTCGTATGTATTTCTTGCTGCCGTAATTTCTCTTAAAGGTTGGCCAGTGTGAGAGGCAACCTATTGCACTCAGATTCTGCTTGCTTAATAATACAAACCCTCTATCTGCTGCATCAGTTTTCCCGCAAAGGGTTTTTCTAGGGACGTGTTGTCCAAAAATAATAGTGTCCCTTGTGCGTTTGTCTCATATATTGTTTCAGTTTATGATCTATATGTCAGTGTAGTCTGTAGTAGTGTTTTTCATCATTGTTTATAATTAAATAACTTGTTGAATGAAATAACACGTAGGAGATGATAAACCAGTGACTGCAGTAGGATCTCTATTTGTAAAGATTCAAAAAATTTCACATGCTATCAGAGCATTGAAGATCATAGGACACTAAAGCCATCAGTCGGGAGATCCAGCAAATCTGCTACAGAGAGGCAGTTGTCCCGAGTGACAGCATTGTTTCAGAGCCAGAGAAGCAGCTGAAGGAGTGACGCAGTGCCAGAGAAGTGACGCAAAAGCTCATGTAGTGCTTGCATCAACTTTCTGAGCCAAGAGGAGGAGACACAGTAGCTGAGAGGAGCTCACGTAGTGATTGTGTCAGCTCTCTGGGCCAGCACAGAGCCTGAGGGGCTCAAATCAGTGAGTTGTCGGGGCAGTAGGAGCAGTGCAGATTCGATCTGTGGTGCTGGTGGGACGTTGTTACTGTTGTTGCAGAACAGTGTCTGTGGAGACGAAACCGAGGTAGAGGGAGTCACTACCTTGACGGATTTCTTGCCAAAAGAAATCTAGGTCCGGGTTGCTAAGCAGTAGCAAAGGAGGATTGGAGAAGGTGTGATTTGACATTATTTGGCGGGAGGATTTCCGTGAAGGAAATCAGGGCTTAGAGAGAGTCTAGAAAGAACTTGTTCCTTAGAGGATTTCTAGCGCCAAAGAAATCCATATTCGAGTCTTGCTGAGGCAGCAGCAAGAGAAGGAGAAGAGAACCTGTTCTACACTTGTTTGAGCAGAGATGGCAGTTAATGGAGTGAGGGATTAGGACAAGTTGGATGGAGCTTCCAACTTTGTCATCTGGAAAGCCAGGATCCTAGCAGTCTTGGACAAGAATTACATTAAGGATTATGCCTTGAGGTAGTTGTTGTTCCAGTCAATGCTAATCCTCTCAAGAAATACGAGGAGGCTCAAGCGTAAGCGAAGTGCATGATTTTGGACTAGGTCAAGGATCATGTGATCCCACATATTGCTAAAAGGGACACAACAAGGGAGATGTGGGTGGCCTTTACCCCTTGTATGAGGGAACTTTATTTCAACAAAAGATGTTTCTTGAGAACCAGCTGAGGCAGTATCAGATGCATAAAGGAGAAGGAATCGATTTCCTCCTTCTCAGGTTGCAAGGGATTCAAGACCAGCTAACTTTCGTGGGGTCTACTCCAGATCCTCAGTGCATGGTCAAGACTGCCCTAAATACAGTCACTGAAGACTGGGAGACCTTTGTCTAGAGCATTTTGGGCAGGGCTTCTCTCCCCAGTTGGGAGGAGATGTGGGCAGCTCTTCGACAGGAAGAGATCAGGCGATTAACCAAGGCGGGAAGTAGCGGCAAAGGAGTCAGAGCCAAGAAGGAGGAGGAGGAGGATGCAACTCTTGCATCATCGGGACAACAAGGGCATCAAAAGAGGAACAAAAAGGATATAACGAGAGTAAGATGCTTCAGGTGTGGGGAATTGGGAAATTTCGCCACACAGTGCCCTCGGAAGAAGGGAAAGGAAGAGAAGTCTAACTCGAAGCTGCTCCAGCAAAAGCTGACGAAGAAGGCGAGGATGATGATTGTGCCATGAGTGCTCATGCACCTCTAGAGAAGAGGTGGGGTGACATCAATTTGTACTCGGGAGGACTACTTGGGGTAGGATCCTTGAGGTGCCCAAACTCTTGGATCACATACGGCTACAAGAGCCCTTAATGATAGTAGCAGATTGACGGGAGTCAATTGGTGCGAGGGATGATGGAGCAACAGTGGCAGAGCTAGAGTGCAAAAGTTTGAAGCATCGCAGTGGAGGTTGCAGTAGTGCAAGAGGCACAAAGAAGATTGCAGCCACGCAGTAGCAACAGAGGGTCAACACAGATTAGCAACATAGCAACTGAGTTGCAGTGCAACAGTTAGTAGTGGTAGTGTTATGGGCAGCATGATGCAGCATATTGAGAGGGAGCTACAACACAGATGTAGTTTTGACAGTGGCAGTGACTTGGGCAGCAGTACAGGATGCAACAGCGTAGTAGATGAGGGACAGCACGCCGAGCATCAACAACACAGAGGACTGATGTTGTGGATCAATGTGATCCTTCTATTGAAAGTATTACTAGAGCAAATTCCACGCTAAGAGGGAGTGTTGATTTTGGGGTAGCATCGGATGTGCTCTAGCTTCGAACTTTTGTGGAGGGGATACAATACATAAAATCTCCAAGACCCAGAAATCATTTGGAGAAATTCCACCCAGATTGTGAGTTATTAAAATAATTAATATTTTTAATGGGTTCCTAAGTCTAAACTTAGGAAAATAAAAATATTAATGGGTATTAAAAAAAATATGGGGGAGAAGCTTCTAAGAGGCGAGGATCAAGTTTGTTTTAATCTTAGCTGTTGATTAGGGACTTAATCTTGGTCATTCATTCGTCAACAGGAAAAGAATAAGAGGAGGTTTGAGGGTCAGTTGGAGATACACCAAGTGATCAGTTAGTTCGATTTTTCTGGGGGGTGGTTTGCTGAAAAAATCGAACAAGTGACCTGAGTTGCAGTGAGAGGGACAGAAGCAGAGATTTGGATCGGAAAGGAGTTTCGAGCCAAAGAGTACGTGGCATCGAGGCAGCAATAGCATCAAAGAGGCAGCGCAAAGGCCTACGCAGCCTAGGAACGGGCTCACGCAGTGTTGACGTAGGCAAGGAGGGTCTCTTGCAATGGCAGTGCAAAGTATTCGTCAGAAGTCTGAGATTTTGCCGGAGAAGCAAGGTTCTAAGCCGGGAGGACTGACCAACAGTTTTCCTCCAACAAATCAATCCAGCAGAAGGGGTGAAGCAATCTCCTAGAGGCAAGACGCTGGCCCAAGCAGTTATTGTGTTGGGATTTCGCAGTGTTTGCCGAAGTTAGGCCACTCAGTGGATCAATTGTGAATTGGAAAACGAGGTAGACCCTTGTATGTATTTCTTGTTGCCGTGATTTCTCTGAAAGGTTAGCCAATGTGAGAGGCAACCTGTTGTACTTAGATTCTTCTTGCTTAATAATACAAACCCTCTATCTGCTGCACTGGTTTTCCCGCATTGGGTTTTTTTGGGGACATGTTGTCCAAAAATAACGGTTTCCCTTGTGTGTTTGTCTCATATATTGTTTCAGTTTATGATCTATATGTCAGAGTAGTCTACAGTAGTTTTTTTCATCATTGTTTATAATTAAATAACTTGTTGAATGAAATACAAGTAGGAGATGATAAACCAGTGATTGCAATAGGATTTCTGTTTGTAAAGATTCAGAAATTTTCACATGGCATTAGAGCATTACAGATCATAGGACACTTAAGCCATTAGTCGGGAGATCCAGAAATCTGCTGCAGAGAGGCAGTTGTCCCGAGTGATAGCGTTGTTTCAAAGCCAAAGGAGCAACTAAAGGAGTGATGCAGAAGCTTATGCATTGCCTGCGTCAGCTTTCTGAGCTAAGAGGAGGTGACACAGTAGTTGAGAGGAGCTAACGCAGTGACTGTGTCGGCTCTCTAGGCCAACGCAAAGCCCGAGGGGCTCAGATCAGTCAGTTGCAGGAGTAGTAGGAGCAGTGCAGATTTGATCTGTGGTGCTCATGGGACATTCTTACTGTTGTTGCATAACAATGTCTATGGAGATGAAACCAAGGTAGAGGGAGTCACTGCCTTGATGTATTTCTTGCCAAAAAAAATCTAGGTTTTGGATGTTGAGCAGCAGCAAAAGAGGATTGGAGAAGGGGTGATTCGACATTATTTGGCGGGAGGATTTCCATGAAAGAAATCAGGACTTAGAGGGAGTCCATAAATAAATTGTTCCCTAGAGGATTTCTAGCGCCAAAGAAATCCAAATCCGAGTCTTGCTAAGGCAGCAACAAGAGAGGGAGACGAGAACTTGGTCTACACTTGTTTGAGAAGAGAGCAGTTAATGGACTGAGTGATCAGAACAGATTGGATGGAGCATCCAACTTTGTCATCTGGAATGCCAGGATCCTGGTAGTCTTAGACAAGAATCGCATCAAGGATTATGCCTTGAAAATAGTTGTTGTTCCAGTCGATGTTGATCCTCTCAATAAATACGAGGAGGCTCAAGCGAAGGCGAAGTGTATGATTTTGGAAGGGGTCAAGGATCATGTGGTCCCACATATTTTTGAAAAGGACACATCAAGGAAGATGTGCGAGACCTTGACCACCTTGTATGAGGGAACCTCTGTCCAATGGAAGATGTTGCTTGAGAACTAGCTGAGATAGTATCAAATGCAGAAGGGAGAAGAAATCGATCCCTTCCTTCTCAGATTGCAAGGGATTCGAGACCAGCTGACTTCCGTGGGGTCTACACGGATCCTGAGTCCATGGTCAGGACTGCCCTGAATGCAGTGACTGAAGACCTGGAGACCTTTGTCCAGAGCATTTTGGGCAAGGCTTCTCTCCCCAGTTGGGAGGAGATGTGGGTACCTATTCAACAGGAAAAGATCAGGCGGTTAACCAAGGCGGAAAGTAGCGGAAAAGGAGTCAGAGCCAAGGAGGAGGAGGATGCAGCGCTCGCATCATCGAGACAGCAAGGGCAACAAAAGAGGAAGAAAAAGGATATAACCAAAGTCATATGCTTCAGGTGTGGGGAACTGGGACATTTCACCACAAAGTGTCCTCGGAAGAAGGGCAAGGAAGAGAAGTCTAACTCGAAGGTTGCTCCAGTGAAAGTTGACGAAGAAAGTGAGGATGACGATTACGCCATGAGTGCTCATGCACTTCTAAAGAAGAGGTAGGGCGACATTGAGTTGTAGTCGGGATGACTACCTGGCGCAAGATCCTTTAGGTGCCCACACTCTTGGATCACATACGGCTACGGGAGCCCTTAATGACAGTCGCAGATTGACGAGAGTCAGTTGGTGCAAGGGATGATGGAGCAACAGTGGCAGAGCTAGAGTGCCAAAGTCTAAAGCAACACAATGGAGGTTGCAGCAGTGCAAGAGGCACAAAGAAGATGGCAGCAGAGGTTCAACACATATTAGCAGCAGAGCAACTGAGTTGTAGTGCAACAGTTAGCAATGGCAGTGCTATGGGCAACATGATGCAACATATTGAGAGGGAGTTGCAGTACAGATGTAGAAGTAACAGTGGAAGTGTCATGAGCAGCAGTACAGAACATAGCAGCGCAGTAGATGAGGGTCAGCAGGTCAAGCATCAATAGTGCAGAGGACTGATGTCGTGGATCAGTGTGATGCTTCTATTGGAAGTATTGTTAGGGCACATTCCTCGCTAAAAAGGAGTATTGATTTTGTGGTAGCATCAGATGTTCTCTAGCTCCGAAATTTTGTGGAGGGGCTAGAATACATAAGACCTCCAAGACCCAGAAATCGTTTGGAGAAATTCCACCCGGATTGTGAATTATTAAAATAATTAATATTTTTAATGGGTTCCTAAGTCTAAACTTAGGAAAATAAAAATATTAATGGGCATTAATAAAAATGTGGGTGAGAAGCTTCTAAGAGGCAAGGATCAAGTTTGTTTTAATCTTAGTCGTTGGCTATCAACATGAAAAGTATAAGAGGAGGCTTTAGGGTCAATTGGAGATACACCAAGTGATCAGTCAGTTCGATTTTTCTGGGGCGTGGTTTGTTGAGAAAATAAAACGAGTGACCTGAGTTGCAGTGAGAGGCAGAAGCAGAGATTTGGATCGGAAATGAGTTCCAAGCCAAAGAGTATGTGGCAGAGAGGCAACAGTAGCATCAAAGAGGCAGTGCAGAGGCCTACACAGTCTAGGAAGGGAATCACGCAGTGCTGACGCAGGCCAGGAGGGTCTCTTGTAGTGGCAGTGCAGAATATTCGTCAAAAGTCCGAGATTTTGGTGGAGAAGCAAGGTTCTGAGCTGGGAGGGATGAACAACAGTCTTCCTCCAACAAATCGATCTAGCAGAAGGGGTGATGCAGTCTCCTAGATGCAAGACGCTGGCCCAAGCAGTGTGTTGGAATTTCTAAGTTTAACCCATTAGAAATTCTTCCTGTACTATCTAATTTATTTCTTCCTACTTGTTAAATTACTTAACAGGTTATTTACCATGTAAATACTGAAAATAAATACAAGTACAGTATCAACACATATAGATCATCAACTAAAAGTAAACAAGCACACAAGTGACACCGTTGTTTTTGGACTAATGTCCCCGGAAAAAACCAATGCGGGAAAACCGGTGCAGCTATTCAGAGGGTTTTATTATTATGCAGTTTCAGAATATAACCAGGGTGCCAGAAATGGCTCACCCAACAAAGAATGCCCTCGGCAGTAGTACCTCTTAGTCGGATACAAATATTCTGACTAAATCACTGGATGAACGATCCCACTGCAACACTAAAGCTTCTGCTGGTCTGTGTCACCTTATCTAGCTCTCCAGCTCCAATTTGTCCCATGAAATCTCCCAGCGTTGCCTCTAGGGTCTACGTCAGCCTCTCTGGCCCAATGTCAGCCTCTCGAGGCTCTGCGCCAACCTTTGCGTCTCACACGCTGACCCTCCTCATCCTCTGCGCAGCTCCTGGCTGCCTCTGCGTGGCCTCTGGTGGCCTCTAGCTGGCTCTGCATCAACCCTCTCCCGACTTTTCCGCTGATGCTCCCTCAAGTTGCTATCATGTGAAAATTCCTGAATCTAACACATCAGAAACCACTACTGCATTTTCTGGTTTACTGTCTCCTACTTGTTCTTTGCATTAACAAGTTATTTAAATGCATAAATATCGAAGTAAACACAAATGCAGCCTTCACAAATATACAGATCAACAACTGAAATACACTGAGGCAACACAAGGGACACCGTTATTTTTGGACATTCTTCCCCAGAAAAACCCAATGCGGGAAAACCGATGCAGCATATAGAGGGTTTTATTATTAAGCAGATTCTGAATACAACTAGGGTGCCAGAAATGGCTCACCCTTCAGAGAATTTCCTTGGCAATAGAACCTCTCTCCGGAGACAGATATTCTGGAAAATCAGCAGCCGAATGAACAACCCAATAGTGACTCTGACTGTTCCTTGTGCTAGACAGCGAAAGCTTCTCCAAGCACTCCTATGGAACTGCGTCACCCTCTCTGGAACTATGTCACCCTCTCCTAGCTAATATTCTCTCAGTCTGTCCCATAGACTTCCTCAACGCAACCTCTTCAGCCCAGTGTCAGCCAATGTTTTTAAAACCGGAACCGGTGACCGGACCGGTCCACCTAATGAACCAGTTTACCGACCGGAACCGGTCTAACCGGGACTGGTTTGGTCTAAACGAACCGGTTTTAAAAAAATACATTAAATAATTAATTTTTAATGAAACAAAACTATTTTTAAGATGTAAAACCATGATTCCAAGCCAATAGAGACAAAATATGCAAAGTTTGCTCATTTATATACCATGTAAAGGTGAATATATCAAAATGGCACCGAGTGCAATACATATCATTGACAAAATAGCAAAATACATAAGAAATGAGGCTCTAAATGGCCTATAAAGTCTAAAAGCAATGTTGTAAGCTATGAGGCCATTGGCCTACTACAAGCCTACAGTGTACACATGATCAATCATCAAGTTCATAACCACTACTAGACACATGATCATCATTAGGAGCTACAGACATCATCTGGTTTAGAGTCTGAAGATGCCTCAGCTTGATCTGCAACCTCAGTATCAATGCCACCAATGACAATAGAAGTGGACCTAATGGAAGCACGAGTTTGTCGACCTGCATGACTAGTGCCTTCCATTGGTTCTTTGCCTTTCCTTGATGCCGCTACTGATCCTGGTTCTGATGCCACCACATAATCTGCTTCAACCCCTGCTAAAGCCATGTCGATATCAAAATCAACCTCAAACACAGGTTCTTCAGTCTCCTCCACCCATTTTGATGTTGGATCAATATCGTCCAACACAATGGGATCTAGATTAGGAGTTTTGCTCATCATTTGGAGCTCTAATTGCATTTATTGTTTACCCCCAAACCATGAAATCCTGAAAACCATTAAGTCTGCTGAATTTTGAGTGAAATCTAAAATTCTAGTTTCTCCATATGAAATCCAATGAGGTCGAAACCACTCTCAAACATCCTGAGTCATTTCATGGTAATGTTAAAAATTTAAGTAAAAGGATGAAAATAAAAATTAA
The DNA here is from genome assembly GCA_031772625.1 of Pinus tabuliformis. Classification (NCBI taxonomy): domain Eukaryota; kingdom Viridiplantae; phylum Streptophyta; class Pinopsida; order Pinales; family Pinaceae; genus Pinus; species Pinus tabuliformis. Next base: position 550,271,270 of record CM062819.1, read on the forward strand.
AGGAAATGTCACTTTTACTTTAAGAATTTAACATTACCATTAATTGCCAACATTGTTAGGGTTGAAACACCCTTAGTTTCCCCCCAAAACCCCTAAACCACAATTAGGAATACACTTTTTGCAAGTTTTGGTGGGCATGCCTAAAACCGGCCGGTTTAGGACGGAACCGGCCGGTTTGATACAAACCGGCCGGTTCTGTCCTAAACTGGCCGGTTTTTCACCGGTTAGGGCAAAAAATGGGCGAAAGGGCCTTTCCAACCGGGTTTTTTGGCCGGTTTAGACCGGCGGCCTTGCTAACCGGTCGGTTAGACCGGTAACCGGTTTTTTAAAACGGTTTTGAAAACTATGGTGTCAGCCTCTACAGCCCTTTGCGCTGTTTGCGTCAGCCTTTGCGGATTTTTACGTCCTCTGCGTCTGCCTCTGCAGCTTCTGCATCCTCTGCACTGGCCTCCTTAGCCTCTGCGTCAACCCTCCTAGGCTTTGCACTACCTCTTCTGACTCTTTGTTGCCTCTCTAATATGTATTCTTCGGCCTCCTGTCGAACTGCCCCTCACTACAACTGATCACTTGTTCGATTTCCTCAGCAAACCTCGCCCCAGAAAATCGAACTGATTGATCTCTCTTGGTGTGTCTCCAACTAACCCTCAAGCCTCCTCTTATACTTTTCCTGTTGATGATTCAACGACCGAGATTAAGTCCCTAATCAACGACTAAGATTAGATCTGGCTTGATCCTCGTTATTTTGAACTTTTTCACCCATTTTATATTAATACACATTAATATTTTTATTTTCCTAAGTTTAGACTTAGGAACTCATTAAAAATATTAATTATTTTAATATCTCCTCATCCGGGTGGAATTTCTCCAATCGATTTCTAGGTCCTGGAGATGTCATGTGCCTTAGCCTCTCCACCAATTTTCATGGCTAGAGCACATCCGATGCTACCAAAAATCAACACTCCCTCTTAGCGAGGAATGTGCTCTAGTAATGCTTCACCATAAAAGCATCACACTGATCTTCCACATCGGTACCTGTGATGATGCTTAGCCTGTTGCCTCACATCCCCTGCACTGTTGCTTCCTGTACTGTTGCTCATGACACTACCACTACCACTGCCACATCTATACTGCAACTCCCTCTCAACATGCTTCATCATGTTGCCCATAGCACTGTCATTGCTAGCTGTTGCACTGCAACTCAGTTACCGAGAAGTAAGTAACTGACTTCACCCAAATACTGACATCCCAGTCAGTCTGGAAGCCTCGTGATGCTGAGGCTACCTCTGCTATTATTCTATGCTCCCTTTGCTACCACTGCGTTGCTGCAAACACTTTTGTGACTCTCGCACTACTGCATCCTCCACTGCGCTGCTACAGACTTCTCCACTCAGGCACTGCATTGCCGCTCCACCACACTTTGCTCCACCTGATAGCTGTCATCATGCTACTGTCATTAAGGGCTCCCGTAGTCGGATGTGATCCAAGAGTTTTGGCACCTCAAGGATCCTACCCCTGCATGTAGTCCTTTCGACTACAACTCTATGTCTCCCCACCTCTTCTCTAGAGGCACATGAACACTCATGGCACAATCGTCATCAGTCTCGACATCCTTCTCCACCTTTGTTGACGCTGCTTTTGAATCATAAGCTTCTCCCTTACCTTTCTTCCTGGGGCACTGAGATGCATAATGTCCCAGATCCCCACAGTTGAAGCACTTGACCTTGGCGATTTCCTGCTTCTTCCTCTTCCCTTGTTGTCCCGCAGATGCTAGATTCGCATCCTCCTCCTCTTTCTTGACTCGACCTCCCTTACAAGTTACCACCACTCCCCACCTTGGTCAACCTCCTGATCTCTTCTTGTCGAAGAGCTACCCACATCTATTCCCAACTGGGGAGAGTCGCTCTGCACAAAATACTTTGGACAAACGTCTCACAGTCTTCGGAGACTGCATTCAGAGCAATCCTGACCATAAACTCAGGATCCGGTGTAGACCCCACGGAAGTAAGTTGGTCACGAATTCCTTGCAACCTGAGGAGGAAGTGATCTATCTCCTCTCCTTTCTGCATCTAATATGACCTCGGCTAATTCTCCAATAACATCTTTCACTGCACGGAAGAGCCCTAGTATAAGGTGGTCAGCGTCTGCCACATCTCATTTGTTGTGTTCTTCTCAACAATATGTGGTATGACATGATCTTTGACCCCGTCTAGGATTATGCATTTCACCTTCGACATGGCCTCCTCATACTTCTCATTTGCATCAGGGTCAACTGGGACAGTTACGGTTTTCAAGGCATAGTCCTTGATGCAATGTTTATCCAAGATTTCCAGGATCCTAGCCTTCTAGATGACAAAATTGGAAGCCCCATCCAATCTGTCCTGATCCCTCAATCCGTTCACTACCATCTCTGCTCCTCTTCTCGAATCCCTCTGAGTCTTTACTTCCCTCCTGGAAATCCTCTTGCCAACTGTCGAATCACTCTTCTCCAATCCTCCTTTGTTGCTGCAACTCGGATCTGGATTTTTTGGCTAGAAATCCATCGAGGTAATGCTTCCCTCTACCTTGGTTCAGTCTCCTTAGACATTGTTCTACACAGACAAAAACAATGTCCCACCAGCGCCTCAATTCATAATCTGCACAGCTCCCTAAGCCCCGACAACTGAAGAATCTGAGCCCTTCTAGCTCTGCGCAATCACATTGTGAGCTGGATCAACTCCTCTTTGCCACAATGTCAATCCTGCCTGGCTGAGATAGATGACTGGGCACTACGTAGGCATGATCTGCCCCCTTCTGTCTCTGCGCTGGCCTGGACTGTTGACGCAACAAATGTGTGGGCTCCTCCCAACTACTACGTCTTCCCTTCCTGGCTCAGAACGCTGACGCAGGCATTGCGTGAGCCTCTTGTGAAAATTTTATTACTGCAGCAACTGATTTATTTTTCGTACTTATTCTTCAATAAGTTATTTACGAAATCGCTTCAGTAAATATTAAAATAAATTCTACTGCAGATATCACACCATAGAACGGAAACAAATACATGCAAAAAAACCAAACACATCAACACAGTTATTTTTGGACAAATGTCCCTAGGAAAACCGGTGCAACAGAGGAGGATTTTATTAATCAGTTATTCTTGAGTACAATGCGGTGCCAAACTAGCTTACCCAACAAAGATAAATTCTACAGCACCTCCCCCAGACTCAGCGTCAAACTTGCTGGCCTCTGCGCAGCTCCTAGACCCTCTAGGACAGCACTGGGCCTCTCGACGTCACCCACGCAAGCCCTCCAGTGACTGCACAATCCTGCTACCTCTGCATCTGCCTATCTGATCTCTGCGCTGATCTTCTGGTACTGTTCCTACCTCTTTGTTCCGTACTCGCTACCTCTTGCTGCAATCTAGACCTTTAGTTCGAATTTCTCAACAAACCTCGCTCCAGAAATCGAACTAACTGGTCTCCCTCAGTATGTCTCCAAATGACCCTCAAGCCTTCTCTTATACTTTTCCTGTTGATGAATCAACGGCCGAGATTAAGTCCCTAATCAACGAATAAGATTAAAATAGACTTGATCTTCGTCTCTTAGAAGCTTCTCATCCTTATCTTTATTAATACCCATTCATATTTTCATTTTCCTAAGTTTAGACTTAAGATCTCATTAAAAATATTAATTATTTTAATAACTTTCCATCCGGATGGGGTTTTCCAAAACGATTTCTGGGTCTTGGAGATATCATGCTCTTTAGTCTCTCCACCAATTTTCATGGCTAAAGCACATCCAATGCTACCCAAAATCAACACCTCTGTGTCACTTTCTTTGCACTGCGTCACTCTTCATTTTGCGTCTCTGGCTCGGGAACAACGTTGTCTCTCGGGACAGCTACTTCTCTGATGCAAATCCTCGAATTTCTTCTACTGGTGTCTTCAGTCCTTCTTGATCTGCAATCGCTCTGATACCAAGTGAAAAATTCTGAATCTAACACATCAGAAACCCCTACTGCATTTTCTGGTTTACTATCTCCTACTTGTTCTTTGCATTAACAAGTTACTTAAATGCATAAATATCGAAGTAAACACAAATGCAACCTTCACAAGTATACAGATCAATAATTGAAATAAACTGAGACAACATAAGGGACACTGTTATTTTTGGACAATCATCCCCGGAAAAACCCAATGCGGGAAAATCGGTGCAACATATAGAGGGTTTTATTATTAAGAAGATTCTGAATACAACTAGGGTGCCAGAAATATCTCACCCTTTAGAGAATTTCCTTGGCAATAGAACCTCTCTCCATAGACAGATATTCCAGCAAATTAGCAGTCGGATGAACAACCTCACAGTGACTCTGACTGTTCCTTGTGCTGGATAGCAAAAGCTGCTCCAAGCACTCCTTTGGAACTGCTTCACCCTCTCTAGACTACGACACCCTCTCTTGACTAATCTGCTCTCAGTTTGTCCCACAAACTTCCTCAGTGCAGCGTCTTCATCACAGCGTCAGTGTCTACAACCCTTTGTTGTAATATTCCTAATTAGCCATGGCTAATTGGAATATTCGATTTTGTTCAATTTTTTCCTTCTATAGTTATTTGTAAATAAAAAGTGAGGAAGGGGGACATAACTCACTTCAGAATAAAAAAAGTCACTTCCTAGGTAGCACAACGTTGTGACTTAGAGGGGAGCCAAGGGGGCCAAAGGGGGACACAGAAATGGAGCCCACACAGACACATGGAGAGACTGCGCAGGAGGGAAGAACACGTGGCAAGAGGAGAAGCACGCAGGAGGAGGTGAGCCTAGGGATTGTGAGAGGCAGAGGCTATAAAATAGAGAGGAGCCCCCTCATTTTGGATCATTCAGTTATGTGCATTTTGAGCTAGTCGTTTCGACTTCTGAGCACGCTGGCTGTTTAGCTAGTCTGCAGCACTATTTAGTGCATTGAGTGTCTCCGTTCAGAGATCTCACCCTTAGCCCCAGGGGACTTCGAGTGCCTACTCGGGCAAGGTATTTCCATCGGTATTTTAGCAGTAGTTTTATCAGCATTTCAGCAGGAGTTTCATCAGCATTTCGGAGGACTGCGCAACACTTGGAGAGGGACGCGATTCTTTTTGGTTGTAGTGCTAGATTGGGGTTTTGCAGGTGGAGTTACACTGGGAGATTGAGCAGGGGTCCAGCTCTTGTCTCATTGGAGGATTTTTGGCATTGTTTAGGCAGAGTTTAGAGGGGTTTTCTTCAGTGGCAGCGTAGGGCATTGAGGAACTGCGCAGAACCCCAAGAGGGTGTTTTTCGGGGGTCAGCCATTCGAGGAAAGCTTTCTGGGTTTCTTGAGTAGAGCCCGAATCCAGAGTTTTAGCTTTTTCCGAGGAGGGGAGCAGCCCCAAATCATCATTTGTTTTCTAGCAGCAGCAACAACATCCACGCAGAGAGGCCATTCTTGTCATTCTGAGAGTATTTCTTCACTTGCCTTGTGCAAGTCGAGGTGCCATCTGTCTAATCACCTCTTGTACTCATTTTATTACTCAGTATAATAAAATGGCTTAGCATTTCTCGCTGCATTTCTTGTGTATTTTCTTATATTTCCGGTTTACATTATTATATGTTGTTCCACTGTTATTTTATCACTTTTGGGTTATTATATCATTTGCACATATTTGGTTGGAGTTTTTGCTAGGGTTTGAGGAATATTTTGGTTTAGGAATATTACAGTGGTATCAAAGCATAGATCTGGCTCAGCTTGTGGAGCTAGCACTCTATGACACCAGAGGAAAAACCCTACATTTGTTACAGAGGTAGGAGGTACAGAGACACTGGACGTAGGTTGGAGAATACCTACGGGGAGGGAGATTGTGTTCCTGTGGTGGACGCAGAACAGGTGGAGCCTGTGGTAGACGCAGAACAGAGAGAGCCAGTAGTGGACACAGAACAGATGGCCGACGAGGACGGGAAGAGATTTGCGGATATGCTCCTCAAATCAGTGCAGGATCTGTCGAGGCAGATTGAGGTGATGGGGCAGAGATTCACGGCAGTAGAGGCCAGACAGCGTGAGAGCCCACGAGTTTTTCAGATTGGTGAGGGATCAGGTGCATCCCATCACTTGCCAGAGCAGCGTGATACTGCGTAACAGGTGGCCTCACATGCCCCTACATGCTCTACCATGCCCACTTTTTAGGAGCAGACACGGGTGCCGTAGCCTAGCAGGAGGCAGAGCCCAGATATATGGGCGATTTTTTTGCAGAGTACCAGGCCTATGGGCAGGAGTTCAGGGAAGCCCTCTCATTCAGAGATTTTGTTAAGCTCCAGCAGGATAGTAGACCCCGCGACCATCACAGAGGGTACCAGCATTACCATGAGGGTGACACCCACCGTGCAACGAGTAGATTCCACTTGCCTACGTTTGATGGTTCATCAAACAATTTGGCAAATTCTTGGGTGGAGAAGCTGGACATTTATTTCCAGCTTAACCAGATGTCAGAGGCAGAGGCCATCAAGGTGGCAACATTGCATTTGGATGGCGAGGCCCAGGATTGGTGGTTTCATGGGATGGTTACACTGGGGCACTCCACAGTGACGACATATGCCGAGTTTACCAGGAGACTGATGGAGCGATTTGATCGGAGGGATCCAGAGCAACATTTCGTTGAGCTGACGAGGCTCAAACAGACAGGGAGCCCAGAGACCTACATTGCAGATTTCTTGAGGGTCTCCGTGATGGTGCCAGACCTATCCACGACACGGAGGATCTATATGTATGTTGAGGGGTTAGCAGAGCCACTTCGGGGTCTAGTCAGATCCGCTAGACCGACCACCCTTCAGGATGCTATCAGCAAGACCCGGGACCTACAGGATGTCTTACCCAGGACCCAGATACCTTACCCCCAGAGAGAGACTTTCCATTATAAGGGGAAGGATGTGAGGATTCCACCTCCAAAGGGGAATCCAGGACGAGTGCAGATTGACGATGATGTCAAGAGGGAGGTGAAGAAGAAGCGGTTGTGCTTCACATGTCAGGAGCTGTGGGCACCGAGACATAGATGTGCTGCTGGCAAAGCACATTTTATTGAGGTCTTCTCCGAGAGAAGTGGAGAAGAGGATGACAAGGATGATGTGGAGGCAGAAGATAGCCACGCCATACAGGGACTTTTGCCACCTCCACCACCAGCAGCAGGTGGTGCATCTTTTGCACCTATCGGAGGGGCCCTTGCAGCATTGCAAATTTGCGAGGAGTTTCCAAGTATCTGACGCTACGCGTACGGGGGACAGTACGTGGCCAGCGAGTATCAGTTTTGGTGGACAGTGGGGCGACCCACAACTTCATCGATGCCCAAATGGTTGAGCGGAGAGGTATTCAGATAGAGAGCTTCGATGGGTTTTCAGTATTGGTTCCAGGAGATCAGACCATGACGTGTGCTCGCTATGTTCCAGAGCTTTCAGTGACGATGGGCACCTACACATTGACTGACCACTTTTTCGTGGTCGATATTCCCGACACCAACATGATATTGGGTGTTCAGTGGCTTATTACTCTAGGGAAGGTCACGACAGATTGGAAGAATCTAGAGATGGAGTGGGATGATGAGAAGACAGGGAGGCATGAGAAGATATGGGGACAGCACACATATCCGCCTCAGACTGTTTCAGCTCATCGGATGGAGGCAGTCTTCCAGAAGGGAGACATAGAGTGGGCAGTGGAGCTACGTGCATCAGAGGCAGGGACTACAGGGCAGACAGTACATCCAGAGATCTAGTCCATCCTTGATCGGTATGCCATAGTGTTTGGAGAGATTCCACCAGGACAGCCACCAGATCGAGGGTTTGAGCACATTATTGAGCTTGAGCAGGGCATCCAAGCAGTGATCACCACCCCCTATAGGCATCCCAAGGCCTATCGGGACGAGATTGAGCGGGCTATCCAGGAGTTGCTGGCTCTCGGGCACATTCGACCGAGCACGAGTCCTTTGAAGAAGAAGGACGGTACGCTGAGGATGTGCATTGACTACAGGGCCCTGAACAAGAAGACCCTGAAGAACAGGTACCCCATACCCAGGATCGATGAGTTGATGGACGAGTTGAGAGGGGCACGTTCCTTCTCAAAGATTGATTTGAGATCGGGGTATCATTAGATTCACGTGAGGGAGCAGGACATTCCTCAGACCGCCTTCAGGTGTCACTATGGGCACTTTGAGTTCTTGGTTATGCCTTTTGGGCTAACCAACGCCCCAGCTACATTTCAGTCCTGCATGAATCACATCTTCCGTAGTCACTTGAGGAAGTTTATGTTGGTATTCTTCGATGACATTCTCATTTACAATAGGACTTGGGAGGAGCATCTCCAGCACATTGAGACGATATTGCGTATCTTACAGGAGCAGCAGTTCTATGCCAAACTCTCCAAGTGTGAGTTTGGGTCGACGGAGATGTTGTATCTGGGACACATCATAGGAGTGGATGGAGTGAGGGTCCATGAGGATAAGATCAAGGCCATCAGAGAATTGCCAGAGCCGAGAAATGTGACAGAACTTCGAGGATTCATTGGCATTTGTACTTACTACCGGAAGTTCGTCAAGGGTTTCTCACAACTTGCTGCATCCCTGACAGATTTGACGAGTAAGGGGGCATTCAGTTGGTCGGATACAGTGCAGCGAGCCTTTGACAGGCTCAAGGAGGTTATGAGCAGCTGCCCAGTGCTTGCGTTGCCAGATTTTATGCAGCCATTTGTTTTGGAGTGTGATGCGTCGGGAGAGGGGATCGGCACAGTATTGATGCAGGGAGGTCACCCTATAGCCTTTGAGAGCCGGAAGCTCCTTCCGCATGAGAGGTTGTATTCCATATACGAGAAGGAGATGCTGGCTATCATGCATGCATTGGCTAAGTACCGGCAATATTTGGTGGGTAACAGGGTCAGGGTGAGGATTGATCACAACAACCTCAAGTTCTTTTTGGAGCAGAAGCAGCTACAGGAGAGGCCACAGAAGTGGATCAGCAAAATCCAAGCATATGACTTTGACATTGAGTATGTCAAGGCTAAGAACAATGTGGTAGCAGATGCCCTTTCACGTAGACCAGCCATGTTGTCTCTTATGAGCTTGGATACAGACTGGAGGGCTCGACTTTTAGTAGAGTACTCCAAGGACAGGTTTGCATGTGAGGTTCTAGATGGGCAGGTGGCAGATGACAGGTACAGGGTGGTCGATGAGATCATCTATTACAGGGACCGGATCTTCTTGATTGAGGGGTCTCAGCCCATAAAGAAGATACTCCAGGCATCTCATGATTCACCATTGGCAGGACATCAGGGGTTTACCAAAACCTACAGGGCCATTAGGGAGAGGTTCTCATGGAAGGGCCTCAAGGAGGACGTACTCCAGCACATTCGGGAGTGCGATGTTTGCCAGAGAAACAAGGGAGAGATGAGCCATCCCGCGGGATTATTGCAGCCTCTTCCCATCCCGGAGGGGAAATGGGAGAGTATTTCGATGGACTTCATCACAGGGTTGCCCATGGTACAGGGCAAGGATTGCATCTTTGTCGTCGTTGACCGACTGACAAAGTACGCACATTTTTTTGCCATATCCACACACTATACAGCAGCACAGGTGGCCGAGCTATTCTTCAGAGAGATCTTCAGGCTACATGGTCTTCCTAAGACCATCATCAGTGATAGGGATAGCCGTTTCATGGGCAGGTTTTGGCAGGAGCTTTTCCGACTGGTGGGGACGGAGTTGACACCAAGTACCAGTTATCACCCACAAACGGATGGACAGACAGAGATAGTTAACAAGTGGCTAGAGGGCTACTTGCGTAACTATGTCAGTGGGCAGCAGCGAGCATGGTTGAGGTGGTTGCATCTGAGGGAGTACTGCTACAATACTTCACATCACATGTCCATTGGTATGTTACCATTTTATGCCTTATATGGGTATCTTTTGTTGACGTGATGTTTGGTGATAGCAGGGCTCCTAGATCCAAGATTTGGATCCAAGAGAGTAAGGATATCCTCCAAGCTCTCAAGGATAACATGGCTACAACACAGAACCAGCAGAAGCTGTATGCCGATAGGGGTCAAGTGGAGAGGTAGTTCGAGGTAGGGGACATGGTCTACCTATGATTACAGCCATACAGACAGTCGTCACTGAAGCAGAAGGGGGCTGAGAAGTTCAAGCTTTTATGGGCCATACAGGGTGATACGCAGGATTGGACAGGTTGCATATGAGTTGGAGCTGCCCCAAGGCAGCAAGATTCCTAACATTTTTCATGTATCATGCCTAAAGAAGGCATTGGGGCAGCAGGTGACAGTGACAGATAAGCTACCACCCATGGATGATGAGGGGCATTTGGTATTGCAGCCGGAGGTTAACATTGATACCAGGGAGAGGCAGTTGCGGAGCAGGACAGTCCGGGAATTCTTGGTGAGGTGGAAGAATTTGCCAGATGAGGATGCGACTTGGGAGAATGAGAAGATCTTGCAGCGTCCATCACTTCAGTTGCTTGAGGACAAGCAACATTTTGCCGGGGGAGACTGTAATATTCCTAATTAGCCATGGCTAATTGGAATATTCGATTTTGTTCAATTTTTGCCTTCTATAGTTATTTGTAAATAAAAAGTGAGGAAGGGGGACATAACTCACTTTAGAATAAAAAAAGTCACTTCCTAGGTAGCACAACATTGTGACTTAGAGGGGAGCCAAGGGGGCCAAAGGGGGACGTAGAAATGGATCCCACACAAACACATGGAGAGACTGCGCAGGAGGGAAGAACACGTGGCAAGAGGAGAAGCACGCAGGAGGAGGTGAGCCTAGGGATTGTGAGAGGCAGAGGTTATAAAATAAAGAGGAGCCCCCTCATTTTGGCTCCTCATTTTGGATCATTCAGTTATGTGCATTTTGAGCTAGTCGTTTCGACTTCTGAGCACGCTGGCTGTTTAGCTGGTCTGCAGTACTGTTTAGTGCATTGAGTGTCTCCGTTCGGAGATCTCACCCTTAGCCCTGGGGGACTTCGAGTGCCTGCTCGGGCAAGGTATTTCCATTGATATTTCAGCAGTAGTTTTATCAGCATTTCAGCAGGAGTTTCATCAGCATTTTGGAGGATTGCGCAGCACTTGGAGAGGGACGCAGTGATTTTTGGTTGTAGTGCTGGATTGGGGTTTTGCAGGTGGAGTTATGCTGGGAGATTGAGCAGGGGTCCAGCTCTTGTCTCATTGGAGGATTTTTGGCAGTGTTTCAAGCAGAGTTTAGAGGGGTTTTCTTCAGTGGCAGCATAGGGCATTGAGGAACTGCGCAAAACCCCAAGAGGGTGTTTTTCGGGGGTCAGCCATTCAAGGAAAGCTTTCTGGGTTTTTCTGGGTTTCTTGAGTAGAGCCCGAATCCAGAGTTTTAGCTTTTTCCGAGGAGGGGAGCAGCCCCAAATCATCATTTGTTTTCTAGCAGCAGCAGCAGCATCCACGCAGAGAGGCCATTCTTGTCATTCTGAGAGTATTTCTTCACTTGCCTTGTGCAAGTCGAGGTGCCATCTATCTAATCACCTCTTGTACTCATTTTATTGCTCAGTATAATAAAATGGCTTAGCATTTCTCGCTGCATTTCTTGTGTATTTGCTTATATTTCCAGTTTACATTATTATATGCTATTCCACTGTTATTTTATCACTTCTGGGTTATTATATCATTTGCACATATTTGGTTGGAGTTTTTGCTGGGGTTTGAGAAATATTCTGGGTTAGGAATATTACATCTGTGTTGTCTGCGTCAGCCTCTGCGGCTTTCTGCGTGAGCTTCTGCATCCTCTGCATCTGCCTCTGCAGCTTCTGCGTCCTCTGCACTAGCCTCCTTAGCCTCTGCGTCCTCTGCGCTAGCCTCCTTAGCCTCTGCGTCAAACCTCCTAGGCTCTGCGCTCCCTCTTCCGACTCTTTGTTGCCTCTCTGATATGTATTCTTCAGCCTCCTACCAAACTGCCCATCACTACAACTGATCACTTGTTCGATTTCCTCAGCAAACCTCACCCCAGAAAATCGAACTCACTGACCTCTCTTGGTGTGTCTCCAACTAACCCTCAAGCCTCCTCTTATACTTTCCCTATTGACGATTCAACTGCCAATATTAAGTCCCTAATCAACAGCTAAGATTAGATCTGGCTTGATCCTCGTTATTCAAAACTTTCTCACCCATTTTATATTAATACACATTAATATTTTTATTTTCCTAAGTTTAGACTTAGGAACTCATTAAAATATAATTATTTTAATATTCTTCATCCTGGTGGAATTTCTCCAAACGATTTCTGGGTCTTGGAAATCTCATGCGCCTTAGCCTCTCCACCAATTTTCATGGCTAGAGCACATCCGATGCTATCAAAAATCAACATATCATAAATACTGCACTTAATGAGGTTGCTTGGGTATACAACATTCATGGATCTGATATAGCATATAATCCAGTTGCAAAGGCATATGTGATTGTGACTGTGAATTCTACTTTCTTATATGTGGACAAGATAAAAGTAACATCTGAGGTGGAGGACCACGTATGGTTGGCAGCAGAGAATGTGCTATTATATTTTATTGTTCAATGTTGTAAGCACACACTGCAGGCAAAGTTACTTTTGTTTGTCTAGATAGTTTCTTGATTATTGTATGGGCTTTGGTAGAACAGGAGAGATGTCGCATGTCATTTTATGGCATACAATGTGTAGGAAATGTACCTGATAATGAGGCCTTGTATGTTTTGATCCTGGAGATAAAGCTGATATCCATATGCAAATGTCAGATCAACCCCTGCATTGTCATACTTTTGTAGCCCTTCGAGTGGCACCCTTAATATTTTAAGAACTTGGGACAGCTGATGAAACAGAGAATTCTGAGTATGAAGCCAAGCAAAATGAAGATTTGAGGAAGAGAGTTAAGCCCATGCCACACCTTATCATCTTCAGTTAGTGGATTTTGGTATTGGGGGGTTCGATCTACAAGGTTCTGATCATGATTTTCTTTGGCAATGTGTTGAGGAAATTGTAACATATTGCAATGTAAATTTCAGTATAGCAGACATGGGTCTCTCAATGGGTATCCAAGGAATGAATGTTGCCAAGGAAAACTCAGATATCATTATTTTAAATGATAAATTTGTTACTGTCATGATGATGGTTTGGTAAATTCATTCATTCCCATCTTGCTGAAGACATTGCAACATTTGTAATAATTTTATGTCTGCTGTTTTATTCCTCTAACTGCTGACCAGTTTCTCCTGGTTAACCTTATCGTGGATACTTTGGAACTGCAATGGAAACTAAATAGAGCACCATTCAAAACATGTTGTGTTGACTCCACGGAGATCCTTCTTCTTAGGCTCTGGATCTAAAACAGGAGAAAACAATGTGAATGCAGAGAAGAGAGCAAGGACTCAAAACAGAATAGTATAATGGATTGTTCAGGAGAAGATTGCCATTTTGGTTTGAAGTTTGGAGGAGTTTATTATTCTGAAAATGCAAGTGGTGGAAGAGCAATAAAGGCCAAGAGCCAAGTGTATGTCTTCTCTAGTTTTCTTGTTCAATTAAAGAAGCCTCATACTATGGCCAGGCCTCTCAAGCCCCACATTGTCAAGTCAGGGTCGTAGGAGCTCATTTGTGTGAAAAAAAGAACCACCATCGCTCGCACAAGGGTTGTGAAGTTCACTCCAAAATCAAACTGAAATGACTTGTGATTACACGCATATATACATGTAGTAATCTCCACGGATGAATTTTTGGCTAAGCCAACCTTCTGAAAACATTTGATACATAAATTAAATAATAAAAAAGCACAGCCTCATGGAAGACCACACTGATCACTTAGGAGGAGATTACCAGGTCCAGTGGCTGAATTTTAATGGTTACTTTCCCCACACATGGTCTTGAAAACTAAGCTTCGGGTTGGGGCGTGGGGTTGTTTCTAATCTTTAATGTTTGCCCCAGTGGTTTTCTTATATATTTGGATCTGCATTTTCACTAGAAGGGGGCTTGGTTATCTTGATTGGCACACCTTGCGAAGTTTGTGGACATCTATATGCTTTGGGAAACCCTTGAAGAGCCTTTGAAGGATGAGCACGAACCTTGGAAGCCCATTTTCCCACCGTGGAGACTTAGAGAATGGATTGTCTGTGTTGCTTGCACAGGAGTTCACTTTTGAAGTGCCTTTGGAGGTTGGATGATATACACTCAAGCACTTATCTGAAAAAAGTCTCCCTCTCTATGGGGCTTGTTGACGTAAAATTTGTACATATGGCATAAATGGCCCTTATTTATGTAATTTAGATTAGTTAATTGGAGAAGAGGGTTTTAACCCCTCCAATGGTTTCAATGGGAGATTTTAGCTAAAGAAACTAATATTTTATTGTAAAAGGAAGTTGAGCATCTCCCTATGAGTAGAGATGCATTTCCTCTTATTTTTTGATGGAGGAATTGGGGAGAAATCCCTTGACGAATCTAAATTTCTGAATTTTTTAAATTAATTTTGTCTTGGATTTGTGCTATGGATTGAAGACTAAGGTGCCTTTATTGACAAGACTATTCATGGATGAATACTTCAATCCCTTTGATGTTTCATGGCTAGGGTTTATAGGTGAGTAACAATTTTGAGAGTAAGTGGTCTATTGAAGTTTTATGGATTTATTTTTTCGATATATTAAGTGCAAATGTACTTATCTAGTGGTAAGAGTGCATACTCTTTATAATTTTCCTTGGATGGATGCTATCTTGTAAACCTCAATAAGAATTCTAGTGGAAAATCTTTCATTGAAGTTGTCTTGAAGCTTGTGAAAATCATAGGAAGATCCTCTAGGGTTAGTAGTAAGCAACCCAAGTCATCACCCTATAGGAGGATCTTTTAAGGTTAGTCATCACCTTGTATCCATTCATTACCTTCTCAAGGGAGACTTGGTTGACCCCATATACCCAATGAAAAGACAATAGTCTCTAGTCCTCCCATCATCTTTCATACACTAACATTTTTTTCTAGGAAAATAATTTACTCTTCATATTACCTTGAGGTTGATTGCCCTAAAATCCTAGTAATCTTAACCTAGGGACACCCCCTTGAGCTGTGATCTGATCCTCTGACAAATTTGATTAATAGTGATACTATTGAAGTCCTTTTCATTTACCATTGTTGCTATGATGATTGCCGAGTCTCCTATAATTATAGGGTCCTTGATAAGGACAGATGGTCTGAAGTGAGAGAGTTTTAATGAGTTAGTTGGTGTAGCTCATATAGTGTTGTCTATGAGGCTAGGGAACACATTTTCTCCAATACCCAAAATTGGTTTCCTGAGAAAATGCCATAATTATATTTAATTAAGCAAATAGTTAAATTTTCCTAAGTCCAACTTAGGGAAATAGCTTAATTAATCAGTATTAATTAGGGAAAATAGATTTTGCTCTAGAGACCTTGGAAAAGTCACTTGGTGGAGTCAAGATTATCTTAGCCTTCAATTGTGATTAGATCGTGGTCGTTGATTGCTCAACGAGAGATTATAAGAGGAAATCAATGGGCATTTGGAGAACACATTTTGAGACACAAAATTGCAATGAGAGCAAGGGCGCAGAGGCAGTGCCGGGACATCAGCAGCAGCGGTTTCAGAAAAAATTCTTGAAGAGATCCTTCACAGCAATATCCAAGGAAGATTGGAGATCGATTTTTCTGCAGTGAGGTCAATTTTCCAGAGGCGTGAGTTGCTCCAACAGGGGGTGCGAATTACCTAGTTTGGCAGTGCGAATTTCGCAGTGAAGAGAAATTCCAGAGCAAGGAAATTTGCACAGGAGGGGTCGATTTGCATAGGAGAATTGATTTGTCAGGAGAGACAAAGATTTTCCAGTGGAGGTCGTATTTATTTTCCCAACCAATGTGAATTTCTAGGAGGGTCGAGTTTCTCGGCTAGGGTTGCACATGTGAGCCGAAATCACCTTCAGAGGGAAGTCGAATTGATTTTGGTGGGTCAAATAGCTTCCAGGAGGTCTGAGGAGTCTTGCAGAAGTGAAGAAATAATTTTGTCGGATTTGTGCTAGTGTCGGGCAAGCAGTTGTAATATTTTTGCTAAAGAATTTTAATAATAAAACCCTCATTAGCACATTGGTTTTCCCTTCAAGGTTTTTCCAGGGACATTTGTCTGAAAATAATGGTGTTCTATATTTGTGTGTGTGTGTGCATATATTTCTTAGTTACTGTATTTATTTTTCATGAAGTTTCAGTAGTGATTTATTCAATATTTTCCACAAGCTAATTGCAATTGACAAATAATTTGAAAAGATAGGAGAATAATAACTAGAAATTGCAACAATAATTAAAATTTCACATGGTATCAAAGCAGATCTGAGAGCAGAACCTAGATCTGCGCAGGAACAGGAAGGGAAAGCACATGAGGGTTAATACCCAATTTGATTATACCCAGTTTGAGTTATTCAATCTATATCTCCAGTTTATTTGAGTTCACAGATTTCCAGAGATGGTTGCAACAGGATTGAGAGATTAGGACAAGTTGGATGGAGCCTCTAACTTTGGAGTCTGGAAGGCCAGGATGTTGTTCCTATTGGACGAGTATGGTCTGAAGGAGTTTGCTACAACAGTTATTGTTGTGCCAACAGATCCCATCCAGTTTCATGAATACAGGAGGGACAATGCCAAAGCGAAGAGGATGATTCTCGATGGAGTGAGAGATCATATAGAGAAGGGTACAGCGAAAGAGATGTGGGATGCCATCATCAAACTATACCAGGATCCATCAGAAAACAAGAAATTGATCCTCAAGGAGAAGTTAAGGACCATCAAGCAGAATAAGGGAGAAGGCATGACTACCTATCTCACCAGAGTTTGATTTGTTAGGGATGAACTAGCTACAGTTGGAGAGAAACCTAATGATGAAGAGCTAGTGCATATAACACTCAATGGGTTCTCCAAGGAATGGCAAATGTTCGTCCAAGTGATTTTAAGATGAGACAAACTTCCAGATTGGGATCGGCTATGGAGTGACTTCACTCAGGAGGAGCTGAGGCTCAGCTTAGTCAAGGGCACCAACAGCAGTGGCAAGGTACCGAAGGTTGAGAAGGAGCAGGAGAACGTCACCTTAGCAGGAAAGGAAAAGTGAAGAAGGGGTCCAGCAAAGGACCTAGCTCGAAAGGAGAGAGGAGAAAGAAGAATGACCTATCAAAGGTTAAATGCTATGTTTGTCACGAGTTTGGACATTATGTCAGCGATTTCCCATTAACGAATAAGAAGGGAAAGAAGCAAGTTGCATCTTCAACAGATGCAGATGAGCTCTAGAAGGATGGAGCAGGAGTTCACATTGATCGCTTGCCTGACTAGTTTGAATTCATAGGGTGTCTAGTACATAGACAGTGGAGCGTCATTTCATATGACAGGAGTTAGGGAGTACTTCTCTAGTTATAAGGAGGAGATTACCAGGTTCCAGATTCAGATGGGGAACAATATAAGTGCATTGTTGTAGCATGAGTAATTGTTTTATTTCAGAGGGAGAACAACACGCAACTTCCTATCCATGATTTGTTGCATGTGTCAAGCTTGGGGATCAATTTGATCTCTGTATCAGCCCTTCAGGACAAAGGGTATGATGTTCTCTTTAGAGGGGCTAGAGTGCTTTTACAGCGCAAGGAATGTAGGTCTCCTATAGCAGTTGGGTTGAGGAGTGGCCAATTATATAGGTTTCAGTTAGACACGCCCACGATACTAGTAAGCAACAGTTGTCCGAGAGACTAGGGGGAGCTATTAGATGGGAGGATGGGCCATATTCATCATGGAGCACTCAAGATCAATGTTGCATGAAGCAGGGACGAAACAGGGACATTTTTTAGAAGCGAGGACAGAGAAGCGTCATTTTCCATAAATCTAGGAAGCGAAGCATCTCAGAAGCGTCTACTATATATATATGTATATATATATATATATATATATATATTATTATTTTTTTTTGCATTTATATTAAAAAAAACATCCAAAATACCAAATTAGTTGTAGAAGACATGAATGCATATTTTTACATAGATCAAGATAGATATGGCATCCATTGTACATCAATGATTAATCATTCCAACATCAACCATCTACAATCTAGATTCCTTTTCTCTTGTATATCCTTTGCCTATACTTCAATTCTATAGGGATTTTTGTCAACATTGCCTAATTTTGACCAAACAGCTTAATCCAAACCTTATAATATGGTAGGGAAAGCTTAACATGCCTGATCAATGATTTTGACTTTAGTGAAGGGCACATAATTGCTAAGGCCATGACAAAGGAGTTCAACAATCAATAACACCAACACTGGGGGGGTACATATAGGGCTTGTTGCTCTTGATTAAATGCCAATCACATGCCCTCATACATGATATAATCCAATGAAACGCCACAATCCCATTGATCCTAAAAATTGTTAAGTCTGCTGAATTTTGAATGGGATATGAAATTCTATTTTCTCCATATGAAGTCCGATGAGGTTGGAACCACTCTCAAACATCCTGAGTCATTTCATGGTAATGTTAAAAATTTAAGTAAAAGGATGGAAATGAAAGATAAAGGAGAATGTCACTTTTACTTTAAGAATTTAACATTACCATTAAAGAGCGCCTTGGGAGTATTCGGAAAGTGTAGTTCCTCACAGAATTCGAAATTTCCAAAAACAAAAAAACCCCGCGGAACCGTCCACCGTCTCTCGGATCCGCTCGCGATCCACAGTGGATACACACCCAAACCTCCACAGATCCGCGGTGGATACACGCCCGAACCTCTACAGATCCGCACCCGATCCTTTCTGGATCCGTGGATCGGGAAATAGGAACCGCGGATCGGGCAGTAGGAGCCACAGATCGGGGCCCCACGAATCCATTTTTGCAAGAACCGTAAAAAAAAGACGATCCGCAGATTCGATTTTCCGATCCGCGGTTCCGCCGAAGGATCGGTGGCGGATCCGTACGGGACGCGGATCTGCCTTTGGATCCTAGGGGGATGGTTCCTGAAACACTACTCAAGATGCTTCGTGAGATGGTGAATAATGTTGGAATTTCTAAGTCTAACCTATTAGAAATTCCTCCTGTACTATCCGGTTTAGTTCTCCTACTTGTTTAATTACTTAATAAGTTATTTACCATGTAAATACTAAAAATAAACACAAGTACAGTACCAACATCTACAAATCATCAATTGAAAGAAAACAAGCACACAAGTGACACCGTTGTTTTGGACCATTGTCCCCAGAAAAACCCAATGTGGGAAAACTGGTGCAGTTATTTGTTGAGTCCCAAACTTGCATCTTCCCTATACACCTTTTTAGTCTTCTTTCCCAGTCACTTGAACCACCAAGCTGTCAAATCATTGCATATTAGTTTAAAAAGAGCTTATAAAATGGTTTCCTAACTATGTCTTGTGACTGTTGTTTGATCTAGAATTTTGCTAAGTCAGCTGCGAAATCTTGTCACTTTCCGCAGCCAGCTCAACTTTCCGTAGCCTTTTTGTTGAAGTCTATGTTACATGTGTCTACTGAAGAATCCGGCCACATGGGCAAGCTACAAATGATGTGGACATGGAACGTGTCCCCTTGGTTCAGCCGAATCACTCACAAAAGGCCATGGTCAAGGACAGTCAAAGCGGTGGTCAACCTAAGAGTTTTGCGGTGGCAGGACTCTGTTTTTACCACGTGAAGACTTGCGTGGCAAATTCCTCGATCTCAGGAGGAGTGTTAACACCTGTGGACTGTTCCATGAACCAAATCTAACAGCCACCACTCCTTGGATTTAATTGTCACGGCTACCATATTGCTCGATTTCAGACGTGGTTATTCACGTGTTTGGTTAGAAGCGCAGAATTTAGGAAGTAGTTGTATCATCCTCAGTTATAAATAACGCGTTATCATACGCATATTAGTTAGCTTGGTATATGTAATTTTGACTGTTTTACGAGCCCACTGTGCCGTGCTCTATCTTTATATTATGACTGCATTTTAATATATGAGAAGACAGTGTTCTTAAGTTCAATTTGTGACTGATTGCTGATTGGCCGAGGTTGCAGAGGGCCCCTGTACACCAAGGTTCTGTAATTGCTGTATAGTTTCTTGCTTTCTTCCTTTATGTTACTGATGCCATAATCGTTTGCTTGTATATATTACACTATTTTTGGTATTCATGATAGTTGTTGTCCATAGTTTCTTTTATGCTTTCTAATGACTGTTAACTGATCAGTGTTTTTCTTTCAGGTTCTTATAGACAGCCCGAGAAATTGCACATAGCTTTTTAATGACTAATGACATGAAATCATCTTGTCCTTCTGCTGATTTATTTTTTTGAGTTCTAATTCCAGCACTGTTTATTTCTTTCAGTTTTGTTTTGCTCATTTACTTTTATGCAATTTAGAAATCAGATTACTCAATTTGTTTATGATTACCTCCTATAGCCAGAGCGAGTCGAATGGTGAGGGGTCAGAATATGAGTTGATGTAGTATGATTTAGTTTACTTTTCTGCAAGTTAGTGATTAGATTATTCATGTCATTTTCAGTTACCTCCTATAGCCAGAGCGAGTCGAATGGTGAGGGATTGAAGTATGAATGTGTAGTTTGATCTTAGTTTCATTTTATGCAATTTAGATATCAGATTACTCAATTTGTTTATGATTACCTCCTATAGCCAGAGCGAGTCGAATGGTGAGGGGTCAGAATATGAGTTGATGTAATATGATTTAGTTTATTTTTCTGCAAGTTAGTGATTAGATTACTCATGTCATTTTCAGTTACCTCCTATAGCCAGAGCGAGTCGAATGGTGAGGGATTGAAGTATGAATGTGTAGTTTGATCTTAGTTTCATTTTATGCAATTTAGATATCAGATTACTCAATTTGTTTATGATTACCTCCTATAGTCAGAGCAAGTCGAATGGTGAGGGGTCAGAATATGAGTTGAAGTAGTATGATTTAGTTTACTTTGCTTACAGTTTTTGAATTGCTTTGAGTTCAGTTTTTTTCCTCTTTTTATACAGCAGCAAGGATACTAGGCTTCATTGTCACTAGCTTACTGTTTGGTACATTTTTATTTTCTCTTAGGAATTGATTTCATTATTGCAAGTTTTAAAACCTTTTTGAGAAGTTTGAAGTTTGGAAATCATTGTAGAGGTCACCATTGCCTTGAACACTTATATCCATACTTGACTTTTAATTTTGCCATCTTACATTAGGGAAACAACAAAAGATAAACCCAAAAACAAACCAAAAATAAAAAATGACAAAGAAGTAAGAAATTGGTTATCTTGCATATATAGTGCACTTCACTTCAACAGTTTACGACTCCCGGATTGACAATTTATATAGCATTTAGAACACACTAAATTGACCAAACTAGTGACAATGAAGCCCAGTATCTTTTCTGCTGTATAAAAAGAGAAAAAACTGAACTCAAAGCAATTCAAAAACTGTAAGCAAAGTAAACTAAATCATACTACTTCAACTCATATTCTGACCCCTCACCATTCGACTCGCTCTGGCTATAGGAGGTAATCATAAACAAATTGAGTAATCTGATATCTAAATTGCATAAAATGAAACTAAGATCAAACTACACATTCATATTTCAATCCCTCACCATTCAACTCGCTCTGGCTATAGGAGGTAACTGAAAATGACATGAGCAATCTGATATCTAAACTAACTAACAAAGCAAGTAAATAAAACTGAAATCAAAGCATAACTGAAATTGAAAAGCAAAAAAAAACAAAGTTAGCAGAGAGGCAAATCTCATGTCACTATTTGATGCAAAAACATGTAAAGAAAAGAAACTAATCTATGATCAACCGGTTGAACACACTTACATGAATTAAAATTGCATGAATGGAAAATCTAAACTATCAAACTTGAAAGCAATCAAATGACATAATGAAATCAAAGCAAAATTACAAAATGAAATCTACTCTACCTTACATTCTAATATGCTCCATGACATCTACTTCACATCTCCTTCCATGTTGAGAACATCAAAGCTTTATTCAAATTCTTCAAAATTACAAAGTACAACAAAGCTCTCCAAAGCTTTCAAAAGCCATCAAAGAAGAACTACAAACTCCAAGCTACATAACTAAAAGCCAAGCCAAGCTAACAAATGAAGGAGAGAGATCTCCTATTTATACAAAAAGATGAGATCCATCTCATTAATGAGAGTCCATGAATCTCTCTCTCTACCTCTAGAATCCTAATCAAAATAGGAACT
Organism: Pinus tabuliformis; assembly: GCA_031772625.1. Classification (NCBI taxonomy): domain Eukaryota; kingdom Viridiplantae; phylum Streptophyta; class Pinopsida; order Pinales; family Pinaceae; genus Pinus; species Pinus tabuliformis. The sequence continues at coordinate 550,293,478 of CM062819.1, forward strand.
GATAAGACACATGTCTTCTTAGAGTTACAATACAATTAGGAGATGTGACACATATCCTCATGATCCCATGATACTTTCCACTCAAATTCGAATTTGGCCTTAGAGTGCCACATAAGGGTCTTTTAGAAGCCTTCTTTTAACCTACACATGTCAACAATCTCAACCCATTTGTTAGGTATAAGCATATGCACATTATTTTTTAATTTTTAACCACAAATTCACTTAAAAGGCTTAGAATTAATAAAGTTTGAAAAAACATAAATGTGGCCCAATGATAATGAAAGTGGGATGAATGTGGTGACATGGTAGTGAAATAGATGTGAAATGGAGGTGATATGATGGACATAAGAGTGAAAGTGTAATGGAAATAGATGACATTTTCAAGAATCAAAATGAATCCAAACCTTAGGGAGATAGTGAAAGAAGAGCTCCAAAAACTACTCAATGTAAACTTCATTTATCCAATCTCAGATAGCCGATGGGTTTCTCCTTTGGTTATAGTACCTAAAAAGAATGGTAAATGGAGGGTATGCATTGATTACAGGGAATTAATCAATCTCAAATTCAGATGTTTGATAAGGAAACCCAGGATGGTGGTAGCACCAAGAAAGAAGAGAAGAGGACTAGATGTACTAGCAGAGGCTTCAGAACATATGGACTAAAGGGGAATGACTAAAATTTTGGTCCACCTTCATAGTGGGGGTATGTTGAGTCCCAAACTTGCATCTTCCCTATACACCTTTTTAGCTTTCTTTTTCAGTCACTTGAACCATCAAGCTGTCAAATCATTGCATATTAGTTTAAAAAGAGCTTATAAAATGGTTTCCTAACTATGTCTTGTGACTGTTGTTTGATCTGGACTTTTGCTCAGTCAGCTGCGGAATCTTGTCACTTTCCGCAGCCAGCTCAACTTTCTGTAGCCTTTTTGTTGAAGTCTATATTACAGGTGTCTACTGAAGAATCCGGCCACATGGGCAAGCTGCAAATGATGTGGACATGGAACGTGTCCCCTTGTTTCAGCCGGATCACTCACAAAAGGCCATGGTCAAAGACAGTCAAAGCGGTGGTCAATCTAAGAGTTTTGCGGTGGCAGAACTCTGTTTTTACCACGTGAAGACTTGCATGGCAAATTCCTCAATCTCAGGAGGAGTGCTAACACCTGTGGACTGTTCCGTGAACCAAATCTAACAGCCACCACTCCTTGGATTTAATTGTCACGGCTACCATATTGCTAGATTTCCGAACGTGGTTATTCACGTGTTTGGTTAGTAGCGCAAAATTTAGGAAGTAGTTGTATCATCCTCAGTTATAAATAACGCATTATCATACGCATCTTAGTTAGCTTGGTATATGTAAATTTGACTGTTTTACGAGCCCACTGTGCCGTGCTCTATCTTTATGTTATGACTGCATTTTAATATATGAGAAGACAGTGTTCTTAAGTTCAATTCGTGATTGATTGCTGATTGACCGAGGTTGTAGAGGGCCCCTGTACACCAAAGTTCTGTAATTGTTGTATAGTTTCTTGCTTTCTTCCTTTATGTTACTGATGCCATATATATTTGCTTGTATATATTACACTGTTTTTGGTATTCATGATAGTTGTTGTCCATAGCTTCTTTTATGCTTTATAATGACTGTTAACTGATCAGTGTTTTTCTTTCAGGTTCTTATAGACAGACCGGGCAATTGCACATAGTTTTTTAATGACTAATGACATGAAATCATCTTGTTCTTCTGCTGATTTATTTTTTTGAGTTCTAATTCTAGCACTGTTTATTTCTTTCAGTTTTGTTTTGTTCATTTACATTTACGCAATTTAGAAATCAGAGTACTCAATTTGTTTATGATTACCTCCTATAGCCAGAGCGAGTTGAATGGTGAGGGGTCAGAATATGAGTTGAAAAAGTATGATTTAGTTTACTTTGCTTACAGTTTTTGAATTGCTTTGAGTTCAGTTTTTTCTCTTTTTATACAGCAGCAAGGATACTGGGCTTCATTGTCACTAGCTTACTGTTTGGTACATTTTTATTTTCTCTTAGGAAATGATTTCATTATTGCAAGTTTAAAAACTTTTTTTAGAACTTTGAAGTTTGGAAATCATTGTAGAGGTCACCATTGCCTTGAACACTTATACCCATACTTGACTTTTAATTTTGCCATCTCACATTAGGGAAACAACAAAAGATAAGCCAAAAAACAAACCAAAAATAAAAAACGACAAAGAAGTAAGAAATCGTTTATCTTGCATATATAATGCACTTCACTTCAGCAGTTTACGACTCCCGAATTGACAATTTATATAGCAATTTAGAACACACTAAATTGACCAAACATTTTGGCGCCGTTGCATCTTCCCTATACACAAATTGATGTAGGTTTCACATCTACATCGAGGGAAACAGTAGACCAATCAGACAACCTCAGAAAAAGATGAATCCAAACCTTAGGGAGATAGTGAAAGAAGAGCTCCAAAAACTACTCAAGGTAAACTTCATTTATCCAATCTCAGATAGCCGATGAGTTTCTCCTTTGGTTATAGTACCTAAAAAGAATGGTAAATGGAGGGTATGCATTGATTACAGGGAATTGAATAAAGCAACTTTGAAGGATCACTTTCCTTTACCCTTTATCGATCAAGTATTAGATACTCTAGCAGGCAAAAAATACTTTTCATTTTTGGATGGTTTTAGTGGCTATAATCAAATTCAGGTAGCACCTGAAGATTAAGATAAGACCACATTTACCTGTCCATGGGGAACTTTTGCTTATCGAGTGCTTCATTTTGGATTATGTAATGCACCCGCAACATTTCAAAGGGCAGTACTAAGAATTTTTTCTGATCTAATCCAAGATTGTGTATGGATGATTTTACAGGTTATGGTGATTCATTTGGAGAGGCATTAGAGAATTTGGAAAAAGTCCTTATAAGATGTAAAGAAACAAATCATTCATTGAGTCATGAAAAATGCTTTATGATGTTTACTGAAGGTATTGTTTTGGGACATCATATTTCAGGGGATGGAATTAAATTTGATAGGTCAAAAGTTGAAGTCATCTCCAAGTTGCCTATTCCAAATTGTCAAAAAGATATTAGAAGTTTTCTGGGATTTACTGGGTACTATAGAAGATTTATAGAAAACTTCACCAAAATAGCATCTCCACTCTTCAAATTACTTACAAAAGACTGTGAATTAAAATGGGATCCTGATTGTCAATCAACATTTGAAACTTTGAAAACAAGAATATCTGAAACACCCATTTTGAGAGAACCAAATTGGAAACTTCCTTTCCATATTTCTACAGATGCTTTAGATACAGCTCTAGGAGCTGTGTTGGGTCAAAAGGATTTAGTTCCTTATGCCATTTACTATACCAGTGAAAATTGGACTCCCACTGAGTTGAACTATACTATAACTGAAAATGAGCTCTTAGTTGTTGTTCATGTAATCAATAAGTTTAGACATTATATAACAGGCTATGAAACTTTTGTCCATACTGATCATTCTGCGATTAGATATTTAATGAACAAACCTGTTACTAATGGCAGAGTTACAAGATGGCTCTTACTTTTACAGGAATTCAATATTATTGTGTTGGATAGACTAGGGAAACAAAATACAGTAGTTGATTTCTTGTCTATGATCCAAAATACTAACGAAGATTCCCCTGTAGAAGATAAGTTTCCAGATGAATATTTATTTGTAGTAACTATTAAGACTCCTTGGTATGCAGATATTGCTAACTATTTGATTACAGGGAAGCTACCTCCACATCTATTTCCTAGTGAAAAAGAAGAACTATTTAGGAGAGTTCGAAACATTCATGGATTTCTAACGAATTGTTTAAAACAGGGCCAGATTGTGTGATCAGAAGATGTGTTCGGGAAGATGAAATCCCTGACATCCTTCAGGCATGTCATGATGAACCATGCGATGGACACTTTGCTGACAAAAGGACGGCCTATAAAATCATTTCTTTAGGATATTATTGGCCTTCCCTCTTCAAAAATACAAAAGAATATGTTAGAAGGTGTGACAGCTGCCAAAGAGTAGGGAAACCGACTCTTTCAAATGAAATGTCATTACAACAACAGGTACTCATCGAACCCTTTGAAAAATGGGCTTTAGATTTCATTGGACCCATTAATCCACCATCTAAACAGAAGAAGTATATATTGGTATGCACTGATTATGTCACTAAATGGGTAGAAGCCAAAGCATTACTTTCCACTACTGAAAATTCAGTTGTTAATTTTCTTTATGAAGATATTTTTACTCGCTTTGGTGTCCCAAGAGAAATTGTGACAGATCAGGGAAGTCAATTTATATACAACATGATGGAGAAGTTGATGGAAGAATACAAAATTAAGCCCAGAAAATCTACTTCTTACCATTTGCAAGAAAATGGTCAAGTTGAGTCTACAAACAAAGTTATTGAAAGCATCATCACCAAAACTGTTCATCTACACAAAAGAGATTGGGCAGAAAGGCTTCCTGAAGCCTTATGGACCTACAGAACTACATGGAGGAATACAACAGGACATTCCTCCTATGAACTTGTTTATGGGAAAGAAGTCCTGCTCCCCATTGAGTTTCAAGTCAAAACTTTCAAGAAGGCAGTTCAGTTGGGGATGGATCTATCAGAAGCCCAAAAGCACAAAATGGAGCAGCTGAATGAGCTAGATGAGATCAGACAAGAAGCAATCCTAAGCACTGATCTAGTTCAACATCAAAGAGCTAAGTGGCATGACAGATACATCAAAGAGAAAAAGTTTCAAGAGGGAGATTGGGCATTACTATTTGATTCCAAGTTTAAAGACTTCAAAGGTAAATTTCTGTTAAGTTATGGTATGTTCTATGCTTATAACAGTTTACTTCTTTTTCTTATTATATTCTACCGATTAGAAATCATATGTACATAAAGTAAAGTGCAGATAGAACATTAAACGATCGACAGAAAACAAGCCAAGACAAGAGACACAAGATGTGGCGGCTAGCCAGGGACAAACCCCACAATGTGTGGGGAAACCCTTTGATCAAATCTTCTTTTATCTTCAATAATTCAGCAGAGAGAAATAGTACAATAAATCTGATTCATATCAGCAGTAGCAAACCCTAGATCAGTAGCATCAGCATTAGCGGCTTCACTATCAACTAGGGCAGACCATATCTCACAAACCGACAGGCGGATTGACTTCATTCCACCACCAAAAGTTTCGGCTTTCAAAGGAGGTTCAGATGAACCTATAGTTTCTTGCTTTCTTCCTTTATGTTACTGGTGCCATAATCGTTTGCTTGTATATTACACTATTTTTGGTATTCATGATAGTTGATGTCCATAGTTTCTTTTATGCTTTCTAATGACTGTTAACTGATCAGTGTTTTTCTTTCAGGTTCTTCTAGACAGCCCGAGCAATTACACATAGCTTTTTAATGACTAATGACATGAAATCATCTTGTCCTTCTGCTAATTTATTTTTTTGAGTTCTAATTCCAGCACTGTTTATTTCTTTCAGTTTTGTTTTGCTCACTTACTTTTATGCAATTTAGAAATCAGATTACTCAATTTGTTTATGATTACCTCTTATAGCCAGAGCGCGTCGAATGGTGAGGGGTCAGAATATGAGTTGATGTAGTATGATTTAGTTTACTTTTCTGCAAGTTAGTGATTAGATTACTCATGTCATTTTTAGTTACCTCCTATAGCCAGAGCGAGTCGAATGGTGAGGGATTGAAGTATGAATGTGTAGTTTGATCTTAGTTTCATTTTATGCAATTTAGATATCAGATTACTCAATTTGTTTATGATTACCTCCTATAGTCAGAGCGAGTCGAATGGTGAGGGGTCAGAATATGAATTGAAGTAGTATGATTTAGTTTACTTTGTTTACAGTTTTTGAATTGCTTTGAGTTCAGTTTTTTTTCTTTTTATACAGCAGCAAGGATACTGGGCTTCATTGTCACTAGCTCACTGTTTGGTACATTTTTATTTTCTCATAGGAATTGATTTCATCACTGCAAGTTTTAAAACCTTTTTGAGAACTTTGAAGTTTGGAAATCATTTTAGAGGCCACCATTACCTTGAACACTTATATCCATACTTGACTTTTACCATCTCACATTAAGGAATCAACAAAAGATAAACCCAAAAACAAACCAAATATAAAAACGACAAAGAAGTAAGAAATCAGTTATCTTGCATATATAATGCACTTCATTTCAGCAGTTTACGACTCCCAGATTGACAATTTATATAGCAATTCAAAAACTGTAAGCAAAGTAATCTAAATCATACTACTTCAGCGCATATTCTGACCCCTCACCATTCGACTCGCTCTGGCTATAGGAGGTAATCATAAACAAATTGAGTAATCTGATATCTAAATTGCATAAAATGAAACTAAGATCAAACTACACATTCATACTTCAATCCCTCACCATTCGACTCGCTCTGGCTATAGGAGGTAACTGAAAATGACATGAGTAATCTAATCACTAACTTGTAGAAAAATAAACTAAATCATATTACATCAACTCATATTCTGACCCCTCACCATTCGACTCGCTCTGGCTATAGGAGGTAATCATAAACAAATTGAGTAATCTGATATCTAAATTGCATAAAATTAAATGAGCAAAACAAATATGAAAGAAATAACAATGCTAGAATTAGAACTCAGAAAATAAATCAGCAGAAGGACAAGATGATTTCATCTCATTAGTCATTAAAAAGCTATGTGAAATTGCCAGGGCTGTCTACAAGAACCTGAAAGAAAAACACTGGTCAGTTAACAGTCATTAGAAAGCATAAAAGAAACTATGGTCAACAACTATCATGAATATCAAAAACTGTGTAATATATACAAGCAAACGATTATGACACCAGTAACATAAAGGAAGAAAGCATGAAATTATACAATAATTACAGAACCTTGGTGTACAGGGGCCCTCTGCAACCTCGGCCAATCAATAATCAGTCACAAATTGAACTTAAACACATTGTCTTCTCATATATTAAAATGCAGTCATAACATAAAGATAGAGTCGCGGCACAGTGGGCTCGTAAAACTGTCAAAATTACATACACAAAAGCTAACTAAGATTCGTATGATAACGCATTATTTATAACTGAGGATGATACAACTACTTCCTAAATTCTGCACTCCTAACCAAACACGTGAATAACCACGTCCAGAAATCTAGCAATATGATAGTCGTGACAATTAAATCCAAGGAGTGGTGGCTGTTATATTTAGTTCACGGAACAATCCACAGGTGTTAGCACTCCTCCTAAGATCGAGGAATTTGCCACGCAAGTCTTCACGTAGTAAAAACAGAGTCCTGCCACAACAAAACTCTTAGGTTGACCACCACTTTGACTGTCCTTGACCATGGCCTTTTGTGAGTGATTCGGCTGAACCAAGGGGACACGTTCCATGTCCACATCATTTGCAGCTTGCCCATGTGGCCGGATTCCTCAGTAGACACCTGTAACATAGACTTCAACAAAAAGGCCGCGGAAAGTTGAGCTAGCTGCGGAAAGTGACAAGATTCTGCAGCTTACTGAGCAAAAATCTAGATCAAACAACAGTCACAAGACATAGTTAGGAAACCATTTTATAAGCTCTTTTTAAAGTAATATGCAATGATTTGACATCTTGGTGGTTCAAGTGACTGGAAAAGAGGGCTAAAAAGGTGTATAGGGAAGATGCAAATTTGGGACTCAACATACCCCCACTGTGAAGGTGTTGCATGTTCTCATGCAACCAAAATTTTAGTCATTCCCCTTTAGTCCATATGTTCTGAAGCCTCTGCTAGTACATCTAGTCCTCTTCTCTTCTTTCTTGGTGCTACCACCATCCTGGGTTTCCTTATCAAACATCTGAATTTGAGATTGATTAATTCCCTGCTCAACTTTCTGCACTTTTTTTTTAGTTTCTTGTTCTTCTTTTGCCATAGTTCCAAATGTAGCATATTATTATCATGAATGATTTTGTCCACTTTGCTCTGCTCCTTTAATGCTTCATTGTCTTGTTTAATGTGTCTGTTTAAAACCTCCAATTCAAACACTTCTTGTTTTAAGGATTGGACTTGTGCATCTTGTGTTATGTGGGGCAAAGTGGATGATGTGCTCCGGACCGCAGCTGTCTTTTCTAAGGATTCGAGGTAATCATACACCTCTTGCTGACTTGGATCTATTTCGGGTGTTTTCCTTGGACTGACTTCAAAGTCTTGTTGAGGAGGAGGACTGCTTTCTAGTTCTGGCCGAAAAGGACTTACATTAACATCTGGAGGGCTGGTTTCAATATTTGGCTGAGGATGAGGTGGACTATGGCCAGTTGGAGGTTTCTGGGGTGTTTCCCCACCCAAGTCGATGAAGTGGGGTCCTTTTACTTGTGTTTTCCTCCACCTTCCTCTAAGCCTGTTGCTTCTTCTTAAGTACTGTGGGCTAGTACTCCCTTCTTCTATGCTCTATTTTCCTTTTTCTTTCTTCTTTGCTGTAACGGCTTGTTTTCGAAGATGCACTAGTCTGTCAGACAATGTTTGATAGTCTTCCTCTATATATGGCTCTGGTGATTGGTAGACATCTTCTATGTTCCTTATTCCTTTCAATTTCCTCTGTTTTCTGTCCTTAGTTCGTTCCTCCTTTTCTTTTTGACCAACTTCTTTAGTTTTGATAATATAAGAGTCTTGGATTATGGCACTCTTTTCTTTTCTCCTACTCCTTCTTGGTGTTTTTGGTGTACTTCTTTCAGGTGCCTCAGATGGCTCTTGAAAGTAATTTCTTACTAAGAACCGTTCCCAGGTATCTTTGTTTTTCTTCAGTTGGTCTTCAATGAGAATCCTTACAAGTCCATGATGATATAAATGAACTTCTATGTATCCTATGTTCTTTTGGACTGTAGTGCTCATTTTTTTCAAACTCAGCAGTAAGAAATAAGGTAGATTAAGGGTTTGACTCTCTAAGAAGTTCATCAATAACCTAGCATGATACATGTACATTGCTCTAAAGCGTCCTTCGCAAGTGATGAACTTTTGAATGATTAACAGTAAGCTGGCCCATTCTTCTTTTAATGCATGAATAGGAATGCTTTTTGTAAATATAGTAACATCCATACTTGGGTTACGTAATATAATTCTCCATGCCTACTCGTCCACACTTTTGTTTTTAAACCAACGCTCACCTTCCTGGGGCAAGTTTGTGGCAGCTACTATTGATGCTTCAGTGACCGTGAACTTCAGGTCTCCAATTTCTACCATCTGGCCGTTGAAAGACCGTGCAAAGGCTTTTGTTACCTCTTTATTATGGCCTTTAAATTTTTGAATGAAGCATAGCCATTTTGCTTTCTTCAGCAAATCTTTTACTTGAAGGTATCCTTCTAAATACTTAGGTCCTTCGAGTTCTGCCCTTAATAATCGTCCCATCCTTTCCTTTGTTTTGAAATTCAACTGAAATTCAACTGCGTGTGAGGGTTTAGCAGAGGTAAGATGGTTAGGTTGCAGGGTTTATGGCAACAAAAACAGTGGCTGCAATTGGAAGATGCATAACAGACAGGTAATGGGAGTGTTCAGGAATTGCAAGCGGAAACAGAGGATGAGCAGCCGAGGTGAGTTCACAAAATGGAGTGGAGACGTATGTGAACGAGGTGGCTTTAAAAAAATGGCAGGGTAGTGAAGTGAAGTCGGAATTTTGAATTGAACAGCTGCGTACGAGATGTTACACGTTTATGGAATGGCTGCGAAAAATGCGGTGGGGAGGAGCCATAATGAAATAGGTCACATCTCATGATTACAAGTGGAGTATGAAAGTGTAGTCATCTACGAGTTAAACCCGAAAATTAATCATAGGACCGTTTAGGGAATAAATGCATGGTTTATGGGATAATGTCGTGGAATGGCAATGGGTAATGGAGCTATCGTGATAATCATTGCACATAGTGGAGCTTTAAGGTTTAATAACTATGCAAAATTGTGCCTTTAATTGCTATTTGAAAGAAATTTTTGCTCATACCTTGGAATCCTTGTCATTTGTTGTCCATTAGCCTTTAATCAACTGCTCCTTATTGATGTCTGTAGATGCTCCATGTCTTCATAGCATATGCTTAGTCACACCTACATTTTCATGATTATTGCACTAACATTTTGACTGTAAATTTGAAAAACAGAGTCATGGCTACGGAAACTGATTCGAGCTACAGAAACTGACACAGCACCCACTTGGCTGAATAAAAATAGTTAGATAATAACTGACTGAATGAAAATGGTCATGAAAGAGACATTTATTGATGAAATGGATGGAATGAAGTGAGATGAAGTGGAGTGAAGTGAAAAGAAAATGAAATGGAGATGGAGTGGGATGGAAATGAAGTGAAGTGAAAATGGGAAAGAATGAGAGATTTTTTTTGAAAAATATAGAGTGTCAGGTGTCCCTGATTTTCTCTAGATTTTCTGTATAAGACTGCCAATCAATGATTGGTTTTCAGACTCATACAATTTTTTTATTTTATTTTTTTTAACAGAAAGGAACAAAGGCTAGGCTGGTGGGGAAGAAGGATTCTTCTTCACCAGCCTTATTGCAGAATTTTCTTGAAACGTTTTGACAAATTCCTCTTTTGAGAGTGGCTTATGATAAATTTTCAATCTGTGGCCATTCACAATAAGAGGAGTTTGAAATTCATCAATGGTCTTGATTCTTACCGCTCCATTGCTAAAGACTTTGTCAATCTCATATGGCCCAAGCCAATGGGTCTGAAATTTACCTTTGAAGTCTTTAAACTTGGAATCAAATAGTAATACCCAACCTCCTTCTTGAAACTTTTTCTCTTTGATGTATCTGTCATGTCACTTAGCTCTTTGATGTTGAACTAGATCAGTTCTTAGGATTGCTTCTTGTCTGATCTCATCTAGCTAATTCAGCTACTCCATTCTGTGCTTTTGGGCTTCTGATAGATCCATCCCCAATTGAACTGCCATCTTGAAAGTTTTGACTTGAAACTCAATGGGGAGCAGGACTTCTTTCCCATAAACAAGTTCATAGGAAGAATGTCCTGTTGTATTCCTCCATGTAGATGAACAGTTTTCGTGATGATTCTTTCAATAACTTTGTTTGTAGACTCCACTTGACCATTTGCTTGCGGATGGTAAGGAGTAGATTTTCTATGCTTGATTTTGTATTCTTCCATCGGCTTCTCCATCATGTTGGATGTAAATTGACTTCCCTAATCTGTCACAATTTCTCTTGGGACACCAAAGTGAGGAAAAATATCCTCATAAGGAAAATCAACAACTGAATTTTCAGTAACAGAAAGTAATGCTTTGGCTTCTACCCATTTAGTGACATAATCAGTGCATATCAATATATATTTCTTCTGTTTAGATGGTGGATTAATGGGTCCAATGAAATCTAAAACCCATTTTTCAAAGGGTTCGATGAGTACCTATGGTTGTAATGGCATTTCATTTCAAAGAGTCGGTTTCCCTACTCTTTGGCAGCTGTCACACCTTCTGACATATTCTTTTGTATTTTTGAAGAGGGAAGGCCAATAATATCCTAAAGAAAGGGTTTTATAGGCCGTCATTTTGTCAGCAAAGTGTCCACCGCATGGTTTATCATGACATGCCTTAAGGATGTCAGGCATTTCATCTTCCCGAACACATCTTCTGATCACACAATCTGGCCCTGTTTTAAACAACTCGTTAGAAATCCATGAATATTTCGAACTCTCCTGAATAATTCTTCTTTTTCACTAGGAAATAGATGTGGAGGTAGCTTCCCTGTAACCAAATAATTAGCAATATCTGCATACAAAGGAATATTAGTAGCTACTGCAAATAAATATTCATCTGGAAACTTATCCTCTATAGGGGAATCTTCGTTAGTATTTTGGATCCTAGACAAGAAATCAGCTACCGTGTTTTGTTTCCCTGGTCTATCCAACACAATAATATTGAATTCCTGTAAAAGTAAGAGCCATCTTGTAACTCTGCCATTAGTAACAGGTTAGTTCATTAGATATATAATCGCAAAATGATCAGTATGGACAAAAGTTTCATAGCCTGTTATATAATGTCTAAACTTATTGATTGCATGAACAACAGCTAAGAACTCTTTTTCAGTCACAGTATAGTTCAACTCAATGGGAGTCAAATTTTTACTCGTATAGTAAATGGCATAAGGAACTAAATCCTTTTGACCCAACAAAGCTCCTAGAGCTGTATTTGAAGCAGCTGTAGAAATATGGAAAGGAAGTTTCCAATTTGGTCCTCTCAAAATGGGTGCTTCAGATATTTTTGTTTTCAAAGTTTCAAATGCTGATTGACAATCAGGATCCCATTTGAATTCACAGTCTTTTGTAAGTAATTTGAATAGTGGAGATGCTATTTTGGTGAAGTTTTCTATAAATCTTCTATAATACCCAGTAAATCCCAGAAAACTTCTTACATCTTTTTGACAATTTGGAATAGGCAACTTGGAGATGACTTCAACTTTTGACCTATCAACTTTAATCCCATCCCCTGAAATATGATGTCCCAAAACAATACCTTTAGTAAACATCATAAAGCATTTTTCATGACTCAATGAAAGGTTTCTTTCTTTACATCTTATAAGGACTTTTTCCAATTTCTCTAATGCCTCTTCAAATGAATCACCTTAAACTGTAAAATCATCCATATAAACCTCTACACAATCATGGATTAGATCAGAAAAAATTCCTAGTACTGCCCTTTGAAATGTTGCGGGTGCATTACATAATCCAAAAGGAAGCACTCGGTAAGCAAAAGTTCCCCATGGACAGGTAAATGTGGTCTTATCTTGATGTTTATGTGCTACCTAAATTTGATTATAGCCACTAAAACCATCCAAAAATGAAAAATACTTTTTGCCTGCTAGAGTATCTAATACCTGATCGATAAAGGGTAAAGGAAAGTGATCCTTCAAAGTTGCTTTATTCAATTCCCTGTAATCAATGCATACCCTCCATTTACCATCTTTTTAGGTACTATAACCAAAGGAGAAACCCATCGGCTATCTGAGATTGGATAAATGAAGTTTACATTTAATAGTTTTTGGAGTTCTTCTTTCACTATCTCCCTAAGGTTTGGATTCATCCTTCTCTAAGGTTGTCTGATTGGTCTACTGTTTTCCTCGATGTATATGTGATGAATGCAAATCCTAGGGTCAATACCTTTCATATCAGTATGCTCCCATGCAAATGCAGTACAATGTTTTTGCAAGATTTTGGTTAGCTCTCCCTGTTGTAATTTTTCCAAGTTTTTGTTGATATTCAATGTTTTGCCTAGAAAGATCTCAATGGCGGAACTACCAAACTCTTCCATAGAGTAAAGAGACATTTGTCTAGATGATAGATACTCAATGTCAGAATCTAACTGAAATTGTGTGTGGTCATATTCTGAAGATGTTTCAAAGTTTTCTAATATGTTCAGAATTTGACTATCTTCATTGATTTCAGAAATGGCAAAGACAGGTTGTATAGTGTCCTCATCATCAACCCATTCGTTATCTCCTACTTCTGTAATTGCTTTTGCTGGAGGATACAGATTGAATTTCTTTGTCGAACTACCATCAGAAATATACATATCCCCAGATCTACAACTGATAAAAGCATCAGCCGTGGCTAGCCAAGGTCTTCCTAAGATGAGTGGGTGCCCTCCTAGATTACTCTTGGGAGTTAAAATCATGAAATCTACTAGATATTCCCAAGAATCTAAGGAGACCGAAATGTCTTCTAATACACCATCTGGTTTGATGATTAATCGATCTGCAAGTTGCAGTAAAGTACGTGTAAAAAGAAGATTAGGGAGTTTTAGCTGTTCCATAGTCTGTCTACTCATATTGTTGATAGCAGCCCCTAAATCAATCAAAGTATTTGGAATTTCTACCCCATTGATATGTGTTTTGACAATTGGACTACCGGGATCTACATACCTCTACATGGTAATTTTTCCCATCATGATATCTGCAATTTTTCCTACCAGGTGGATTCTTCTTGTATCTCTTGGTTTCCTTCCTGGTCTTTTGAGACTCAACTCCTTTATTCGTTTTGCTAGAATAGGAATTTCTCTAATGGCTTGTAGAAAGGGAATATTGATACAGACATTCTTTAATTCATCTAGGAAATCATAGTCATGCAACAAGATTTGTTTTTCCACTCCTTTATCAATTTGTAATCTTTCAGGAAAAGGAGGTGTGGATGAAGATGCAGGTTGCTCAACTATAGGAGTTGTGGGGGTTGACTCTTTTTATTTTTATTTTTGAGTTTTGAAGAGATGCTTTAGAACCTTTATTGGCTTCAAGAGAATCTTCCTCAAAAATGATTTTCTTTTGAGCATCTATAGAAGGCTTGTCTAAAACTCTACCAGATCTGAGTTGTACATCATTGAGAGGAACAATCATATAGGTAGGAAATTGTTGTCCTTTTACCATGTAAGCATTTTGAGGGTTTTTATTATTGGGATTTGGAAATGGCTGGGAAGGTAGTTGATTTGTCTTTTGTTGGATTGGAAGCAAGAGTTGGGAATTTGGATTCTGTTGAGAAGGTTGTTGTTGTTGTGGAAATGGCAATGAAAGTTGTGGATTTTGATTTGGAAGTTGTGGAGCTTGTTGGTTTTGGAAAGATGGAGGATATTGATAAAAATGAAAAAATCTCCCATAAGGATTTTGCATACCTTGTACCCATGATTGAAATGGATTTTGAGGTTGGAACCAAGGTTGTTGCCAAGGATTCCAATTTGGTGGGGGTTGAAAGTTCGTGGGGTTGTTAAACCCTTGATTTTGTTGCCCCTGCCAAGGTCTCCTTGAAACAAAATAGAGAGACTCAATTGAATTTGGGTCTTCTTGAAAGACAGCTTTAAGCCCAGGAATTGAAGGACAATCCTTGGTCTCATGGCTTTCTGAGCAAATCACACATGTTTCTACAACTTTTGCATCCAAGGGGCATTCCCTTAGAGTATGTTTCTTCCTACATTTCAGACAAAAGATGGCTAAAGCTTCAGCTTCTGCTTTCTGCTTGTTTTGTATCTTAAGGGTGTCTAGTTGTTCACTAAGACTCCCTAAAATATCAGTTTTGAACTCATCAAGCATGTTGCCAATCTCAGCCCTACTTACTGATCCAGTTGCAGATTTGTATGCTCTAATGAGAGAAGGATCTCCAGGCCCTTTTCTGGATTTAGATTTTCCCCTTGAGAGATGGACACATAGCTCTGCTATATCATGAAGTGGAAGTTGAGATATATCTCATTTTCCCATCATGTTCAAAATATCTATCCATTCATCTCTAATGGCTTTTAATAGAAGGGCTTTCAAGGTTTCCTCATCTAAGTTATTCATTTTTGCTCTTTTCAGGTTGTATTGAAATCTTTCAAGTAAATCCTCTAAATTTTCATCTTCTTTTTGCACCATTTTGAATACCTCATCCTTGTGATTGGTGGGCATACAATAGTCCAGATATCTATCCAAAAATATTTGTTTCATATCATTCCAAGTCCTAATAGATTGAGTGACTAATCCCATGAACCATTTCAGAGCAGCTCCCTTCAATGTTGAAGGAAACAATTTGAGTTTTTGAGGGTCTTCCATATAATCATAAGTTCGGAACATGACTTCAAACTCAAATAGAAATGTTTCAGGATCCTCACTTCGCAACCCATAAAATTTTGGGAGGACAGATGGTGAGATGTTTTTCATTGTTGTTCGAGATTCCTCATCAACTATAGGAAATCCAAATGAGTTATCTCCATCCCTATTTCCCCCATTGTTACCTCTACCTCCTCCATTGTTTCCTCCTCCTCTACCTCTACCTCTACCTCCTCCAAATCCGTTTACTACTTCCTTTGTCATGATAGTTTCCTCAGAGATTTCAGAGTCCTCTGGTTCTTCTACTAATGGCGAATGAGGAGGAATTTCTCCCTCTTCTTCTTCAAGTGATTCTACTTCCTCAACTACAATGTGTTTTCCTGTAGAAGTAAAGAAAGGGTCTTTTTCTAACTCAGATTCGGTGGATAGTGTGGGAGAGTCTCCCAATTCAGCTACTGCCTCTTGAATTCCGGGAATCCTAAGGCTAGGAGTGTGAGTTGGAGATGATGGAGGTGTATCTTGTCTATACCTTGAAGTAGATGGAGTTGTAAAAATCGAACTCTTGGCCCTAGCTATAAACCTTCCCCTAGAATCTCTTGCTCTATGCATGTCATTTTTTTTATTTTTCTTCAAGTCGGGCTAATAATTCTCTTTCTGATCTTCCAGATCACTCTAGGTGAAAGAAGAGAGCATACTCAAGAAATTATTGAACCAATAACTCTCTTTTCTGATCCTCCAGGTCACACTAGGTGCAAGAGGAGAGCATACTTTGAGAAGTTATCAATTTTTACCTTTCTTGAAATTTTCTTGTTTTTTTTTAAGAAATTAGCTACCTAATTTCACTTCCCCGGCAATGGCGCCAAAATGTTTGGTCAATTTAATGTCTCCTAAATTGTTATATAAATTGTCAATCCGGGAGTCATAAACTGCTGAAGTGAAGTGAACTATATATGCAAGATAACCGATTTCTTACTTCTTTGTCGTTTTTTATTTTTGGTTTGTTTTTGGGTTTATCTTTTGTTGTTTCCCTAATATGAGATGGCAAAATTAAAAGTCAAGTATGGATATAAGTGTTCAAGGCAATGGTGACCTCTACAATGATTTTCAAACTTCAAAGTTCTCAAAAAGGTTTTAAAACTTGCAATAATGAAATCAATTCCTAAGAGAAAATAAAAATGTACCAAACAGTAAGCTAGTGACAATGAAACCCAGTATCATTGCTGCTGTATAAAAAGAGGAAAAAATCTGAACTCAAAGCAATTCAAAAACTGTAAGCAAAGTAAACTAAATCATACTACTTCAACTCATATTCTGACCCCTCACCATTCGACTCGCTCTGGCTATAGGAGGTAATCATAAACAAATTGAGTAATATGATATCTAAATTGCATAAAATGAAACTAAGATCAAACTACACATTCATACTTCAATCTCTCACCATTCGACTCGCTCTGGCTACAGGAGGTAACTGAAAATTACATGAGTAATCTAATCACTAACTTGCAGAAAAGTAAATTAAATCATACTACATCAACTCATATTTTGACCCCTCACCATTCGACTCACTCTGGCTATAGGAGGTAATCATAAACAAATTGAGTAATCTGATTTCTAAATTGCATAAAAGTAAATGAGCAAAACAAAACTGAAAGAAATATACAGTGCTGGAATTAGAACTCAAAAAAATAAATCAGCAGAAGGACAAGATGATTTCATGTCATTAGTCATTAAAAATCTATGTGCAATTGCCCGGCTGTCTATAAGAATCTGAAAGAAAAACACTGATCAGTTAACAGTCATTAGAAAGCATAAACGAAACTATGGACAACAACTATCATGAATACCAAAAATAGTGTAACATATACAAGCAAACGATTATCGCATCAGTAACATAAAGGAAGAAAGCAAGAAACTATACAGCAATTACAGAACCTTGGTGTACAGCGGCCCTCTGCAACCTCAGCCAATCAGCGATCAATCATGAATTGAACTTAAGAACACTGTCTTCACATATATTAAAATGCAGTCATAATATAAAGATAAAGCACGACACAGTGGGCTCGTAAAACAGTCAAAATTACATATACCAAGCTAACTAAGATGCGTATGATAACGCGTTATTTATAACTGAGGATGATACAAAAACTTCCTAAATTCTGCGCTGCTAACCAAACACGTGAATAACCACATCCGGAAATCTAGCAATATGGTAGTCGTGACAATTAAATCCAAGGAGTGGTGGCTGTTAGATTTGGTTCACGGAACAGTCCACAGGTGTTAGCATTCCTCCCGAGATCGAGGAATTTGCCACGCAAGTCTTCACGTGGTAAAAACAGAGTCCTGCCACCGCAAAACTCTTAGGTTGACCACCGCTTTGACTATGCTTGACCATGGCCTTTTGTGAGTGATTCGGCTGAACCAAGGGGACACGTTCCATGTCCACATCATTTGTAGCTTGCCCATGTGGCCGGATTCTTCAGTAGACACCTGTAACATAGACTTCAACAAAAAGGCCGCGGAAAGTTGAGCTGGCTACGGAAAGTGACAAGATTCCGCAGCTGACTAAGCAAAAATCTAGATCAAACGGCAGTCACAAGACATTGTTAGGAAACCATTTTATAAGCTCTTTTTAAATTAATATGCAATGATTTGACAGCTTGGTGGTTCAAGTGACTGGAAAAGAGGGCTAAAAAGGTGTATAGGGAAGATGCAAGTTTGGGACTCAACATACCCCCACTATGAAGGTGTTGCATATCCTCATGCAACCAAAATTTTAGTCATTCCCCTTTAGTCCATATGTTCTGAAGCCTCTGCTAGTACATCTAGTCCTCTTCTCTTCTTTCTTGGTGCTACCACCATCCTGGGTATCCTTATCAAACATCTAAATTTGAGATTGATTAATTCCTTGCTCAACTTTCTGCACTTTTTCTTTAGTTTCTTGTTCTTCTTTTGCCATAGTCCCAAATGTAGCATAGTATTATCATGAATGATTTTGTCCTCTTTGCTCTGCTCCTTTAATGCTTCATTCTCTTGTTTAATGTGCCTGTTTAGAACCTCCAATTCAAACACTTCTTGTTTTAAGGATTGGACTTGTGCATCTTGTGTTATGTGGAGCAGAGTGGACGATGTGCTCGGGCCCGCAGCTGTCTTTTCTAAGGATTCGAGGTAATCATACACCTCCTGCTGACTTGGATCTATTTCGGGTGTTTTCCTTGGACTGACTTCAAAGTCTTGTTGAGGAGGAGGATTGCTTTTTAGTTCTGGCCGAAAAGGACTTACATTAACATCTGGAGGGTTGGTTACAATATTTGGCTGAGGATGAGGTGGACTACGGCCCGCTGGAGGTTTCTCGGGTGTTTCCCCACCCAAGTCGATGAAGTGGGGTCCTTTTACTTGTGTTTTCCTCCACCTTCCTCTAAGCCAGCTGCTTCTTCTTAAGTACTGTGGGCTAGTACTCCCTTCTTCTATGCTCTGTTTTCTTTTTTCTTTCTTCTTTGCTGTAACAGCTTGTTTTCGAAGATGCACTAGTCTCTCAGACAATGTTTGATAGTCTTCCTCTATAGATGGCTCTGGTGATTGGTAGACATCTTCTATGTTCCTTTTTCCTTTCAATTTCCTCTGTTTTCTGTCCTTAGTTCTTTCCTCCTTTTCTTTTTGACCAACTTCTTTAGTTTTGATAATAGGAGAGTCTTGGATTATGGCACTCTTTTCTTTTCTCCTACTCCTTCTTGGTGTCTTTGGTGTACTGCTTTTAGGTGCCTCAGATGGCTCTTGAAAGTAATTTCTTACTAAGAACCGTTCCCAGGTATCTTTGTTTTTCTTCAGTTGGTCTTCAATGAGAATCCTTACAAGTCCATGATGATATAAATGAGGTTCTATGTCTCCTATGTTCTTTTGGACTGTGGTGCTCATCTTTTTCAAACTCAGCAGTAAGAAATAAGGTAGATTAAGGGTTTGACTCTCTAAGAAGTTCATCAATAACCTAGCATGATACATGTACATTGCTCCAAAGCGTCCTTCGCAAGTGATGAACTTTTGAATGATTAACAGTAAGCTGGCCCATTCTTCTTTTAATGCATGAACAAGAATTCCTTTTGTAAATACAGTAACGTCCATACCTGGGTTACGTAATATGATTCTCCATGCCTGCTCGTCCACACTTTTGTTTTTAAACCAACGCTCACCTTCCTGGGGCAAGTCTGTGGCAACTGCTATTGATGCTTCAGTGACCATGAACTTCAGGTCTCCAATTTCCACCATCTGACCGTTGAAAGACCGTGCAAAGGCTTTTGTTACCTCCTTATTATGGCCTTTAAATTTTTGAATGAAGCGTAGCCATTTTGCTTTCTTCAGCAAAT
This sequence comes from Pinus tabuliformis, assembly GCA_031772625.1. Taxonomy (NCBI): domain Eukaryota; kingdom Viridiplantae; phylum Streptophyta; class Pinopsida; order Pinales; family Pinaceae; genus Pinus; species Pinus tabuliformis. The sequence goes on from CM062819.1 coordinate 550,313,433, forward strand.
CTTTTACTTGAGGGTAACCTTCTAAATACTTAGGTCCTTCTGGTTCTGCCCTTAATAATCGTCCCATCCTTTTCTCTGTTTTGAAATTCAACTGCGTGTGAGGGTTTAGCAGAGGTAAGATGGTTAGGTTGCAGGGTTTATGGCAACAAAAACAGTGGCTGCAATTGGAAGATGGATAACAGGTAATGGGAGCGTTTAGGAACTGCAAGCGGAAACAGAGGATGAGCAGCCGAGGTGAGTTCACAAAATGGAGTGGAGACGTTTGTGAACGAGGTGGCTTTAACAAAATAGCAGGGTAGTGAAGTGAAGTCGGAATTTTGAATTGAACGACTGCATACGAGATGTTACACGTTCACGGAATGGCTGTGAAAAATGCGGTGGAGAGGCGCCGTAATGAAATAGGTCACATCTCATGATTACAAGTGGAGTATGAAAGTGCAGTCATCTACGAGTTAAACCCGAAAATTAATCATGAGACCGTTTAGGGAATAAATGCATGGTTTATGGAATAATGTCGTGGAATGGTAATGGGTAATGGAGCTATCGTGATAATCATTGCACATAGTGGAGCTTTAAGGTTTAATAACTATGCAAAATTGTGCCTTTGATTGCTATTTGAAAGAAATTTTTGCTCATACCTTGGAATCCTTGTCATTTGTTGTCCATTAGCCTTTAATCAACTGCTCCTTATTGATGTCTGTAGATGCTCCATGTCTTCATAGCATATGCTCAGTCACACCTGCATTTTCATGATTATTGCACTAACATTTTGACTGTAAATTTGAAAAACAGAGTGGTGGCTGCAAAAACTGATTCTAACTGCGGAAACTGACACAGCACCCACTTGGCTGAATAAAGATAGTTAGATAATAACTAACTGAATGGAAATGGTCATGAAAGAGACATTTATTGATGAAATGGAATGAAATGGATGAAATGAAGTGAGATGAAGTGGAGTGAAGTGAAATGAAAATGAAATGGAGATGGAGTGGGATGGAAATGAAGTGAAGTGAAAATGGGAAAGAATGAGAGATTTTTTTTGGAAAATATAGTGTCAGGTGTCCCTGATTTTCACTCTACATTTTCTGTATAAGACTGCCAATCAGTGATTGGTTTTCAGGCTTATACAATATTTTTTTTTTTTAACAGAAAGGAACAAAGGCTAGGCTGGTGGGGAAGAAGGATTCTTCTTCACCAGCCTTATTGCGGAATTTTCTTGAAACATTTTGACAAATTCCTCTTTTGAGAGTGGCTTATGATAAATTTTCAATCTATGTCCATTCACAATAAGAGGAGTTTGAAATTCATCAATGGTCTTGATTCTTACCTCTCCATTGCTAAAGACTTTGTCAATCTCATATGGCCCAAGCCAATGGCTCTGAAATTTACCTTTGAAGTCTTTAAACTTGGAATCAAATAGTAATGCCCAATCTCCCTCTTGAAACTTTTTCTCTTTGATGTATTTGTCATGCCACTTAGCTCTTTGATGTTGAACTAGATCAGTTCTTAGGATTACCTCTTGTCTGATCTCATCTAGCTCATTCAGCTGCTCCATTCTGTGCTTTTGGGCTTCTGATAGATCCATCCCCAACTGAACTGCCATCTTGAAAGTTTTGACTTGAAACTCAATGGGGAGCAGGACTTCTTTCCCGTAAACAATTTCATAGGGAGAATGTCCTATTGTATTCCTCCATGTAGTTCTGTAGGCCCATAAGGCTTCAGGAAGCCTTTCTACCCAATCTCTTCTATGTAGATGAACAGTTTTGGTGATGATGCTTTCAAATAACTTTGTTTATAGACTCCACTTGACCATTTGCTTGTGGATGGTAAGGAGTAGATTTTTTGTGCTTGATTTTGTATTCTTCCATCAGCTTCTCCATCATTTTGGATGTAAATTGACTTCCCTGATCTGTCACAATTTCTTTTGGGACACCAAAGCGAGTAAAAATATCCTCATAAAGAAAATTAACAACTGAATTTTCAGTAGCAGAAAGTAATGCTTTGGCTTCTACCCATTTAGTGACATAATCAGTGCATACCAATATATACTTCTTTTGTTTAGATGGTGGATTAATGGGTCCAATGAAATCTAAAGTCCATTTTTCAAAGGGTTCGATGAGTACCTGTAGTTGTAATGGCATTTCATTTGAAAGAGTCGGTTTCCCTACTCTTTGGCAGCTGTCACACCTTCTGACATATTCTTTTGTATTTTTGAAGAGGGAAGGCCAATAATATCCTAAAGAATGGATTTTATAGGCCGTCCTTTTGTCAGCAAAGTGTCCACCGCATGGTTCATCATGACATGCTTTAAGAATGTCAGGCATTTCATCTTTCCGAACACATCATCTGATCACACAATCTGGCCCTGTTTTAAACAATTCGTTAGAAATCCATGAATATTTCGAACTCTCCAGAATAATTCTTCTTTTTTCACTAGGAAATAAATGTGGAGGTAGCTTCCCTGTAACCAAATAGTTAGCAATATCTGCATACCAAGGAGTCTTAGTAGTTACTGCAAATAAATATTCATCTGGAAACTTATCCTCTATAGGGGGATCTTCGTTAGTATTTTGGATCCTAGACAAGAAATCGGCTTGTTTCCCTGGTTTATCCAACACAGTAATATTGAATTCCTGTAAAAGTAAGAGCCATATTGTAACTCTGCCATTAGTAACAGGTTTGTTCATTAGATATCTAATCGCAGAATGATTAGTATGGACAAAAGTTTCATAGCCTATTATATAATGTCTAAACTTATTGATTGCATGAACAACAGCTAAGAACTCTTTTTCAGTCACAGTATAGTTCAACTCAATGGGAGTCAAATCTTTACTGGTATAATAAATGGCATAAGGAACTAAATCCATTTGACCCAACACAGCTCCTAGAGCTGTATCTGAAGCATCTGTAGAAATATGGAAATGAAGTTTCCAATTTGGTCCTCTCAAAATGGGTGCTTCAGATATTCTTGTTTTCAAAGTTACAAATGTTGATTGACAATCAGGATCCCATTTGAATTCACAGTCTTTTGTAAGTAATTTGAAGAGTGGAGATGTTATTTTGGTGAAGTTTTCTATAAATCTTCTATAGTACCCAGTAAATCCCAGAAAACTTCTAACATCTTTTTGACAATTTGGAATAGGCAACTTGGAGATGACTTCAACTTTTGACCTATCAACTTTAATCCCATCGCCTGAAATATGATGTCCCAAAACAATACCTTCAGTAGACATCATAAAGCATTTTTCATGACTCAATGAAAGGTTTGTTTCTTTACATCTTATAAGGACTTTTTCCAAATTCTCTAATGCCTCTTCAAATGAATCACCATAAACTGTAAAATCATCCATATAAACCTCTACACAATCATGAATTAGATCAGAAAAAATTCCTAGTACTGCCCTTTGAAATGTTGCGGGTGCATTACATAATCCAAAAAGAAGCACTCGGTAAGCAAAAGTTCCCCATGGACAGGTAAATGTGGTCGCAAAAGTTCCCCATGGACAGGTAAATGTGGTCTTATCTTGATCTTCATGTGCTACCTGAATTTGATTATAGCCACTAAAACCATCCAAAAATGAAAAGTACTTTTTGCCTGCTAGAGTATCTAATACCTGATCGATAAAGGGTAAAGGAAAGTGATCCTTCAAAGTTGCTTTATTCAATTCCCTATAATCAATGCATAACCTCCATTTACCATTCTTTTTGGGTACTATAACCAAAGGAGAAACCCATCAGCTATCTGAGATTGGATAAATGAAGTTTACATTGAGTAGTTTTTGGAGCTCTTCTTTCACTATCTGCCTAAGGTTTGGATTCATTCTTCTCTGAGGTTGTTTGATTGTTCTACTGTTTTCCTTGATATAGATGTGATGAATTCTTTCCCAGTCACTTGAACCACGAAGCTGTCAAATCATTGCATATTAGTTTAAAAAGAGCTTATAAAATGGTTTCCTAACTATGTCTTGTGACTGCTGTTTGATCTAGATTTTTGCTCAGTCAGCTGCGCAATCTTGTCACTTTCCGCAGCCAGCTCAACTTTCCACAACCTTTTTGTTGAAGTCTATGTTATAGGTGTCTACTGAAGAATCCGGCCACATGGGCAAGCTACAAATGATGTGGACATGAAACGTGTCCCCTTGGTTTAGCCGAATCACTCACAAAAGGCCATGGTCAAGGATAGTCAAAGCAGTGGTCAACCTAAGAGTTTTGCGGTGGCAGGACTCTATTTTTACCACATGAAGACTTGCGTGGCAAATTCCTCGATCTGAGGAGGAGTGCTAACACCTGTGGACTGTTCCGTGAACCAAATCTAACAGCCACCACTTCTTCGATTTAATTGTCACGGCTACCATATTGCTAGATTTTCGGACGTGGTTATTCACGTGTTTGGTTAGCAGCGCGGAATTTAGGAAGTAGTTGTATCATCCTCAGTTACAAATAATGCGTTATCATACACATCTTAGTTAGCTTGGTATATGTAATTTTGACTGTTTTATGAGCCCACTATGTCGTGCTCTATGTTTATATTATGACTGCATTTTAATATATGAGAAGACAGTGTTCTTAAGTTCAATTCGTGACTGATTGCTGATTGGCCGAGGTTGCAGAGGGCCCCTATACACCAAGGTTCTGTAATTGCTGTATAGTTTCCTGCTTTCTTCCTTTATGTTACTGATGCCATAATCGTTTGCTTGTATATATTACACTGTTTTTGGTATTCATGATAGTGGTTGTCCATAGTTTCTTTTATGCTTTCTAATAACTATTAACTGATCAGTGTTTTTCTTTCAGGTTCTTATAGACAGCCCGGGCAATTGCACATAGCTTTTTAATGACTAATGACATGAAATCATCTTGTCCTTTTGCTGATTTATTTTTTTGAGTTCTAATTCCAGCACTGTTTATTTCTTTCAGTTTTGTTTTACTCATTTACTTTTATGCAATTTAGAAATTAGATTACTCAATTTGTTTATGATTACCTCCTATAGCCAGAGCGAGTCGAATGGTGAGGGATCAGAATATGAGTTGATGTAGTATGATTTAGTTTACTTTTCTGCAAGTTAGTGATTAGATTACTCATGTCATTTTCAGTTACCTCCTATAGCCAGAGCAAGTCGAATAGTGAGGGATTGAAGTATGAATGTGTAGTTTGATCTTAGTTTCATTTTATGCAATTTAGATATCAGATTACTCAAATTGTTTATGATTACCTCCTATAGCCAGAGCAAGTCGAATGGTGAGGGGTTAGAATATGAGTTGAAGTAGTATGATTTAGTTTACTTTGCTTACAGTTTTTGAATTGCTTTGAGTTCAGTTTTTTCTCTTCTTATACAGCAGCAAGGATACTGGGTTTCATTGTCACTAGCTTACTGTTTGGTACATTTTTATTTCCTCTTAGGAATTGATTTCATTATTGCAAGTTTTAAAACCTTTTTGAGAACTTTGAAGTTTGGAAATCATTGTAGAGGTCACCATTGCCTTGAACACTTATATCCATACTTGACTTTTAATTTTGCCATCTCACATTAGGGAAACAACAAAAGATAAACCCAAAAACAAACCAAAAATAAAAAACGACAAAGAAGAAAAAAATCTGTTATCTTGCATATATAGTGCACTTCACTTCAGCAGTTTACGACTCCCGAATTGACAATTTATATAGCAATTTAGGACACTAAATTGACTAAACATTTTGGCGCCATTGCCGGGGAAGTGAAACTAGGTAGCCAATTTCTTAAAAACAAACAAGAAAATTTCAAGGAAGATAAAAATTGATAACTTCTAAAAGTATGCTCTCCTCTTGCACCTAGTGTGACCTGGAGGATCAGAAAAGAGAGTTATTGGTTCAATAATTTCTTAAGTATGCTCTCTTCTTGCACCTAGAGTGATCTGGAAGATCAGAAAGAGAATTATTAACCCGACTTGAAGAAAAATAAAAAAAAATGACATGCATAGAGCAAGAGATTCTAGGGGAAGGTTTATAACTAGGGCCAAGAGTTCGATTTTTACAACTCCATCTACTTCAAGGAATAGACAAGATACACCTCCATCATCTCCAACTCACACTTCTAGCCTTAGGATTCTTGGAATTCAAGAGGCAGTAGCTGAATTAGGAGACTCTCCCACACTATCCATCGAATCTGAGTTAGGAAAAGACCCTTTCTTTACTTCTACAGGAAAACACATTGTAATTGAGAAAGTAGAATCACCTGAAGAAGAAGATGGAGAAATTCCTCCTCATTCGCCATTAGTAGAAGAACCAGAGGACTCTGAAATCTCTGAGGAAACTATCATGACAGAGGAAGTAGTAAACGGATTTGGAGGTAGAGCTAGAGCTAGAGGAGGAGGAAGGAATGGAGGAGGTAGAGGTAACAATGGGGGAAATAGGGATGGAGATAACTCATTTGGATTTCCTATAGTTGATGAGGAATCTCGAACAACAATGAAAAACATCTCACCATCTCTGCTTCCAAACTTTTATGGGTTGCGTAGTGAGGATCCTGAAACATTTCTATTTGAGTTTGAGTCGTGTGTCGAACTTATGATTATATGGAAGACTCTCAAAAACTCAAATTGTTTCCTTCAACATTGAAGGGAGCTGCTCTGAAATGGTTCATGGGATTAGTCACTCAATCTATTAGGACTTGGAATGATATGAAACAAACATTTTTGGATAGATACCTGGACTATTGTATGCCCACCAATCACAAGGAATAGGTATTCAAAATGGTGCAAAAAGAAGATGAAAACTTGGAGGATTTACTTGAAAGATTTCAATACAACCTGAAAAGAGCAAAAATGAATAACTTAGATGAGGAAACCTTGAAATCCCTTCTATTAAAAGCCATTAGAGATGAATGGATAGATATTTTGAACATGATGGGAAAAGGAGATATATCTCAACTTCCACTTCATGATATAGCAGAGCTATGTGTCCATCTCTCAAGGGGAAAATCTAAATCCAGAAAAAGGCCTAGAGATCCTTCTCTCATTAGAGCAAACAAATCTGCAACGGGATCAGTAAGTAAGGCTGAGATTGGCAACATGCTTGATGAGTTGAAAACTGATATTTTAGGGAGTCTTAGTGAGCAACTAGACACCCTTAAGATACAAAACAAGCAGAAAGCAGAAGTTGAAGCTTTAGACATCTTTTGTCCGAAATGTAGGAAGAAACATGCTCTAAGGGAATGCCCCTTGGATGCAAAAGTTGTAGAAACATGTGTGATTTGTTCAAAAAGCCATGAGACCAAGGATTGTCCTTCAATTCCTGGGCTCAAAGCTGTCTTTCAAGAAGACCCAAATCCAATTGAGTCTCTCTGTTTTGTTTCAAGGAGACCTTGGCAGGGGCAACAAAATCAAGGGTTTAACAACCCCACGAACTTTCAACCCCCACCAAATTGGAATCCTTGGCAACAACCTTGGCCCCAACCTCAAAATCCATTTCAATCATGGGTACAATGTATGCAAAATCCTTATGGGAGATTTGCTCAATTTTATCAATATCCTCCATCTTTTCAAAATCAACAACCTCTACATCTTCCAAATCAAAATCCACAACTTTCATTGTCATTTCCACAACAACAACAACCTTCTCAACAGAATCCAAATTCCCAACTCTTGCTTCCATTCCAACAAAAGACCAATCAACTACCTTGCTATCCATTGCCAAATCCCAATAATAAAAACCCTCAAAATGCTTACATGGTAGAAGGACAACAATTTCCTACCTATACGATTGTTCCTCTCAATGATGTACAACTCAGATCTGGTAGAGTTTTAGACAAGCCTTCTATAGATGCTCAAAAGCAAAGCATTTTTGAGGAAGATTCTCTTGGAGCCAATAAAGGTTCTGAAGCATCTCTTCAAAACCCAAGCACTCAAAAAGAAAAAGAAAAAGAGTCAACCCCCACAACTCCTATAGTTGAGCAACCTGCATCTTCATCCACACCTCCTTTTCCTGAAAGATTATAAATTGATAAAGGAGTGGAAAAACAAATTTTGTTGTCTGACTATGATTTCCTAGATGAATTAAAGAATGTCTGTATCAAGATTCCCTTGCTACAAGCCATTAGAGAAATTCCTATTCTAGCAAAAACAATAAAAGAGTTGAGTCTCAAAAGACCAGGAAGGAAACCAAGAGATACAAAAAGAATCCACCTGGTAGGAAAAATTGCAGATATCATGATGGGAAAAATTACCATGCAGAAGTATGTATATCCCGGTAGTCCAATTGTCAAAACAAATATCAATGGGGTAGAAATTCCAAATACTTTGATTGATTTAGGGGCTGCTATCAACATTATGAGTAGGCAGACTATGGAACAGCTAAAACTTCGTAATCTTCTTTTTACACCTACTTTACTGCAACTTGCAGATCGATCAATCATCAAACCAGATGGTGTATTAGAAGACATTTCGGGTCTCCTTAGATTCTTGGGAATATCCAGTAGATTTCATGATTTTAACTCCCAAGAGTAATCTAGGAGGGCACCCACTCATCTTAGGAAGACCTTGGCTAGCCACGGCTGATGCTTTTATCAGTTGTAGATCTGGGGATATGTATATTTCTGATGGTAGTTCGACAAAGAAATTCAATCTGTATCCTCCAGCAAAAGCAATTATAGAAGTAGAAGATAATGAATGGGTTGATGATGAGGACACTATACAACCTGTCTTTACCATTTCTGAAATCAATGAAGATAGTCAAATTCTGAACACATTAGAAAACTTTGAAACATCTTCAGAATATGACCACACAATTTCAGTTAGATTCTGACATTGAGTATCTATCATCTAGACAAATGTCTCTTTACTCTATGGAAGAGTTTGGTAGTTCCGCCATTGAGATCTTTCCAGGCAAAACATTGAATATCAACAAAAACTTGGAAAAATCACTACGGGGAGAGCTAACCAAAATCTTGCAAAAACATTCTACTGCATTTGCATGGGAGTATACTGATATGAAAGGTATTGACCCTAAGACTTGCATTCATCACATCTACATCGAGGGAAACAGTAGACCAATTAAACAACCTCAAAGAATGATGAATCCAAACCTTAGGGAGATAGTGAAAGAAGAGCTCCAAAAACTACTCAATGTAAACTTCATTTATCCAGTCTCAGATAGCCGATGGGTTTCTCCTTTGGTTATAGTACCTAAAAAGAATGGTAAATGGAGGGTATGCATTGATTACAGGGAATTGAATAAAGCAACTTTGAAGGATCACTTTCCTTTACCCTTTATCGATCAGGTATTAGATACTCTACCCGAGTTCAAAGTAGAGCATGAAGGTGTATGTCCGAGATGTGCCAAAGGAAAACTTACAAGGGGACCATTCCTCTCAAGTAATAGCAAGACCACAAATATATTGCAATTGATCCACTCCGACATATTTGGTATGATGCCCGTAAACTCTTTGGGAGGATACTTCATTTTTGGATGGTTTTAGTGGCTATAATCAAATTCAGGTAACACCTGAAGATCAAGATAAGACCACATTTACCTGTCCATGGGGAACTTTTTCTTACCAAGTGCTTCCTTTTGGATTATGTAATGCACCCGCAACATTTCAAAGGGCAGTACTAGGAATTTTTTCTGATCTAATCCATGATTGTGTAGAGGTTTATATGGATGATTTTACAGTTTAAGGTGATTCATTTGAAGAGGCATTAGAAAATTTGGAAAAAGTCCTTATAAGATGTAAAGAAATAAACCTTTCATTGAGTCATGAAAAATGCTTTATGATGTTTACTGAAGGTATTGTTTTGGGACATCATATTTCAGGGGATGGGATTAAAGTTGATAGGTCAAAATTTGAAGTCATCTCCAAGTTGCCTATTCCAAATTGTCAAAAATATGTTAGAAGTTTTCTGGGATTTACTGGGTACTATAGAAGATTTATATAAAACTTCACCAAAATAGCATCTCCACTCTTCAAATTACTTACAAAAGAATGTGAATTCAAATGGGATCCTGATTGTCAATCAGCATTTGAAACTTTGAAAACAAGAATAAGCACCCATTTTGAGAGGACCAAATTGGAAACTTCCTTTCCATATTTCTACAGATCCTTCAGATATAGCTCTAGGAGCTGTGTTGGGTCAAAAGGATTTAGTGCCTTATGCCATTTACTATACCAGTAAAAATTTGACTCCCACTGAGTTGAACTATACTGTGACTGAAAAGGAGTTTTTAGCTGTTGTTCATGCAATCAATAAGTTTAGACATTATATAACAGGCTATGAAACTTTTGTCCATACTGATCATTCTGCGATTTGATATCTCATGAACAAACCTATTACTAATGGCAGAGTTACAAGATGGCTCTTACTTTTACAGGAATTCAATATTACTGTGTTGGATAGACCAAGGAAACAAAATACAGTAGCTGATTTCTTGTCTAGGATCCAAAATACCAACGAAGATTCCCCTGTAGAGGATAAGTTTTCAGATGAATATTTATTTGCAGTAACTACTAAGACTCCTTGGTATGCAGATATTGCTAACTATTTGGTTACAGGGAAGCTACCTCCACATCTATTTCCTAGTGAAAAAAGAAGAATTATTCAGGAGAGTTCGAAATATTCATGGATTTCTAACAAATTGTTTAAAACAGGGCCAGATTTTGTGATCAGAAGATGTGTTTGGGAAGATGAAATGCCTAACATCCTTAAGGCATGTCATGATGAACCATGCGGTGGACACTTTGCTGACAAAAGGACAATAATATCCTTTCTTTAGGATATTATTGGCCTTCCCTCTTCAAAAATACAAAAAAATGTCAGAAGGTGTGAAAGCTACCAAAGAGTAGAGACACTGACTCTTTCAAATGAAATGCCATTACAACCACAGGTACTCATCGAACCCTTTGAAAAATGGGTTTTAGATTTCATTGGACCCATTAATCCACCATCTAAACAGAAGAAGTATATATTGGTATGCACTGATTTTGTCACTAAATGGATAGAAGCCAAAGCATTACTTTCTGCTACTGAAAATTCAGTTGTTAATTTTCTTTATGAGGATACTTTTACTTGCTTTGGTGTCCCAAGAGAAATTGTGACAGATCAGGGAAGTCAATTTACATCCAACATGATGGAGAAGCTGATGGAAGAATACAAAATCAAACATAGAAAATCTATTCCTTACCATCCGCAAACAAATGGTCAAGTGGAGTCTACAAACAAAGTTATTGAAAGCATCATCACCAAAACTGTTCATCTACACAGAAGAGATTGGGCAGAAAGGCTTCCTGAAGCCTTATGGGCCTACAGAACTACATGGAGGAATACAACAGGACATTCTCCCTATGAACTTTTTTATGGGAAAGAAGTCCTGCTCCCCATTGAGTTTCAAGTCAAAACTTTCAAGATGGCAGTTCAGTTGGGGATGGATCTATCAGAAGCCCAAAAGCACAGAATGGAGCAGCTGAATGAGCTAGATGAGATCAGACAAGAAGCAATCCTAAGAACTGATCTAGTTCAACATCAAAGAGCTAAGTGGCATGACAGATACATCAAAGAGAAAAAGTTTCAAGAGGGAGATTGGGCATCTATTTGATTCCAAGTTTAAAGACTTCAGAGGTAAATTTCAGACCCATTGGCTTGGGCCATATGAGATTGACAAAGTCTTTAGCAATGGAGCGGTAAGAATCAAGATCATTGATGAATTTCAAACTCCTCTTATTGTGAATGGCCACAAAATGAAAATTTATCATAAGCCATTCTCAAAAGAGGAATTTGTCAAAATGTTTCAAGAAAATTCTGTAATAAGGCTCGTGAAGAAGAATCCTTCTTCCCCACCAGCCTAGCCTTTGTTCCTTTCTGTTAATAAAAAAAAATTGTATAAGCCTGAAAACTAATCACTGATTGGCAGTGTTATACAGAAAATGTAGAGTGAAAATCAGGGACGCCTGACACTATATTTTCCAAAAAAATCTCCTTCTTTCCCATTTTCATTTCACTTCATTTCCATCCCACTCCATCTCCATTTCACTTCACTCCACTTCATCTCACTTCATTCCATTTCATCAATAAATGTCTCTTTCATGACCATTTTCATTCAGTTAGTTATTATCTAACTTTCTTTATTCAGCCAAGTGGGTGCTGTGTCAGTTTCCGCAGCTGGAATTAGTTTCTGTAGCCAGAAGTAGTTTCCGCAGCTGGAATGAGTTTCCGCAGCCAGAAGTAGTTTCCGCAGCCACCACTGTATTTTTCAAATTTACAGTCAAAATGTTAGTGCAATAATCATGAAAATGCAGGTGTGACTAAGCATATGCTATGAAGACATGGAGCATCTACAGACATCAATAAGGAGCAGTTGATTAAAGGCTAATGGACAACAAATGACAAGGATTCCAAGGTATGAACAAAAATTTCTTTCAAATAGCAATTAAAGGCACAATTTTGCATAGTTATTAAACCTTAAGGCTCCACTATGTGCAATGATTATCACGATAGCTCCATTACCCATTGCCATTCCACGACATTATCCCATAAACCATGCATTTATTCCCTAAATGGTCTCATGATTAATTTTCGGGTTTAACTCGTAGATCACTGCACTTTCATACTCCACCTGTAATCATGAGATGTGACCTATTTCATTACGGCTCCTCTCCACCGCATTTTTCGCAGCCATTCCATAAACGTGTAACATCTCGTATGCAGCCGTTCAATTCAAAATTCTGACTTCACTTCACTACCCTGCCATTTTGTTAAAGCCACCTCGCTCACATACGTCTCCACTCCATTTTGTGAACTCACCTCGGCTGCTCATCCTCTGTTTCCGCTTGCAGTTCCTGAACACTCCCGTTACCTGTTATCCATCTTCCAATTGCAGCCACTGTTTTTTTTGCCATAAACCCTGCAACCTAGCCATCTTACCTCTGCTAAACCCTCACATGCAGTTGAATTTCAGTTGAATTTCAAAACAGAGGAAAGGATGGGATGATTATTAAGGGCAGAACCGGAAGGACCTAAGTATTTAGAAGGTTACCCTCAAGTAAAAGATTTGCTGAAGAAAGCAAAATGGCTACGCTTCATTCAAAAATTTAAAGGCCATAATAAGGAGGTAACAAAAGCCTTTGCACGGTCTTTCAACGGCCAGATGGTGGGAATTGGAGACCTGAAGTTCACGGTCACTGAAGCATCAATAGCAGCTGCCACAGACTTGCCCCAGGAAGGTGAGAGTTGGTTTAAAAACAAAAGTGTGGACGAGCAGGCATGGAGAATTATATTACGTAACCCAGGTATGGACGTTACTGTATTTACAAAAGGCATTCTTGTTCATGCATTAAAAGAAGAATGGGCCAGCTTACTGTTAATCATTCAAAAGTTCATCACTTGTGAAGGACGCTTTGGAGCAATGTACATGTATCATGCTAGGTTATTGATGAACCTCTTAGAAAGTCAAACCCTTAATCTGCCTTATTTCTTACTGTTGAGTTTGAAAAAAATGAACACCACAGTCCAAAAGAACATAGGAAACATAGAACCTCATTTATATCATCATGGACTTGTAAAGATTCTCATTGAAGACCAACTGAAGAAAAACAAAGATACCTGGGAATAGTTCTTAGTAAGAAATTACTTTCAAGAGCCATCTGAGGCACCTGAAAGCAGTACACCAAAGACACCAAGAAGGAGTAGAAGAAAAGAAAAGAGTGTCATAATCCAAGACTCTCCTATTATCAAAACTAAAGAAGTTGGTCAAAAAGAAAAGGAGGATAGAACTAAGGACAGAAAACAGGGGAAATTGAAAGAAAAAAGGAACATAGAAGATGTCTACCAATCACCAGAGTCATCTATAGAGGAAGACTATCAAACATTGTCTGAGAGACTAGTGCATCTTCGAAAACAAGCTGTTACAGCAAGGAAGAAAGAAAACGGAAAACAGGGCATAGAAGAAGGGAGTACTAGCCCACAGTACTTAAGAAGAAGCAGCAGGCTTAGAGGAAGGTGGAGGAAAACACAAGTAAAAGGACCCCACTTCATCGACTTGGGTGGAGAAACACCCGAGAAACCTCCAGCTGGCCATAGTCCACCTCATCCTCAGCCAAATATTGAAACCAGCCCTCCAGATGTTAATGTAAGTCCTTCTCGGCCAGAACTAGAAAGCAGTCCTCCTCCTCAACAAGACTTTGAAGTCAATCCAAGGAAAACACCCGAAATAGATCCAAGTCAGCAGGAGGTGTATGATTACCTCGAATCCTTAGAAAAGACAGTTGCGGGCCGGAGCACATCGTCCACTCTGCCCCACATAACACAAGATGCACAAGTCCAATCCTTAAAACAAGAAGTGTTTGAATTGGAGGTTCTAAACAGGCACATTAAACAAGAGAATGAAGCATTAAAGGAGCAGAGCAAAGTGGACAAAATCATTCATGATAATACTATGCTACATTTGGGACTATGGCAAAAGAAGAACAAGAAACTAAAGAAAAAGTGCAGAAAGTTGAGCAGGGAATTAATCAATCTCAAATTCAGATGTTTGATAAGGAAACCCAGGATGGTGGTAGCACCAAGAAAGAAGAGAAGAGGACTGGATGTACTAGCAGAGGCTTCAGAACATATGGACTAAAGGGGAATGACTAAAATTTTGGTTGCATGAGGACATGCAACACCTTCACAGTGGGGGTATGTTGAGTCCCAAACTTGCATCTTCCCTATACACCTTTTTAGCCTTCTTTTCCAGTTACTTGAACCACCAAGCTATCAAATCATTGCATATTAGTTTAAAAAGAGCTTATAAAATGGTTTTCTAACTATGTCTTGTGACCGCTGTTTGATCTAGATTTTTGCTCAGTCAGCTGCGGAATCTTGTCACTTTCCACAGCCTTTTTGTTGAAGTCTATGTTACAGGTGTCTACTGAAGAATCCGGCCACATGGGCAAGCTGCAAATGATGTGGACATGGAACGTGTCCTCTTGGTTCAGCCGAATCACTCACAAAAGGCCATGGTCAAGGACAGTCAAAGCGGTGGCAGGACTCTGTTTTTACCACGTGAAGACTTGCATGGCAAATTCCTCAATCTCAGGAGGAGTGCTAACACCTGTGGACTGTTTCATGAACCAAATCTAACAGCCACCACTCCTTGGATTTAATTGTCACGGCTACCATATTGCTAGATTTCCGGACGTGGTTATTCACGTGTTTGGTTAGCAGTGCAAAATTTAGGAAGTAGTTGTATCATCCTCAGTTATAAATAACGCGTTATCATACCCATCTTAGTTAGCTTGGTATATGTAATTTTCACTGTTTTACGAGCTCATTGTGCCGTGCTTTATCTTTATGTTATGACTGCATTTTAATATATGAGAAGACAGTGTTCTTAAGTTCAATTCGTGACTGATTGCTGATTGGCCGAGGTTGCAGAGGGGCCCTGTACACCAAGGTTCTGTAATTGTTGTATAGTTTCTTTCTCTCTTCCTTTATATTACTGATGCCATAATCGTTTGCTTGTATATATTACACTGTTTTTGGTATTCATGATAGTTGTTGTCCATAGTTTCTTTTTTGCTTTCTAATGACTGTTAACTGATCAGTGTTTTTCTTTCAGGTTCTTATAGACAGCCCGGACAATTGCACATAGCTTTTTAATGACTAATGACATGAAATCATCTTGTTCTTCTGCTGATTTATTTTTTTGAGTTCTAATTCCAGCACTGTTTATTTCTTTCAGTTTTGTTTTGCTCACTACTTTTATGCAATTTAGAAATCAGATTACTCAATTTGTTTATGATTACCTCCTATAGCCATAGCGAGTCGAATGGTGAGGGGTCAGAATGTGAGTTGATGTAGTATGATTTAGTTTACTTTTCTGCAAGTTTGTGATTAGATTACTCATGTCATTTTCAGTTACCTCCTATAGCCAGAGCGAGTCGAATGGTGAGAGATTGAAGTATGAATGTGTAGTTGGATCTTAGTTTCATTTTATGCAATTTAGATATCAGATTACTCAATTTGTTTACGATTACCTCCTATAGCCAGAGCGAGTCGAATGGTGAGGGGTCAAAATATGAGTTGAAGTAGTATGATTTAGTTTACTTTGCTTACAGTTTTTGAATTGCTTTGAGTTCATTTTTTTCTCTTTTTATACAGCAGCAAGGATACTGGGCTTCATTGTCACTAGCTCACTGTTTGGTACATTTTTATTTTCTCTTAGGAATTGATTTCATCACTGCAAGTTTTAAAACCTTTTTGAGAACTTTGAAGTTTGGAAATCATTTTAGAGGTCACCATTGCCTTGAACACTTATATCCATACTTGACTTTTGCCATCTCACATTAGGGAATCAACAAAAGATAAACCCAAAAACAAACCAAAAATCAAAAACGACAAAGAAGTAAGAAATCGGTTATCTTGCATATATAGTGCACTTCACTTCAGCAGTTTACGACTCCCGGATTGACAATTTATATAGCAATTTAGGACACACTAAATTGACCAAACACTATTCAAAGGGTTATATTATTATGCAGTTTATCTGAGTACAATTGGCTTCCTAAACTGGCTCACCCGATAGAGAAAAATACACAGCAGCAATACCTCTATATCCGGAAACAGGTATTCAGAAAATCTGTCCCACGAAACCCTCTCTGGCACAACCGAAGCTCAGCGTTGGCCCTTCTGGCCACTGCATTAACCTCTTGCTAACCTGCGTCAAGCCCAGGACCCTTTGCGTCAACCTTCTAAGGCACTACACAGCCTCTGGGAGCCTCTGCGTCACTCCCTCTACCCTCTGCGTGGATGACACAGTCCCTCTGGGCTCTACACTGCCTCTGTTGGGCTCTGCGTAGCCTGCATTGGCTGTTGCTCTCTCTCTCTCCGCTTCTGCGCTGGTCTCCTAGTATTGTCCCTGCCTCTCTGCGTCGTACTCACTGCCCCTCGCTGCTGATCACTGATTCAACTTTGCTTAGCAACCCCGCTCTAGAAAAATGAATGACTAATCACGCTGGTGTATTCTCCACCTAACCCTCAAGCCTCCTATTATAATTTTCTCGTTGGTCCTTCAACGGCCGAGATTAAATCTCTAATCAATGGCTAAGATTAGATTTGGCTTGATCCATGACTTTTGGAACCTTCTAACCTAGTTTTATATTAATACTCGTTAATATTTTATTTTTCCTGAGTTTAGACTTAGGAACTCCATTAAAAATATCAATTATTTTAATATCTCCCAAACCAAGTACAATATGTCCAAACCATTTCTTGGACTTGGATATTTCATGTGCTTTAACCTCTCCACCAATTTTCATGGCTAGAGCACATCCGATGCTACCACAATCAACACTCCCTCTTAGCGAGGATTCTACTCTAGTAATACTCCTCACTACATAGCCTCTGGGAGCCTCTACGTCACTCCCTCTACCCTCTGCGTGGATGACGCAGTCCTTTTGGGCTCTGCGCTGCCTCTACTGGGCTCTATGTAGCCTGCATTGACTGCTACTCTCTCTCTCTCCGCTTCTGCGTTGGTCTCCTAGTATTGTCCCTGTCTCTCTGCCTCGTACTCACTGCCCCTCGTTGTTGATCACTGATTCAACTTTGCTTAGCAACCCCGCTCTAGCAAAATGAATGACTAACCACGCTGGTGTATTCTCCAACTAACGCTCAAGCCTCCTCTTATAATTTTCTCGTTGGTCCTTCAACGGCCAAGATTAAATCTCTAATCAATGGCTAAGATTAGATTTGGCTTGATCCATGACTTTTAGAACCTTCTAACCCAGTTTTATATTAATACTCGTTAATATTTTATTTTTCCTGAGTTTAGACTTAGGAACTCCATTAAAAATATCAATTATTTTAATATCTCCCAAACCAGGGACAATCTGTCCAAACCATTTCTGGGACTTGGATATCTCATGTGCTTTAACCTCTCCACCAATTTTCATAGCTAGAGCACATCCGATGCTACCACAAATCAACACTCCCTCTTAGCGATGATTCTGCTCTAGTAACACTCCTTACTAAGCATCACTCTGATTATCTGGCACCAGTACCTGTGCTAATGCTAGGCCTCCCCGCCCAACATCCTCTGCACTGTTGCATCATGTATTGCTGCCATACCACTGCCACTGCCACTGCTGCATCCATTCTGCTGTTGGTCCATCCTCTCAACACTGCATCCCCTCTCATCACGTTGCATCATGATACTGAATACTACTACTACACTGCAACTCAGTTACTGAGAAGTAAGTAAGTGATCCACCCAACTTCTGACATCCTTGTCAGGCTAGAAACACTCCCGATGTTGAAGCTCCCTTTTGCCGCTAACAAGTGCTCCCTCTACTGACCTTTACGTTGCTGCAACAACTCCTTGCATCTCGCACTGTTGCACACCTCTCTGTTCCATCCAGCACTGGTGCAACACTCCCGTGCCTCTCGCACTGTTGCAGCCTGCTAGCCTCGTGTTGCCCGGGGACTCCTGCACTATAGCATTCTCTGTCGCTCTATCTGGATCCGTCTCTACCGACATCCGGCAGTCTTGCTTCTCCTCTTCGGGGCTCCCGTAGCAAGGTATAATCCAAGAGGTTGGGTACCTCGAAGATCTTGCCCCTCATCACCTGGTAGTCCTCCTGACTACAGCGCGATGTCTCCCCACTTCTTCTCAAGTGGCACATGAGCACTCATGGCACAATCGTCATCCTGCTCGACTTCGTTCTCCACCTTCACTGGCACTGCCTTCAAGTTCGAAGCCTCTCCCTTACTCTTCTTCCTAGGACACTGGTGTTTGGTCAATTTAGTGGGTCCTAAATTGCTATTTAAAATGTCAATCCGCGAGTCGTAAACTGCTGAAGTGAAGTGCACTGTATATGCAAGATAACCAATTTCTTAGTTCTTTTTCGTTTTTGAGTTTTTGGTTTGTTTTTGGGTTTATCTTCTGTGGATTCCTTAGTGTGAGATGGCAAAATTGAAAGTCAAGTATGGATGGTAATGGTGATTTCTACAATGATTTTCCAAACTTTAAAGTTCTCAAAAAGAAGGTTTCAAACTGGCTGTGATGAAATCAATTCTCAAAAGAAAATAAAAATGTACCAAAATAGTGAACTAGTGACAGTGAAGCCCAGTATCCTTATTGTTGTATAAAAAGAAACTAAAAACTTAACTCAAAGCAATTCAAAGACTGAAAGCAAAGCAAACTAAATCACACAACTTCAACCCATATTCTGACCCTTCACCTTTCGACTTGCTCTGGCTATAGGAAGTAATCATAAACAAGTTGAGTAATATGATAGATTGATATCTAAATTGCAGGAAATGAAATTGCATAAAATGAAACTAAGATTTAACTACTCATTCATATTTCAATTCCTGAAAATGACATAAGTAATTTAATCACTAACTTGCAGGAAAGTAAACTAAATCATACTACATTTAAGTAATATTCTGATTCCTCACTATTTGAGTCGCTTGGCTATAGGAAGGAAATCATAAACAAATGAGTAATATGATATCTTAGTTGCAGAAAAGTAAATAAGCAAAGCAAAACTGAAAGAAATGACAATGCTGAAATTAAAACTCAGTAAATGAATCAACAGAAAGGACAAGATGATCTCATGTCATTAGTCATTAAAACTATGTAATTTGCCCGGGCTGCCTACAAGAACCTGAAAGAAAAATACTGATCAGCTAGCAACCATGAGAAAGCATAAAAGAAAAGATGAACAGCAGTTAGTATAAATATCAGGAAATATATACAAGCAACTGATTATAAAAGCAGTAACATAATGAAAGAAAGCGAGAAACTATACAGTAGATACAGAGCCTTGGTGTACAGGGGCCCTCTGCAACCTCGGCCAATCAATACTCAGTCACAAATTGAACTTAAGAATGTTGTCTTCTCATATATTAAAGTGCAGTAAAAACATAAAAATAGAGCACGGCACAGTGGGCTCGTAAACACAGTCAAGATTACATGTAAAAGCTAACTATCAAGCGTATGATAACGCATTATTTATAAGTGAAAATGCTATAACTGATTCCTAAATTCTACGCTGCCAAACAGACACGTAAATCTCCACGGCCTGAGATCTAGCAGTATGGTAATCATGACAAATAAATCCATGGAGTGGTGGCTGCTCGATTTGGTTCACGGATTGATCCATAGGTGTTAGCACACCTCTGGAGATTGAGGATCTTGCCACGCAAAACTTCACGTGGGCAAAACAGAGCCGTGCCACCGCAAAACTCTTGGTTTGACCACTCCTTTGACCGTCTTTGACCATGGCTGTTTGTGAGTGATTCGGCTGAACCAAGGGGACACGCTCCATGTACATGTCATTTGCAGCTTGCCCATGTGGCCAGATTCTCCATTGGACACCTGTAACATAGTCTTTAACAAAATGGCTGCGGAAACTTGAGCTAGCTGCAGAAACTTAGTTTCCGCAGCTGATTGAACAAAAATCTAAATCAAACAGCAGTCACAAACATAGTTAGGAAACCATTTTATAAGCTCTTTTTAGACTAATATGCAATGATTTGACAGCTTGGTGGATCAAGTAAATGGAAAAGAAGGCTGAAAAGGTATATAGGGAAGATGCAAATTTGGAACTCAACATACCCCCACTGTGAAGGTGTTGCAGGTCCTCATGCAACCAAAATTTTAGTTATTCCCCTTTAATCCATATGTTCTGAAGCCTCTGCTAGGACATCTAGTCCTCTTTTCTTCTTCCTTGGTGCTACCACCATCCTGGGTTTCCTTATTAGACATCTGAATTTGAGATTGATCAATTCTCTGCTCAACTTTCTGCACTTTTTCTTTAGTTTCTTGTTCTTCTTTTGCCATAGTCCCAAATGAAGCATAGTATTATCATGAATAATTTTATCTACTTTGCTCTGCTCCTTAAGTGCTTCATTTTCTTGCTTGATATGCCTGTTTAGAACCTCTAATTCAAACACCTCTTGCTTTAAGGATTGAACTTGTGTATCTGGTGTCATGTGGGGCAGAGTGGTACTCGGACCTGCAGCTGTTTTTTCTAAAGATTCGAGGTAGTCATATACCTCCTGTTGACTGGGATCTATTTCAGGTGTCTTTCTTGGACTGAGTTCAAAGTCTTGTGGAGGAGGAGGACTGCTTTCTAGCTCTGGCCGAGAAGGGCTTTCATCAACATGTGGAGGACTAGTTTCAATACTTGGCTGAGGACGAGGTGGACTACGGCCAGCTGGAGGTTTCTCGGGTGTTTCCCCACCCAAGTCAATGAAGTGGGGCCGTTTTACTTGTGTTTTACTCCCCTTTCCTCTAAGCCTGGTGCTTCTTCTTAAATATGGTGGACTAGTACTCCCTTCTTCTATGCTCTGTTTCCCTTTTTCCTTTTTCTTTGTTGTAGCAGCCTGTTCTTGAAGATGCACTAATCTCTCAGACAATGTTTGATAATCTTCCTCTATAGATGGCTCAGGTGATTGGTAGACTTCTTCTATGTTTCTTTTGCCTTTCACTTTTCTCTGTTTCCTGTCCTTAGTTCTTTTCTCCTTTTCTTTTTGACCAACTTCTTGAGTTTCGGTAGTAGGAGAGTCTTGGGCTATGGCACTCTTTTCTTTTCTCCTACTCCTTCTCGGTGTCTTTGGTGTACTACTTTCAGATGCCTCAAATGGCTCTTGAAAGTAATTTCTTATTAATAATTGTTCCCAGGTATCTTTGTTTTTCTTCAGTTGGTCTTCAATGAGAATTTTTACAAGTCCATGACGATATAGATGAGGTTCTATATTTCCTATGTGCTTTTGGACTGTGATACTCATCTTTTTCAAACTCAGCAGTAAGAAATAAGGAAAATTAAGAGTTTGACTATCTAAGAAGTTCATCAACAATCTAGCATGGTACATGTACATTGAACCAAAGCGTCCTTCGTAAGTGATAAATTTTTGGATAACTAACAGCAGGCTAGCCCATTCTTCTTTCAATGCATGAACAAGAATTCCTTTTTTAAACACAGTGATGTCCATACCTGGGTTTCGTAGCATAATTCTCCATGCCTATTCGTCCATGCTTTTGTTTTTAAACCATCGCTCACCTTCCTGGGGTAAGCCTGTGGCAGCTGCTACTGTTGTTTCAGTCACCGTGAGCTTCAAGTCTCCAATTCCCACCATCTGGCCATCGAAAGACCGCGCAAAGGCTTTGGTTACCTCTTTATTATGGCCCTTGAATTTTTGGATGAAGTGTAACCATTTTGCTTTATTCAGCAAATCTTTTGCTTGAGGATAACATTATAAATATTTAGGTCCTTCTGGTTCTGCCCTTAGTAATCGTCCCATTCCTTCCTTTGTTTTGAATTTCAACTGAAAATTCAATTGCGTGTGAGGGTTTAGCAGAGGGAAGGTGGCTTGGTTGCAGGGTTTATGGCAAAATATAGTGACTGCAATCGGTAGATGGATAGCAGGTAACAAGAGTGCTTCGGAATTACAGGCGGAACAAAGGATGAGCAGTCGTAGTGAGTTCACAAGATGAAGTGCAGACATATGTGAAGAAGATGGTCTTAATAGAATGGTAAGGGAATGGAGTGAAGTCGAGATTTTGAATTAAACGGATGCGTACGAAATGTTACACGTTTTAATGGATGGCTGCGGAAAATGCGGTGGAGAGGAGCCGAAATGAGATAGGTCACATCTCATTGGTGAATGAAAGTGCAGTCGACTATGAGTTTAAACCCGAAAATCAATCATGAGACCGTTAAGAAATGAATGCATGGTGTGCGGAATAATATCGTGGGATGGTAGTGGGTAATGGAGCTATCGTGACGATCATTGCACATAGTAGAGCTTTTATGGTTTGATAACTATGCATAATCGTGACTTTAATTGCTATTTGAAAAAAAAATTGCTCATACCTTTGGAAACCTTGTCATTTGTTGCTCATTAGCTTTTAACCAACTGCTCTTCATTGATGTCTGGAGATGCTCCATGTCTTCATAGCATATGCTCAATCACACCTGCATTTTCATGATTATTGCACTAACATTTTGACTGTGGATTTGAAAAACAGAGTGGTGGCTGCGGAAACTGCTTCTGGCTGCGGAAACTGCTACCAGCTGCGGAAACTGACACAGCACCCACTTAGCTGAACAAAGATAGTTAGATAATAACTAACTGAGTGAAAATGGTCCTGAAAGGGACTTTTATTGATGAAATGAAATGAAATGAATGAAATGGAGTGAAATGAAGCGGAGTGAAGTGAAATGAAAATGAGATGGAGATGGAGTGGAATGGCAAATGAGGTGGAGTGAAGATGGAAAAATGAGAGAAGATTTTTTTTTGGAAAATATAGAGTGTCAGGTGTCCCTGATTTTCACTCTACATTTTCTGTATAAAACCACCAATCTGTGATTGGTTTTCAGTCTTATACAATATTTTTTTTTTCACTGGAAGAAACAAAGGCTAGGCTGGTGGGGAAGAAGGATTCTTCTTCACCAGCCTTATTGGAGAATTTTCTTGAAACATTTTGACAAATTCCTCTTTTGAGAGTGGCTTATGATAAATTTTCAATCGGTGGCCATTCACAATGAGAGGAGTTTGAAATTCATCAATGGTATTGATTCTTACCGCTCTATTGCTAAAGACTTTGTCAATCTCATATGGCCCAAGCCAATGGGTCTAAAATTTACCTTTGAAGTCTTTAAACTTGGAATCAAACAGTAGTGCCCAATCTCCCTCTTGAAACTTTTTCTCTTTGATGTATCTGTCATGCCACTTAGCTCTTTGATGTTGAACTAGATCAGTTTTTAAAATTGCTTCTTATCTGATCTCATCTAGCTCATTCAGCTGCTCCATTCTGTGCTTTTGGGCTTCTGAAAAATTCATCCCCAACTGAACTACCATCTTGAAAGTCTTGACTTGAAATTCAATGGGGAGCAGGACTTCTTTTCCATAAACAAGTTCATAGGGAGAATGTCCTGTTGTATTTCTCCATGTAGTTCTGTAGGCCCACAAGGCTTCAGGAAGCCTCTCTGCCCAATCTCTTCTGTGTAGATGGACAGTTTTGGTGATGATGCTCTCAAGAACTTTGTTTGTAGACTCCACTTGGCCATTTGTTTGCGGATGGTAAGGAGTAGATTTTCTGTGCTTGATTTTGTATTTTTCCATCAGCTTCTCCATCAAGTTAGATGTAAATTGACTTCCCTGATCTGTCACAATTTCTCTTAGGACACCAAAACGAGTAAAAATATCCTCATAAAGAAAATTAACAACTGAATTTCAGTGGCAGAAGGCAATGCTTTGGCTTCTACCCATCTAGTGACATAATCAGTGCATACCAATATATACTTCTTCTGTTTAGATGGTGGATTAATGGGTCCAATAAAATATAAAGCCCATTTTTCAAAGGGTTCGATGAGTACCTGTGGTTGTAATGGCATTTCATTTGAAAGAGTCGGTCTCCCAACCCTTCGGCAGCTGTCACACCTTCTGACATATTGTTTTGTATCTTTGAAGAGGGAAGGCCAATAATATCCTAAAGAAAGGATTTTATAGGCCGTCCTTTTGTCAGCAAAGTGTCCACCGCATGGTTCATCATGACATGCCTTGAGGATGTCAGGAATTTCATCTTTCCGAACACATCTTCTGATCACACAATCTAGCCCTGTTTTAAACAATTCGTTAGAAATCCATGAATAATTCGAACTCTCCTAAATAATTCTTCTTTTTTCTCTAGGAAATAAATGTGGAGGTAGCTTCCCTGTAACCAAATAGTTAGCAATATCTACATACCAAGGAGTCTTAGTAGTTACTGCAAATAAATATTCATCTGGAAACTTATCCTCTACAGGAGAATCTTCGTTAGTATTTTGGATCCTAGACAAGAAATCAGCTACTGTATTTTGTTTCCCTGGTCTATCCAACACAGTAATATTGAATTCTGGTAAAAGTAAGAGCCATCTTGTAACTCTACCATTAGTAACAGGTTTGTTCATTAGATATCTAATTACAGAATGATCAATATGGACAAAAGTTTCATAGCCTGTTATATAATGTCTAAACTTATTGATTGCATGAACAACAACTAAGAACTCTTTCTCAGTCACAGTATAGTTCAATTCGATGGGAGTCAAATTTTTACTGGTGTAGTAAATGGCATAAGGAACTAAATCCTTTTGACCCTGTTGTCGCGCGGATTGACACGACAACGCTCAGACCGGGGGCTGTCACTCTGATCCCCGATCCCTCCGTTTAAGCCTGTCTCCCGCGGCTAAGGGGGGTAGACCCTGTGAGATGATGTGACCAACTGTCGACCAGTTGGTTGGGAAACACGAGATACGATGACAAAAGGGCTCGATGGATTTGGTTAATTTAGCAGACCAGTGCCTTGTGGAGTTAATGTTTAAATGATTACTTTTTAAATGATATAGAAACATGGACCATGAACAGCAATCATCTATCATCAGCTAAACACACAATGCTCTTAAAATGACAAAAACGATATCCAGCAGCTAAAAATTTGAAAAGATGAATGCTTTTAAATCACCACGAGAATCATAAACCATCAACCAGATATCAATTTCGCATCTCGGCTTGAAAACTTTTAGATCTCAGCAATAAAGATATAACGTGAAGCAACTGAAATCTGGCAAAAAATAATTTTCCAAAATTTTAATATTTTTTCAAAAAATTTTTAATCTTTTTCAATTTTTTTTTTATTTTTCAATATTATGGAAATTAAAAATCTAAAAAAGGTTAAAATTCTAAAACTAAATTCTAATCATTAAAAATAAAACTAACTAAAAAAAATATATTTTTTCATTTTTTATTTTATTAAACAAAAACCAAAAGAAAAATCTACATTAAAATTTATAAATCTAAAAAAAAATAAAATAAAAAAGGGTAAAACTAAATCTAAACAATTAACTATACAAACATAAATCTAAAACCTAAATATTAAAATCTATTGTAAATCATAAATCAAAACTATACAAAACTTTAACTAAACTAAAAATAAATTAAAATCTAATAAAAATAAATCCTAACATTTACAAATCAAACCAAATATAAATATTTTTTAGGATTTTTTATTTATTTTTTTATAAATCTATGAAATCTAACAAATACGTGACCAAACTTCTAAAACAAAAGATTTAAAATCTATAACAAACTTTATGAATTTACAATCTACGTTAACCTACGAGTGACCCTAAAACGAATCTAAAAAATTTTAAAACATAAACTACATAAAAGCGAATATATCAAGGGATTTCCATCTGAGGCTGAAGAATACATAGCAAAGAGGCAGTGAAGTGTCGGGAGAGACAACGCAGGCCCTACAAGGGCTGACAC
Source organism: Pinus tabuliformis (assembly GCA_031772625.1). NCBI lineage: Eukaryota > Viridiplantae > Streptophyta > Pinopsida > Pinales > Pinaceae > Pinus > Pinus tabuliformis. The sequence goes on from CM062819.1 coordinate 550,339,692, forward strand.
AGAGGTCGTAGGAGCTAACGCAGAGGATGCAAAGGGCTGTAGGGGCTGACATAGAAGCAGTAGAGGCTGACGCAGAAGCCGTAGAGGCTAACGCAGAAGTCATAGAGGGCTTCAGAGACAATGCTGGGGAGATTCTGTGGGACAGACTGGGAGTAGATCAGCAGATTCTGAGCTGGGATAGGGTGACAAAACTCCTGGAGGAGTGACCCAGTTCCTGAGCAGTGCTTGGAGAAGCTGTCGCTGTCCAGCATAGGGAACAGTCGGAGTCGTTGTGGGGTTTGATCATCCAGTTGCTGATTTGCTAGAATATTTGTCTCCGAATAGAGGTACTACTGCCAAGGATATTTTCTATTGGGTGAGCCATTTCTAGCACCCCAGTTGTATTCACGAAATTTGCTTAATAATACAAACCCTCTATACGCTGCACCGGTTTCCCCGAATTGGGTTTTTCCAAGGACGATTGTCCAAAAATAACAGTGTCCCTTGTGTTATTGTTTCTATTTATTTTAGTGCATGATCTGTATATCTGTGAAGGTGACAATAGTGTTTACTTCAATGTTTATGCAATTAAATAACTTGTTAATGTAAACCAGTAATTGCAGTAGGGGTTCCTGATGTGTTAGATTCAGGGATTTTCACATGGTATCAGAGGGATTGCAGGTCATAGGCGACTGAAGACACCAACCAAGAAATCTGATAATTTGCAACAAAAAAGCAGTTGTCCCGAGTGAGAGCGTTGTTCCAGAGCCAAAGACGCAGAAGGAGTGACACAGTGTAGAGAAAGTGACACAGAGGCTCACGCAGTGCATGTGTCAGCAGTCGGAGCCAGGGGAAGGTGATGCAATAGCTGGGAGGAGCCCACATAGTAGTTGCGTCAGCTGTCCAGGCCAGCGCAAAGGCAAAGGGAGGCAGATTAGGCTTACGCAAGGCCAAATCATCTTCCTGAGCTAGGAAGGATTGACGCAGTGGCCAGGAGGAGCTGATCCAGTTCTCACTGTGATTGCGTAGAGCCAAAAGGGCTTAGATTCTTCAGTTGTCGGGGCTAAGGGAGCTGAGCAGATTTCGATTTGAGGACTTGGTGGGACGTTGTTTTTGTCAGCGAAGAACAGTGTTTAAGGAGACTGAACCAAGGTAGAGGGAAGCACTACCTCGACAGATTCCTAGCCAAGAAATCTAGATCTGGGTTGTAGCTACAAAGGAGGATTGGAGAGGAGTGATTTGGCAGTTGGCCAAAGGATTTCCGAGAGGGAAATCAGGACTCAAAGGGAGTATAGAGAAGAGGAGCAAACATGGCAGTGAATGGATCGAGGGATCAGGACAGATTAGACGGGGCTTCCAATTTTGTCATCTGGAAGGCCAGGATCCTGGAAATCCTGGATAAACATCGCATCAAGGACTATGCCTTGAAAATAGTAGTTGTCCCAATTGACCCTGATGCAAATGAGAAGTATGAGGAGGCCCAGGCAAAGGCAAAATGCATGATCCTAGATGGGGTCAAGGATCATGTAATACCACATCTTGCTAAGGAGTCAACAGCAATGGAAATGTGGGAAACCCTGACCACCTTATACCAGGGCTCTTCCGTGCAGTGAAAGATGTTATTGGAGAATCAGCTGAGGTCATATTAGATGCAGAAAGGAGAGGAGATAGATCCATTCCTTCTCAGGTTGCAAGGAATTCGCGACCAACTTACTTCCGTGGGGTCTACACCGGATCCAGAGTTCATGGTCAGGACTGCCCTGAATGTAGTCTCAGAGGAGTGGGAGACGTTTTTCCAAATCATTTTGGGCAGAGCAACTCTCCCTAGTTGGGAGGAGATAAGGGCAGCTCTTCAACAGGAAGAGCTCAGGAGATTGACCAAGGCGGGGAGTAGTGGTAAGTGAGTTTGAATCAAGAAGGAGGAGGAGGAGGAGGAGGATGCAAATCTTGCATCAACGGGACAGCAGGGAGTATAGAAGAGGAAGAAGAAAGACATCTCCAAGGTCAACTGCTTCAACTATGGGGAGCTGGGACATTATGCTTCTCAATGCCCCAGGAAGAAAGGTAAGGGAGAAGCTTCTGACTCAAAGGCTGCTCCAGCAAAGGCAGAGAAGGATGTCGAGACTAATGATGATTGTACCATGAGTGCTCATGTGCCTCTAGAGAAGACGTGGGGAGACATGGAGCTATAGTCGAGAGGACTACAGAAAAAGGGGCAGGATCCTTGAGATGCCCAAAATTTTGGATCACATACGGCTACGGGAGCCCTTAACGACAGTAGCATGATGACAGGTGTTGGGTGGAGCAAGGTGTTATGGAGCGGCAAGGCAGTGCTAGAGTGTAGAAGTCTGTAGCAACGCAGTGGAGGTTGCAGTAGTGCGAGAGGCACAAAAGAGGTTGCAGCAGTGCAGTGGCAGCAGAGGGAGCACAGGATAGCAGCAGAGGAGGCTTCAACATCATGAGGCTTCCAGACTGACTAGGATGTCAGTGTTTTGGTGAAGTCAGTTACTTACTTCGCAGTAACTGAGTTGCAGTGCAGCAATTAGCAATGGCAGTGCTATGGACAGCATGGGCAGCATTTTGAGAGGGAGTTGCAGTACAGATGTAGCAATGGCAGTGGCAGTGGCAGTGTCATGGGCAGCAGTATAGGAAGCAGCAGTGGAATGGATGTGGGATAGCAAGACAAGCATCAGCACAAAGGACCGATGTGGAGGATCAATGTAATGCTTCTATGGGGAAATATTGCTAGAGCACATTCCTCGCTAAGAGGGAGTGTTGAATTTTGGGTAGCATTGAATGTGCTCTAGCCTTGAAATTTAGTGGAGAGGCTAAGGCACATGATATCTCCAAGACCCAGAAATCGTTTGGAGAAATTCCACCTGGATAAAGAGATACTAAAATAATTAATATTTTTAATGAGTTCCTAAGTCTAAACTTAGGAAAATAAAAATATTAATATGTATTAATATAATATGGGCGGGAAAGTTCTAAGTGATGAGGATCAAACTAGTTCTAATCTTAGTCGTTGATTACGGACTTAATCTTGTTCGTTGATTCGTCAACAGGAAAAGTATAAGAGGAGGCTTGAGGGTCAGTTGGAGACACACCAACAAAGATCAAAAATTCGATTTTTTGGGGCGAGGTTTGCTGAGGAAATCGAGCTAGTGATCAGTTGCAGTGAGGGGCAGTTCAACAAGGGATTTCCATCTGAGGCTGAAAAAACATAGCAGAGAGGCAGTGAAGTGCCAGGAGAAACAGCGCAAGCCCTATAAGGGATGACGCAGAGGTTGTAGGAGCCGATGCAGAGGACACAGAGGGCCATAGAGGTTGATGCAGAAGCCGTAGAGGCTGATGCAGAAGTCATAGATGGCTTCAAAGGCAGCACTGGGGAGATTCTGTGGAGAAGACTGGGAGCAGATTAGCAGATTCTGAGCCGGGATAGGGTGACGCGGCTCCTGGAGGAATGACGCAGTTCTTGAGCAGTGCTTGGAGTAGCTTCCATTGTCTAGCATAGGGAATAGCCAGAGTCACTGTGGGGTTTGATCATCCAGTCACTGATTTGCCGAAATATTTGTTTCCCGATAGAGGTACTACTGCCAAGGATATTCTCTATTGGGTGAGCCATTTTTGGCACCATAGTTGTATTCACGAAATCTGCTTAATAAGACAAACCCTCTATACGTTGTATCGTTTTCCAAAATTGGGTTTTTCTAGGGACGATTGTCCAAAAATAACAGTGTCCCTTATGTTATTGTTTCTATTTATTTCAGTGCATGATCTGTATATCTGTGAAGGTTGCAATAGTGTTTACTTCGATGTTTATGCAATTAGATAACTTATTAATGTAAAGAACAAGTAGGAGAGTGTAAACCAGTAATTGCTGTAGGGGTTCCTGATGTGTTAGATTCAAGAATTTTCACAGTGTCATCATTAAACATCATCTAGTGTATAAATGATGCAACATGGACTTATCAAAGTTTAACAAAAACAATCTATGATAGTAACATCTATTTATGTGATGTTTTATATCATGTCATTCTTTCTTTATGCCTATGCATCCTGCTATGGTCAATCTATGCTCACGATATTTACTTTTAACATAATCCTGCTCTATAGTACATGGTTATTAGTGATTATTACATTTTAAAAAAAAATCTAGAATTACTAAACTAAATCCATTATACTTCTTGTCTGGTAATTTACAACATTTGAGCAACCATGGTGTTAGGTTAACTTTTAAGCATGCTTATATCTATTTTATAAAAATGAAATAGCTCATTAAGAAGATTACTTTTGTATATCATTGCTAAACTTCAATGATGTGCTAATTCACAATTTTGACTTGTTAAGTTTAGGTTAGCATTAGTAACCCTAAACATTTTTCTATTTGTAATAAGGAAGAGTGAGAAAGGATCAAACGTGTTTCAAGCAAGACTTGAACCTGGGTGGGGAGGGTAACAACTTCTCCTCTTAACCACCCAAGTTAAACCCAATTGACAATGTTAATATAAGCTATATTAAATATATAGTATGCAAGTGTATTAGCAATGTCTTGCAATTAGCATATGGTATCAAATATGATCGATCTAAATTCATAAGACTAAACTCACTAAAACTCCAAGTCAACCATAACTTGATCGCTGTGTCACACTTCAATGTATTATCTATTGTGCCATTTGAAAATTTTAATCTCAACCTTGCCCAAGGGGAAAAAATGACATTAGAATTATCCTTGAAGACCATGAATAAAGAGTTATGACTTCCATTTCTCATCAATGTTATCAACACAGGTAGCTAATGAGACACCTTAGGGTGGTGTCTTGGTTAACGACCTAGATCCATAAGAAAAATGGATACCTTATGAAACACCCTGGTTTAGTATTTTGGTTAAAGATTGATATCCATGTGGAAAGGTTATGAGTTATGTTTAAATTGCATTCTAAAGTTCAAGTAATGTCATTAACTAATATATATTTGAAGCCAACCCCTTGAAAATAGTGTGTTCGAAAGATATTTGTAGCAAATTGGCATCAAAACTTTCCTACTGGACTTTTTGTGTCCTCAACCTAGCTAGTAGGGCCACTCTTCTCAAATCGGTACTCCAGGCCATTCCTATGTATCAGTGGTCGACTCTTCCATCCCTCAAGTGTATCTATCGAGTGTTGGTTTCCATCTTTCGTAGATTTCTCTGGCAAGGGGATAACTCTACTAAGAAATGGTCACTTGTGGCCTTCCTAAAGCCCACAGTGGATTGGGACTACGAGATCCTGAAGTACTAAATGAGGTTATGGGGGCCAAATTATGGTGGTGTTGGATACAAGGATGGAATGAACAATGGAAAAAGATCTAGAACTGCAAGTATGGAAGGGGTAGATCCTCATGTATCCTTGTTCTTGATGAAGAAGCCCTAGAAATCATGATGATGTTCTTACTCTTGATGAAGAAGCCTAGAACCCGGATGATGTCCTTACCCTTGATATTGAAGGAGTATACATGAATGACCACATTTGATGATGTCATACGTGATGGCACTTGATGATGGTCTTGATGACATGGACAATGATTGGAGACATGACATGAAGGACTTGGAAATCACGTAATGGCAAGACATGACATGAAGGACTTGGAAATCTCCTAATGGAAAATTAATAAGTGCTGCACTATGGTTGGTGACATATCACTGCACTATTATTGGATACATGATGCTACACTATCATGAAGAAATGAATTCTAAATTCACTATCATGATGCCAGATACACTATCATGGTGACATGGATGACTTACATGATGACAAAGCACTTGGGGACACACTAATAACCTCTTGCTGTCCTAATCATCAAGCCTTAATGACCTATTGCTGTTCTAATCATTTTCTGCACTAAAAATTCCAGAGTCATAAAGAAAATTAATTTTTGACATCTTGAAGGCATCATTTCATTATGACTCCTTGACTATCTTGTAGAGGACTCTTTCCTCTTTCTAATGAGCCCTCACTTGCCTCCTAACTCCTAGTAGTCTAAGAGAAATTAATTTTTTAAGTTAATATATCCTATTTTTTAAAGCTAGCCGACCTACACTCAGTCTGTCATGTCGGCCTCCCTCCATAAGACATGTCCATTCATCTTAACGTCAAACTCATATAAAAAGGAGGTACGGACTACTCATTTGACCAAGCAATTTTGGTGAAAATTTCAGAGATAAAAGGCAGAAGAGGACAGAACAGCAAAGAGGCCGAGGAGGATTGTTTTTAGAGCACTGTTTGGGCATTTTTTAAGCTCAGAATTGCTGTAAGCTCGGAATTGCTGTAAGCTCGGACAGCAAACAGTAGCAGACATAACACACCTGTGGAGGCCTGTAAATTCGGACCTGTGGCACTGTAATTGCGGACAGCAACCTGTGATAGTTACAGTCACCTGTAGCTGCATTTTTAGACAGAACAGTGGTGGATTTTGACTCAGACCTGTGGTAACAGGATTGCAGAACCTCTTTTCTAAATGCAGTCTTGTGGAAGGACTACACCTTCAGACATGTGACCAGTCTCCTTGGAGACACAACTTTTAGGCTCAGTGGTGTACTATCCTTGAAGGACAGTCATCAAGATGTGGACAGTCCTGTAGTGACACTTCTCTCGACCCTGTGACAGCTTGAAGGAGGAACCAGACCTGTGGACAGTCAAGGTGGTTGGATAGTAGTTCGAGGAGCTGAGTTGAGGAATCCTGGAGCAGACTTAAAGACATCCATGGAGCATCATTGAAGCATTATTGAAAATTCCTGGAGCCATCTTGAAGCAGGTTGGATCAACATTTTTGGATCAGCCTTGCATAGGATATCTTGGGCAGCCTTGATCAGCACTTTGAAAGCAGTTTTTGAGGCAGTTTTGGATCTGAGCTTTAGAGCAGATTTGTTGAAGAAAAATTGAAAGGCAACCTTGATAGACTTGATCTCAGTTTTGGAGCCGCTCCCTTGTGAACACTCTTTGCATCTTTTGGAGGCCTATAGTTGTGAACCTTGGAGGCTTGTGCAAGTTGAAGAACTTGAAGACCTTGAACAGTGGAACATTTGGCGATTTGCACAAGAGAAGTATTAAATCTTGAAGAACACTCTTGGAGAAGCCCATTGAAGATTCTCTTGAAGAAGCCCATTAAAGACACTCTTGAAGAAGCCTGTTGAAGTCACTCTTGGAAAAGCTTATTGAAGCCATCATGAGGTGACCTTGAAGTTTTTGTTTGGGTACCATGAAGGACAGCGGAGACACACTCATGAGAAGAGATCAAGGTTTTCATTGATGACATAACGTGGATACTACATTGAAGACAAAGATAGACACGGCTCATTGAAGAAGACATTGGGAGCCATGAAGTATAACCAAATACATCTTGACAAAGTGAAGCTAAGGGTTGGAGCCCAAGAGGTTGGAGCCTTGAAAAGACAAGGTTGGTGCCTGGGAAGATAGGGTCAGAGCCCTAAAGGATCGGAGTCCTCAAGAAACCAAGTCGGAGCTCGAACCAGATATAGGGTTGGAGCCCTTGGGGTTGGTGCCTTAGAATTGACAAGGTTGGAGCCTTGGAAGTCCAAGTTGGTGCTTGGAAAATACAGGTTGGAGCCTGGGAGATTGAAGATTGGTGTCTTCATCTAGGGTTGGAGCCCTACATATATTGTACTTGATTTATTGAAGAAATTAATAAAAGCATTTATTCTTATTGTTGTTCATTTTGTGTTCTAAATATAAGTGATCTAACTGGTAAAAGTAACAATTGAAAAGGAATACTAGTTCATCCCCCCTCTCAGTATTTTCAACAAGGAGACAATGGAGCATCTACTAAATGAGTGCCCAGCCGCTAAGGCGATCTAGTCTGAAGCTCAGACTTTGTTTGGTACCTGTGACCATGACCCAACTTGTTTAGCCCGCAAAATTACTAACTGGAGGCCATCCTACTTTAAAAATCCAATAGTTAACCATGCATGGATCCTAGTCATGGGGTTAATTAGTTGGAATATTTCAAAAGCCTAGAATAAGTTGATATTTCGAGATCAGGAATCTCCTCCAGCTACTATTTGGAACACTATGATTGAAAACATAAGAGAAACTATTATGGCAGAAAAATGGAGCAAGAAAGATTGGAAAACTAAACCTTTGGAAACTAAAATTCTCAATGCCCTGCACCTCTCTGCTGGGAGGGATGCCACCATCCAGAGGGAGAGAAGGAGCTTCAACCCCGTTCTCCTTCCTCTTTCCTCAAGCCCCCACAAATATTTTGTGAAACTCAGTTTTGATGGGGCTTCTAAAGGGAACTCTAGCCCAGCGGCATTTGGAGGTATTTTGCAAGATGAGGGCGGGAGGCTAGTGGGTATTTTCGTTGGGCACTGTGGAGACTCCTCCAACAACATGGCAGAAATGATCGCCCTTGAGAACGGTCCGCAACTAGCAAGATATCTCGGGGTCCCCAAGATCCAAATCAGTGGAGACTCAAAACTGGTTACTAACACTCCCAGAAAATTATCGATGGAGCCACTACCTCCAAACTTGTCCGAAGTTGGTGACTAGAGTCGCTTACTACGAGGATCAAAGTGCTGCTAGATCACTTTCCCTATGCCATCACCCAACATACCTTGAGGGTTGGAAACTCAGTAGCTGATTGGTTAGAAAATTGGGGCACCAAGGAGGACCATAAGGATTTTGCTCTTGGAATGTAGTCCATGAGTGTAGTAACTTGACCCTTGCAAAAATAGAGACTATCTGTTAGCTAGTGGATCAGGACTTATCTTCCCCTGATGGGGGTGACTGACATACAATAGAGGGGGGCCTTGGGATCCCCACCTTCCGCCAGTTGTTCACCACGCGTTGTTTAATGAGACAAGATGGGGAGCTCTCAGCCTATCAATGGAAATCTCGGGAGAAAGGGAGGTTTTATTGCTCACTCTGGAGGAAGAAGGCCTTAGTGTGTCTATGGTGGACGATGAGAACGAGCAGAGAGCGGAAGGGCGACGATTATCTTCACTGGCCAGGTCTTCAGCGAGAGCTGAAAGGCCAGGGTGCTAAGCTGCCAATGGGTGCCATAAGCCTATGCATTTGGTTTTGTGTCCAAGAATTCATTTGGGATCCAAGGGAGCCACAAGCAGAGAAATTTGTTCGAGCAGTTGTCTATATCATCTTTGGTCTGTGGCATCTTCACCTGCTAGCTGCTCACGTGCTACATCAGTGGAAATTTGCAATCCGACAAGTTCGGATAATGTTCTTTCGCCTAGTCGGGTGTCTGTGGATTGTTTTCGATTTATGTTTTGTTGTTAGTGTTTGGGTTATCAGTCAAGGGGGACGGTGGCTTTGTTGGGCCAAAACAATCGGTCGTTTAGAGAGGAGGTCTAAGCTTTGTGTGAGTTGTTATGGGCATTATTGGGGAGGGGAGGTAATTGGTGTAATATGTTTGGTGTCTACGTCCCTTGTGAGACGAAATTTGTGCTTGCAGAGTCCCATTTGTGAGCACCTGTATCTTGCCCCTGCGACAATAGTTTCACCCGATCTAGAGGTTGTTGTGACTTGGGGTCTCAGGTGGAAGAGGTATAGAGCTTGGGTGTGTTCTGAGGGTGGGAGTGTCAAAGCTGAAGACACATTACAGCCTGAGGGGTTGCGATTATGTATATGTGAGGGGTTGAATCATCACTATGGTATTGGGTGGTCCGGGACAGCCTAGAGGTGGTCAAGCGATACCCATCTCCTGATTCCAAGAAGGCTTGTAGTCTCGTGGTGGGTGGAAGGGGCTGAGTTCCAGTGCCTGTGGGAGTGGGGTGAGTGCCAATGCCTGAGGAAGTGTGGCGTCATTCTACCTGTAGGTATGCAAAGACAAAGAGGAAGACCCCAACAAGGGGTCAGCCAGTGCGGTTGTATTAATAATAGAGGTGGTGGTGCCTCTTCCTCCAGCGAGGCACATTCAACTAGCCTGCATAGAGAGGAGGGGCTCGCTCAGATTCCTGTGATGCCTCCCGGCCGAGTAGTCCAGGCTACCTCTTTAGGCTCCATTGTTGAACAACTGAGGAGAACCCAGGCCAACCTAGACATGCTCCAGGACCATAGGTATGAGGACCGCAATGATAATGTTTCCTATTGGAAAGACATTCAATTTACCCAAGAGGAAATTCTAGAGCAATTAGCACATGTCTGTTGAAGCCAGTGCAAATTCATGATTGTCTGCGTGAGATTGAAGATCGTCTGGCGCACATTGAATTTCACCAGCATGAACAACAAATTCAAAGGGAGCATCCAACTCATGCAGATATGCATACACTGCGCCCACCACCCTGAAATGAATGTGATAGGTTGTGTTTTAATTTTGGTGGTTTTTTGGCTTGTATGGTTGAGAAGCCCTCCAGAAATAAGGTGCAAATTGAGAAATCTTATGTTGTATATTCCAGCTCTCCTTGCCAACAAATCCGGTCATAGTGAGGCAGGACAAGTTGATGACCAACAGTATGTACTTGTTTTATCATCGCTAATATAAACTTAGTTCTTTGATCGACAAAAAAAAACTAATATATATTTGAAACCAACAAATTTACAAAATACTCAAAATATACAACCTTAAAATCTATCTTGAATAAATAAAGTTAAATGGATATAAGTATGAAAGTAACAAATTTTAGAAAAAGAATATATATTCTCATAGAAAATCATATAATATTGCTACCGGGAATCTATCTTCTCCATGGAAAATAATATACATATTGGTACATTGAATTTATATTCTCTATGGAAAATTTCATATATTATCAATATATTATAAAGTCATTTATAGATAAATTATTATTATTATTATTATAAATGATTATTATATTTTTGGAAATTGATCAAATCCGTGACAATCTCTCATTAGCATGTAATTCAAGCAAATATCTTATTTTTTTAACATCAAAGTAATGATAACAACATATTATACCAAAACACATCTCACGTGTATAGCTCACATGACAATAATGGGTATGACATCATGAAATTTGATTTTGTTTATTTAAATAATATAACCAAGGTTAAGGTAATTAGCCATGGTTCATCTCAAAATTCTCAACATAAAAAACACTAAGAAAAAGGTGAATTTAAGTATAGTCTCACTAGACTCTAATTCAACCATAACCTGAAATTTATGTCACATTTTAATGTATTATCTACCTTGTTATTTGTAAATTTTATTGTTGATCATGCAATGACCTTGTAATCAAGATTCAAGAAGGTTTATCTTTTGAAATGTAGATTTGGTTTTGCGTTTTTTAATTGACTTTATCAGGATTCATCTCAAGCTTGTTGAGGGGTTAAAAAAGAGACCAAAACAATCCTTCAAAACCACACCTAACAGGTTATGAGTTATATTCTCACTTGGTGTTGTTGGAATGGAAATCATATTAAACTCCTAGCTTGGTGTTTCCCTTAAAGACCCATATGTTCAAGGACATAGAATTCTTTACTAAACACCCTAAAGGATCCATATCCATAGGAAAAAGGCTATAAATTATGCTTAAATTAAAATTTAAAATATAAATAGAGTAAACCATCCAATAATATGTATTTAAATTCTACAAATTCGTCAACTAATATATAGCATTTTTGAATTCAGACTTTTGTGATCCATATTGAATAATTAAGAAAATATTTTCGGTAGTAATCACATAGGAAAAAGTTTTGCCAATGCTTTTCGAACCATCCAATGTGGTTCATCGCCAAAAAAGTTGAAGAGGCAGATCATGGCACCCGCTTAAATAGAGAGCAATGTACAGACCATTTGTCAAGTTAACAGCTATAATAAATGGCTAGATCTTGAAAAAAAATATTTTAATATATAACATTAATTATTAAGATTAAATTAGATTCAATAAAATCTAATAATAAGTAACGGTTCGATATATAGTCAAATAATTAAATTAAAAAGAAATAAAAATTCAATGTCAAACATGAAACAAGGAGCAAAGTTGGCTCATGTGAAGAAATGAAAAGAAAGATCATTGAATGATTGAAGGAAATCAGGGGAAGCGGAATGAGGGTTTTGAACAGGGAGCGACGGGTGCGAGCTGGTAACAATGGAGGGGCGAGGAGGGGGGAGCTCCACTCCCTCCTACAGTCATGTAGTTGCGAACAGAAGCAAGGAGGCTGGTTCGAATCGATTCAAGAAACCAATGGAGGCAGAAACGGAGAAGATAAGCACAAAAAGCCGGAAAGCATCAAATCTCATGAACAGGAAGAGAATCACGAGGAAGTCAGAAGAGAGAAGAGAACAAGAGACAGCAGTCAGAGAACTGAGCACAAGACTGTGACAGGACCCTGCAAACCCAGGTCAACCATTAAACCCCGGGTTGTCTTAAATGATCCAGCACTACAGGTGCACAGGGATCACATGGCGGCATACGCGGTTATATGCAAATTTATGGGAATATGGCCAACGGAGAAGGCTTTGCACACATGGATAAGAAACCACTGGAAACCAAAGGGAGAAATAAACCTTCATCTTGGGTCCAAGGGTTTCTTCACAGTGGTTTTCACAAACCTAGAGGATAAAGACAGAGTGTTCGAAGGAGGACCATATTTCTATGCTGTTGCAGGCCTCTACATGCGACCATGGGTGATGAATTTTGTCCCGGAGTGAGAAACATTCACATCGGTACTGGTATGGATAAGACTCTACTCCCTACCTTTAGATTATTGGCTACCAGAATCCTTAAAAGCCATAGGCAATAAATTAGGTCATTTTTTAAAAATATCAGATGCGACTCTGCGAGGTAAATATACCTCCTTCGCCCGCATATGTGTAGAAATGGACCTATCAGGAGCACTTCTGGATAAAATCATTCTAGAAGTATATGATGAAGAATGGGTACAAGCGGTGGACTATGAACATGTCCCATTCAGATGCCGTAAATGTCATGAACACGGGCACCTCTTCAGAGACTGCCCACTCAACAAACTGGAGGACAATATGAAAACCAACACAGGCAAAGATCCTGAAGGCTTTACCAAGGTGGGAGGCAAAGGGAAAGGAGGAAAAAAGTACCAAAAGAAAACTAACGAGGATAAGCAACCAAGTCATAACAGTTTCAAGACTTTAGAAGAAGAAGGTGGGAACACTGAAATGGACCAGGCACTGGAGGATAATCCTGTAGAGAAGGAAAAAGATGACAGCATGGAGGACATACATGAGAACAACAAACTACAGGAGGATCTACCAAGCACTATGGAACTTGGCAGGGACCATGAGATGACCCCAAGTGAAGTTGGTACGAAGGACCACGAACTACAAGAGATTCTTGAGAGGGAGAATCTTGATCTAGAAAAGTTCCTGGAGCAGGGAACCACCAAAGGTGTTGATTCTCTACCACAAGAGGAGTTTGATAGAGTGCAACAGCTCTTCCTCTGGAGATCTCAAGCAAAGGGTTTTGGAGTCAAAAGGAACCATGATAGCCAGGAAAATAGAGGGGTAAAACCGATGGAGGTAACATCAGGACACTCTTCCAAGAACCCAGGCAGGAAAAGAGGAAGGAAGAGACAGAATGAGCTGCTAACAGAGTGTGGGAAACTCATGATTAACTCAGGCAAGATGAAAGATCTTACTAGTTACTCATTTACAAACCTTTCATAATGAAGCTCACAACTTGGAACATTAGGGGTCTAGGAAGTAAAAGAAAACAAAGAAATCTCAGCAATAGAATAAAAGAAGAAAAACCAGATATGGTGTTCATACAGGAAACAAAATGTTCAATAGACAAAATCAAAGAGATACATAGCAGATGGCTTATTAAGTACGAGTATCTAGAAGTTAAAGCAAACAACACAGCAGGAGGGATTCTCACTCTTTGGAACCCCCAGAAACTTGGAATACTAGATGCTGAAGCATCCAGGAACTACCTTTTGATGGTTATCCAACCTTTGGGTGACAAGGAACTCTATATGATCACAAATGTCTATGGTCCTCAAAAACTTGAAGACAAACTCAGGCTTCTCACCTCACTGGAGGAGCTGAGAGAGAGACATCCTGTTATGCCCTGGATTCTGGGAGGGGACTTTAATATGATCAGATCTCTTACAGAAAAAAAAGGCGAGACCAGAATACTAGGCAGAGACTCCATTGCCTTCCAGAACTTCCTAAACAACATGAGGCTAGTGGATACAGAGACAATAAATGGCACCTTCACCTGGAACAATAAGAGGGGAGGGGCTTCTCAAGTTGCCTCTAAACTAGACAGATTCATAATCTCGGAGGACCTCTTTCTCACTGGCCTTGACTTGACTGCTTTAATCCTTCCTTTTGGAGGCTCGGATCACTGGCCTATCTAGCTTGAAGCTTCTTTTATAGGCACTCCGAGGAACAAACCTTTCAGGTTTGAAAATGTCTGGCTCACTCACCCTGACTTCATCACTAATATTGGAAAATGGTGGGTGGAAGACATGCCCATTCAAGGCACAAAGATGTTCCTACTGCAACAGAGACTGAAACACATCAAACTCAGGCTTAAAGAATGGAACAAAAATGAGTTTGGCAATATTTTCAAAGCCAAAAGAGAAGTTGAACAGAAACTACAGGGAATTAACCAAATCCTCATCATAGATGGCTTTACCGAGGAAAGGAAAATGCAAGCTGACTCTCTTCAACAGGAATGGGAAAACAGATGCCAGCAAGAGGAGATCTTCTGGAGACAGAAATCGAGAGTGCAATGGATTAAAGAAGGGGAAAGAAATACAAAGTTTTTTCACAAGTCAACCATGGATCACAGGGCACATAACAGGATTGTAAAACTCAGAGATACTCAAGGGAAAGAGCTAAGTACCCACAAAGAAATGGAATCTGCTCTGGTACAACATTTTCAAAGCATAGCAGAGGAGCCTCTCTTAGACAGATCACAATTTATCAACAGCTTCACACAGTACATTCCAAAACTAGTAACCAGGGAAGACAATTACAATCTCAACAGGCCAGTGACTGAAGAGGAGGTCAATGAAGTCATCAAAGAGATGCAAAATGGGAAAGCTCTAGGCTCAGATGGGTTCAATGTAGACTTCTTCAAAACATGTTGGGAAATAGTCAAACAAGATATCCTTGATGTTGTGGAGGACTCGAGAAAATCTAAACAGTTTTGAGGGCGCTCAATGCATCTTTCATAGCCTTAATTCCAAAGCAGGAAAAAGCTATGACACCAGATAGATTCAGACCCATAGCTTTATGCAATGTGGTGTACAAAATTATTTCTAAAGTAATTGCAAACAAACTCAAGCCCCTTCTTCCAACTCTTGTGTCTGAGGAGCAAACTGGATATGTGGAAGGAAGGCAAATTCTCAATAACATCATTCAAGCTCACGAGGTGGTTCATTCTCTCAAGAGCAATAAGAAAGCGGGTATGATCATACAACTTGACCTAGCGAAAGCTTATGATAAGCTAAGCTGGTCGTACATCAAGGAAGTACTAAAAGCGTATGGCTTCAACCACAACTGGATAAGATGGGTAATGGCCCTTGTTACCACAACTAGTTTTTCAATCCTACTTAATGGCTCTCCATCCAGAACATTTAGGCCTTCGAGAGGCCTCAGACAAGGAGATCCACTCTCCCCCTTCCTCTTTATTCTCATGATGGAAGGATTAGGCAAAGCGATCAAATCAGCCAATGCAGAAGGAAGAATCCAAGGTCTCAAACTAACCCCGAATGGGGACACCTTGACTCATCAACAATTTGTGGATGATACCATGTTGCAGGGTACACCCACGGTCAAGGAAGCTAAAGCTTTCAAACAAATCCTGAACGATTTTGCTATGGCTGCTGGTACAGAGGTAAGTCTCACAAAATAAAATAAAAAAATCTTTTTTAATACTGACATTGCAATTCAAAGAAATCTCTCCAGAATTCTCGGCTTTCAAAGAGATCAACTACCCTCCAAATATCTAGGAATACCTCTCACCGACAAACCTCTGAGTAAGGAAGTTTGGGAGCCAGTGACTAATAAACTGCAGGACAAAATCAGAAAATGGACAAGCAGATCTTTGAATTTAGCAGGACAGCTAGTGCTTACAAAGGTTGTCCTGCAAACCATCCCCATCTTCATGTTTTCAGCTCTTCCTGCCCCAAAAGGAGTTTTACAATACATCAGGAACATCCAAAGAGATTTTCTTTGGGGCAAAGGGGAAGAGAAAAGGAAATGGGCTCTGGTAGCTTGGGAAAAGCTCTGCAAACCCAAGATCCATGGAGGTTTGGGACTTCATGACCCGGAAACCCTAAGCAAAGTTTTGGGGGCAAAACTTTGGTGGAGATGGCTAAAGGAAACAAGAACTCCTTGGGCCAAGCTCTGGAAACAGAAGTATGCAAATAACTGGCAAGAAAGGGATCATATTCGAATGACAGGGATCATCAAGGGCTCCCACATTTGGAACAATGCTTGGGAGAATAGAGCCATTGTTCAGAAGCATAGTTTCTGGGAGATCAGAGATGGAAACCTAGCTTGGTTTTGGGAGGATAACTGGCAGCAGGAGCCTAACCTATGTAGAGAAGAACTAGACATTCTCAAGAATGACACTGACAATAAAGGGTTGCTCAGGGTAAGTGACTTCTGGGATCAGACAAGGGACAAGGGCAAATGGAGAACATGGAAGGACCTAGTATATAGTGAAGAGACCCCTTTGAAGGCCCAGGCTCTTGCAGTGATCCTGGAACAAAGAAAGATTTTGACTTCAACATCGTCTAACCAACTAAGATGGGGAAGAAACAACGAAGGCAACTTCAACCTCAAAGAAGCCAAAAGAATTGCCACTGGGCTTGACTTTCCAAACCCTGATAAGATATGGAAGGACCTATGGCAGAACCTGCACTGGATGAAAATCAAACTGTTCATGTGGTTGGTGCAACATAAAAAAGTTCTGACTTGGGAAAATCTTAGAAAAAGAGGTTTAGCTGGTCCATCTAGATGCCAGTTGTGTGGTCTACAAGAAGAAACAATAGATCACCTTCTCAACCTCTACCCTTTCACCTCTACCTTATGGAATTGGGTAGCCTCAATCTTCAAGCAAACTGACAGGGACGAATACAGCATCACTGGCACTTTAATGAATTGGAGGAGAGACTTCTCAGAAAATGAAATAGTCAACAAAGCCTGGACTCTGGTACTAGGTTTTTTGATCTAGGATGTATGGAAAGAACGCAACAATAGGATTTTCAAAAAGAGAACTGGCTCAACCTAGAGCATCAAAGATTTTAAGACAGCTCAAAGAAACTGTGAGCACCCTTTTTTAAAGCAATTCCCCAAGAACACTCCTCTAAACCAGGATTCTCTTATTCTTTTGCATTTGGGTCTCCAGTTGCCTGTCCCCCAGGGCATAAGCAAGATCGTAAGACATCCAACAGCGGGGAAGGACTTCTGGCAACCGCCCCCTCATGGATTTTTGAAATTTAATATAGATGGAGCCTCTAAGGGAAACCCTGGGGTTGCTGGTTATGGAGGAGTCATAAGAGATGAGCAGGGAAACATAAAAGTCATCTTTCATAGTCATTTGGGGAATGCCACTAATAATATGGTGGAACTCATGGCCTTAGAGCAATGCCTAGAAATCTTGATTGAATCCAATTTACACAATACCATCATAGAGGCAGACTCTGAATTGACAATTAATTCGGTCAAAAAGATAGGCAACGGCACAGCACCAAAAAAAGTATCAAAGCACTGGTGGTTATTGCAGGTCTATCAACGTATACAATCCCATCTGAGAACCCTAAGAACACTCAGATTTGTTCACGTGCGCAGAACAGCCAACAGGTTAGCGGATCGTCTGGCGAATGAGGGAGTGCTCTATACAAGAGATAACAGAAGCTATGCATGGGAGTCAACACCCTCAGGGAATCTGCGCGAGGACTGTCACAGACAGGCGATCACAGACAGGGAGTATTGTCAATTTATGAAAGAAAAGTAGCAAATCGACCAATGGAGACAGGAGAAAATGAACCAATAACAGGGAAGAAGCAAGGGGTAAACAGTGGGCAGGTTGACAGGTAGTCGACCGACGATGGCAGTGAGCACCAGCATCCAATGGATTTCGGGCAGATAGATGCATGAAGGATATCCCATAAAACGGACCCGAAAAACTATAGAGCGGCGGTTTAGGCCACCCATCGGGTCCAATTGGAAAAATAGAGAGTGGGCATGTTACTGGCCCGAAATCAACTCTGGACCGTCGGATCGACAAGGGCCAGATCGCACGGTAGTCGGGTCATAAAACTAATTGAGGGATATTCCACAAATCAGACCCGAAATTTTATAGAAAGATGGTTTTAGTTTCTCATCGGGTCCGAAAGGCAATTAAGGAGCGGGCTAGTTGGTTGATCCGAAATCAGTTATATACCGTCGGATCTTCGAGGGATGGATCGCTCGTTCATCAGGTTGCCAAGTCAACCACAGGTTAAGGCCTGTTTTTAGTCACTCACTGTTGCTTTGTGGGCCGTAGGATATGTGGGCCATAGGATTTTGTGGGCCGTAGGTTATGTGGGCCCTCGTCATTAAGAGCTGTCGAGTTCTTTGTGGCTCGAGACTCACGACGTTTAGCGGACCCGAAAGTACCTTAGAACTTTTCAAATTTACCTTTCGGGTTAGGTTGGAAGGCAGGTTTTCTAGAGCGAAGCTTTGAGAATGAGCAGTTCATTGGTGGTTTAAGTATCATTCCTTTTGTAGTTTTGTATGAGTCAGGTACAGGGTTGTGTCAACCCAGTTGTCTGCTGAGTGTTCACAGAGCTGGTGTTGTTGTTCTTCGCACAGTTAAAAAAGTGTACATTATGTAATTTTTTCTTGATTAATAGAAGGCTCCACTCTTACTGGATCAAAAAAAGAAACAAGGAGCAAAGTCCTAAAAATAATTAATAGAGTTCAGATCCTAGAAACAATTAATAAAATTATTCTGAAAATACAATAACATAATCAAAAAATATTCCAACAATGTAAATAAAATCAAAACTAAAAAGCCCCAAGAGTTAGCTCAATCGGTCAAAACAGTGCCTCGCCAATCGGGAGGTCACAGGGTCAAATCCCGAAAGCTCTTGGGGTCAGGTCAGTATAGGCCGAGGGGTGTGCTCCCCTTCGGGGTCGAGCGCCCAGTTATTTCGTGGACGTAGCGGCTGCCCATTGACCATGGGTATCCGTGAACCACATGTGAAAAAAAAAAAAAAAAAAAAAAAAAATCAAAACTAAAAATAGTCAAAAATAGAAACCTTAAAAAAATTTCAAGGTCAAACACAAAACAAAGAGCTAAGGCTCTAAAACTAAATAGAGGAGCCAAGAAAAATCAATAAAAACTAGACTGATTGTTAAAATGATGGAAAAAAAGTTAACTTTTCTTTACCATGGAACCAAATGACACAGGTGTCATCCACAAACCTCTTCCACATCTTATGAAGAAGTCGAGAAGAGGTGTTTTTATCTTCTTTATATCTTTTGTTTTTTACTAGTTTTTCATTTAATGTTTTGATTAGTTTTTCATTATTTTTTTTTTCATTATTTTTGGGGCCTTTAATTATTTGTAGGGCCTTGCTCCTTGTTATGTCTGACTTGGATTTTTTCATTGATTTTTCTTGGCTCCTCTATTTATTTTTTTGTATTTTCAAAATAATTTTATTAATTGTTTCTAGGATCTAAATTATATTAATTATTTTTAGGACTTTGGTCCTTGTTTCATGTTTGACTTTGAATTTTTATTTCTTTTAATTTAATTATTTGACTATATATGGAACCATTACTTATTATTAGTTTTTATTGAATATAATTTAACCTTAATAATTAATGTTATATATTAAAATATTTTTTTTCCAAATCTAGCCATTTATTATAGTCGTTAACTTGACTAAGGGTCTCTATATTGCTCTCTATTTAAGCTCGTGCCATGATCTGCCTCTTCAACTTCTAAGGGTCTCTACATTGCTCTCTATTTAAGTTGGTGCCATGATGTGCCTCTTCGAAATGCATAGGCAAAACTTTTTCCTATGTAATTACTACCGAAAATATTTTCTTAATTATTTAATATATAGCATATTAATTTATCTCAAATAAATATAAACTATATGTAAGAAAATTATAGTTTTAAAATTATATTTAAAATTTAAAAAAATTATTTATTATATTAAAAACATAACCTAACTCAAAACTCTATTAAACTATATAATTTTATGAGATTAAATTTTATTTTTAAAAAATAATCTAATCACATTGTCTACCTACAATTTTGCCGCAATCTTGCCACAAAAATTCCAACGATAAGAGTGTTTAAATCAAGTTTTTGATGGTGGAAATAGATTCAACACCATCAAAAATCTATGGGGCACCCAAAATCCTAAAGCTTGACAATTGTAACCTAGATTTTCCAAAATCTATAGGGCACCCAAAATCCTAAAGCTTGACAATTGTAACCTAGATTTCCCAAAATCTATGGGGCACCCAAAATCCTAAAGCTTGACAATTGTAACCTAGATTTCCCAAAATTTCTGCCAAAATGGATTCAGCACCATCAAAAATCCATGGGCACCCAAAATCCTAAAGCTTGACAGTTGTAACCTAGATTTCCCAAAAATTCTGCAAGATTTTAGTCAAAATCTTGTCAAATTTCCACCATTTTCGAAACAAAATTATAACCTCATTAAACTAATCTTAATTAACCCACCAATAATAATAATAATAAAAAATTAAGATATAGAAAAATTGGACAAGAAACAAAAAGAAATATGAAAAAACGCTCGAGCCAAAGTACGTGTAACCTGGGTCACAGGGTCGCCCAGAAATTCGGCGAACATGAAAAAAATGTTAAGGTTTCGTTCCGGAAAGACGAACCTAAGTCGAACCGAATCCAATCAAATCGATTTGAACCGAATCGAATCGAATCACAAATTTAATGGAAAGAAGTCGGGTGTCATCGACTTGAGGTTCGACTTAGGGTTTCTAAATCGGCTTTAAAAATAAAATAAAAGTAAAAATGGAACCCAATTTTCAGCATGTAGAAACCCTTTGCCACCAGGTAACTCACTTCCATACGAATTTGACATGTGTAAAAGAGTTAACGGGCAGAGGAACTTGTTACACACTGTAATTGTCAAATAAGGAAGGGCCGATGCCAGAACATGGAATCCAACCTTATCTCGTCCATGTATGAGCTTTTCGGAGAGTTTTGATGGTCTTCATGCTTCACTATCGTAATTTTGTGCAGGTTCTTAAGCTATTATGCGTTTGCTGTTTACAACAAATAAAAATTGAAATTTACAAGACGTCGATGCAAATTACAAAATGAACATTGCCGATTATGGCCGGTTCTGCAGGTTCCTACAAGCATTCCATTCAAATTATCAATGGCAGAGCGCATGGCAAACAGGCCTGTCCGTCGTCGATTATTAAATTTAAAATTTGATATATATATATAATTCATGGAATATTAAATATTATATTAATAATATGTATTTAAAGGTAATTAATTTTTAAATAATTAATTATATAAAGTTTTCAAAAAAAAATTATATAATTAATTATATAAATTTGTCTTTATTGTTCTGAAAGCCTCGCTAAAAATATTATAATGTGCTCTCTGCCAAAGAAATCTTCTCAAAAATTTATATAATTAAATATAAATTTATATATATAAATAATATAATTGAACTACAAATTATTATATATATATATATATATTATACCATAATATATAATCCAATTTAATTATATTTTATATTTATTAATCAAAATTCTTATTACTGCATTTATTAATATGATTTCTTTATTTATATATATCCTAATCCCTAATCTCATCTAAATCTGAAAATTCTAAGCTGAATCAAACTTAATAGTGGTCGAACTCAAGCCCCAACTTTGTGACTTTAACATGTAAATATACTGGTTCACATTACATTAATAACCTGACATGCTACAAACCAAAAGAAAAACACAAATGCTACATTAATGGTATGAAATGAGTACAGCTACAACTATCTGTTTAACGTTAGGAGCCATACTTGCCAACAAAAACAAATGAATATTAATGGGTACAACATGAATACAACTCGCAATGATTATCGCTCGGTACAACATGACTAGGGCTCATAATTACGATTATGGCTGAGTACGACATGACTAACCTGCCACTTCATATTGGTTTCTGAGTTGGAAAGAGAGTAAACATGGCAAAATGTATAAGTACCTGCATCTTGGCGAAATATAGGTGGAGACTCTGACAACAGGAGACCCTACGAACCAGCCAATTCCGCATCCAAGATGATTCAGAAATGTAATCTTCTTGCCTCGTTTTGTCTTCAGGGGTGGCTCTTCCTGGAAGGCAGTTAAATCAGATTTCAGATTTCATTTCAAACTTCAAATAAAAATATCCTTAACCAGTCAAAACCTACATAAGCAAATGCCCCATCAAATAAAGTTGGTTAGTATAAAACGCGCTTTACCTCAAATTACTCTCTCCTGTTGAAATCTCAATGGCTTTTATCAGAATACATAAACCTCTGCAATTTCTCTGCAATAAAAATGAAAGATAAACTCAGGGAAGAAACCGTCCAACAACCCTTTAAACTATATGCATATCCATCTAAAATTCTAAACCATTATCTGCCAGAGAGAATCTTCTCCGTTCTGTAACAGAGGGCATCCAATTATGTACATGTTTATTGCTAAAACATCTCTACAAATATATCATATCAACTCAAATTAAGCAAAAATATAAAACATACCTGGTTCCAGTTATTATCCTTCATAGAAATCATGGGTTAAATCTCTTCTGCTGCAATGAAATCCACCAGACAACCAACAAAAAAAATGAAATCTACCAAACAACCAATCCAATCAAAAGGAAAACAAAAGGGAAAGGAATCAACAAACACCAGCTGAAAAATAGAAAAACCTATAAAGAAAATGGACTATTAAAATCAATAAGCAGGCATGGCCATGCCTTGGACCAAAGAAATAACAAAACAAAACAAAAACCAATCCAAGGCAATGCAGAATACAGAAGAGATTAACTTGAACTAATACAATGTTGGTTGTCCTATAATGTTATATATCCACCCCATTGCAAACGGTCACATGCCCGCTCCATATTCTAGTGCTTTTTCACGTCTGCTTTTATCTATATTTAAATTTTAATTCACCTTCATGTCCACCGCCATGGCCTTGACCTTGCATCTCAAGGTTTTTTTTTTTAAATATACAGATTGGGAATAATCCCAGCGGTATTAAACATCCCCTTATATGTTCGATATAAATATTTCAAAACCAATGGATTAAGTTTTTGAAAGGAAAAGTGAGCTGAATATTTTACAGATCTGAAATACTTGCAGGTGGCTTCAATATTTCACTGCATGTCGTTTCAAAAAATTCAATATTATTGGCTATTTTTATAAATGGTAGGGTTTACATCGCCATGCATGTTAAATGAGGCTGTAGGGCCCATTAAATAGGAGTGTTTTCCAAGATCGCTCTAATGATTGGGGCTCTAAAAGGGTCGCAGATTTAGACGATGAGGGAAAATGTGTTAGTCACAGTTATATAGTCATATGAAAGATTTGAGAAAGGTGGTAATGTTTGTTTATTGTAGGAAAGAACATGTGGTTAAAGATATATTTAAGGAAGGTGGTAATGTTTTTTTGAATTTAGGAAAATATATGTGATTAAAGATAGTGAGGGTTGATGATAGATTGGAAAAAATATGTAATTAAAGAGAATGAGGGTGAGATAGATTTTTTTAGATTATAAGATTTCTTTAGGTGTTGTATGTATAGAGGTGATAATTTCGTCTGGATGGCCTTTTTTTTTAATTTAGTATATTTTTATTTTTAAAAAATGTGACTATGCAGTGTTTAAATAGTTTTTTTTATGATGGAAATAGATACAACTTTTAAATGGTTTGACTATGCAAGACAATTTTATGAGCAGGTTCCCAAGGTTGACCCTCCCTCCTTGGTCAACACTGATATTGAACTCTTCATGATACAAGAGGTAGAGATCGGTATCAAGAAGTTGGGTGTTGGAAAAGCAAAACACTTAGCTGAACTCCAAGCAGAATATCTAGGCTCAAAGATTCTTGCACATCACATTACAAAAATCTTCAACAACATCATACAACAAGGGCTCCCCACAGATTGGACAACTAGCCTGCCAATACCTCTTTTCAAGAGCGGTGACGTCAATAATCCCTCCAATCATAGGACCATCATGATAAACCCTTTGTTTGCAAAGCTATTTGGAAGCATGCTAGAAAACAAAATTAGTAAGTGGGCAAAAGAAAGAGATAAGTGTGCTAAAGGCAAGCAGGTTTTAGACATAAACATTCCACAGTTGATCATTGAATAAATTTAAGGCACATCATTGAAAAAATTTGGGAGAAAAAGGAAAAAGTCTTTTGTTGCTTTGTTGATTTCAGAAAAGCATTTGACTCTGTTCCTAGGGATAAACTTTGGCACAAAATGGAGGAACTTGGGGTTCCTAAACATTTGAGAGTAGTTGTGCATACACTATATGAAGAGGTGAAAGTCAAAATTAGAACTTCAGCAGGCATTTCTGAAAGTTTTAGAAGCGATATCGAGGTCAAGCAAGGTTGCCCACAGTCTCCTACCCTTTTTGGTTTATATATCGACAAGCTTGAGGAGTGGTTAAATTCGCAAGGGGGTGATGGTATCTATTTGGGCAAGTTTGTTATAAGGCTTCTTTTGTATGCAGATGATCTTATTCTGATTAGTAAATCGGCTCTTGGTTTGCAAGAGAACTTACTATCCCTTGAGCATATTTGTAGAAGTGTGGGGATGCAAGTCAATATCAGCAAAACGAAAGTAGTGGTCTTCTCTAAGAAAAGAAAACATAACCAGCATAAGTTCTACTTTGAAGGCAACATTCTGGAAGAAGTTGCGGATTACAAATACCTTGGAATTGACTTCAACAAAAATCTAAGCTGGAATGGTTGTAGAAAGAAAAGAACTTTGGGGGGTTGGAAAGCATTTTATGCTTTTCAAAATAGGTGTAGAGAGGCAGGGTTATGGGACTGGAAAACCACTCAAACTCTTTTTGGGCTTCTAGTGATTCTCTATGGTTGTGAAATATGGGTTAGCAGTACATCGACATGCAGTGGAGACAAATTGAGAAAATTCAGAAGCGTTTGATTACAAGCAAATTTAAGATTAAAAGTGTAGTTCCTTATGATATCTTGTTAAGTGAAACAGGCACTGCTCCTATTGAAGCAATTGCTATGGTGCAAGTCATAAGGTATTTAAAAGAAATTGAGCAAATGGAAGAGGGTAGATGGCCTACGGTTTTCTTTAATGATAGATTGTGCAAGAGCGAAAAAACTTGGATGCAACAAAATAATAAATGGTTTAGTAAATGGGGTATTTGCTTGAACGTGTGTCCCATAAACAACAAAGAGATAAAACATTTTGTTATGGAAAAGTTCCACAAGCATACTTGGGATAAGGAGCTAGGAAGAAAGAAAAATTACTATATTGAAGTGTTTAATCCTGCTCATAGTCAACAACCAAAAGCATACATAGAGGCCAATATCTCTTGGAGAGCCAAAATTCTTATTGCTCAGTTAAGGAATAATTCTCATCAACTCTGTTGTGAAATAGGGTGCTAGAAAAGGCCAATGAATGGTAATTTATCTTGGCCATGCAACAACAAAGATTATCCACCATACATTAAGCCAATGATTGACTTAGTGCATAATGGTATGCCATGAGATACTCTTTTTGACATTATATCTATGGTGATGTATGGTGAAGTGTGGCGGATATTATCCAATGATTATGCTTCGATGAGGATCACATGAAACATACATGAGGTGTCAGGGCGAGGAGTCAAAACAACTGACATGATGACAGAAAAGGTCTCAAAGTGTGTTAAGGTGAGATCTTACCATTAATATCATGTTAATTGTCATAATATGTTTTACCAACTCATTTTAATGGTGCACCATCATCCCCTATCCACCACCTTAATGTTTTTCCTTCCAGTAATGTGTAGATAAATCCAATGCTCAACCAAAACCACTAAGGTGATCCACCACCCGAGTGGCTAAGTAACCCACACTTGGCTAAGGAAAATATTATCCATGGTATGCAAATGGTTCCACGCATAAGAATATGCTTCAAGTTTAAAGAATGTTCTTCTATAATTTTCTTTCAAGTTTAGATAATGTTCTTATATTATTTACAGTGTTGGAATTTTTGAAAACACATGTTTTCGATACAATTCACCTGTTTTGGATGCAATTTCTATGGAATAAATGACTTAACCCATTTCTATATAACGATGTAACTATTGTTTACAACTTGAAGGGATCCTTATAAATTCCCTTGATGTTTCATTCTTAAGATTACCGATTCATCTAAAATTATAAATGGTGCTAGAAGGGTTTCTTCATTGAATTGTTGTAGTGTCACCTTCAACTCCCTCTTCAGATTTGTACATTTCAAAATTAATTTTTGTCTCTATCTAACATGTATTATTTTCTTTTGGGTCATTTGTTCATTGAATTGTTGTAGTGTCACCTACAACTTCCTCCTTGGATTTGTACATTTCAAAATTATTTCTCATCCATATCTAGAAGATCATGCTTGCTCTTGGGGCCATTCAATACTAAAGATAAAATTATCACCATTACCAATAGGATTAGTAAACTTGACCTCCACTCCATGGTAGATGAGCTTCTTATCACAATCTCTGCATAAATGTCTCAATCAACTCTTGGAGTAGTTGATAGAACTTATCAACAGCATGACAACCATGTAGTTCTTGATGATTTTGGGAAGATGAAGTCTTGAGCAAGGCCTCATCAGTGAGTTGTGATCCACTAAAATAATCTAGCAAAATTTTTAGAAAGGATGTCATGATTGTCTCTTGAATTGCGCCCATGGAGGAATTTGTTGAATCACCTATTCGAGCTTCCATAATGGAATTGTTCAGATTTTTCATGAAATTACAATATTCCT
The DNA here is from genome assembly GCA_031772625.1 of Pinus tabuliformis. Taxonomy (NCBI): domain Eukaryota; kingdom Viridiplantae; phylum Streptophyta; class Pinopsida; order Pinales; family Pinaceae; genus Pinus; species Pinus tabuliformis. The sequence goes on from CM062819.1 coordinate 550,366,628, forward strand.
CATATCTTGGAAATTTATCAAATTGTAGCAGATAGAAGAAATGCTTATTATTCATTTTGCAGTAGTTCAAAATGCCATACTTCAACCAGCTTTCAATTTGACTTGGAAGTTGATAACCTTCCAAATATTTCTCCTCTGTCCATTTAGAAACACTTTAAGGCTTGTAATCTGCAGTGAAAAAAGCACAATGATTATATCCATCACATAATACAAGAAACATCCTTCCTCAAGGCTTTTTTGATATTTTCACCTTCATGTTAGTAGAAAACAAAAATGGTTGATTTTTCAACTATTTCATATAGTCTTGGTTCTAACTAATCAAGAACAATTTTTTCCCTTAACAAGCCTTGCTTCCTTAAAACATCTACCATCATTTTTTTGTTCATGTAAAATCAAACCACCATCAAGCATTTAGGGGTTTATAGCCAGGATTTTGCTCATTTTTGGGTGCTTCTAGATACAACTAACATATCTATTGGAGTGTTTGAATAAGGCTCGTGAGGAGCCCGTCTAATCTATGGCATGCATTCTTCAATTAAATCCATTCATCATATGGCCTCCTTTGTTAACTTCTTCTTCCTCCTTCAATATTTACCGATTATTCTATAATTACTAGAAATTTTATAGAGCCAAATAAATATATACCAAATTGGCATGCAAATATTGAAATAATGTACCTTTAGTTGGCATGAAGACAAATCAACATATATCTTAGTTCGAGGGCAAGGTATGATATACCAAAATTGGATTTATATGTGCGACTATCCAATATACTTTGAGGGGGCTTCAAATGATTCTAATAGATTCCTATAAAAGATTAAGGAGAAACGTATCTCAAACTCGAACAAAACTAAGAAGTGTTTAAAAAAGACACTGGAACAAATTGATAAGGAGAGTCCTAAAAAAGCCAAACTTGAACAAAAACATGAGTTTTATCTTGAAAAAAATACGCAAAGAGTTATGACAAAAGGGTGGTACTTACCTCACCCTTCAAAGATTTCTATAAGACATAGGTTGTATATACAACATATACTAGCTATAACATTTCCTCATATATATTTAGAAATTTATAAACAAGACATGAATAAATTTGAAAATGTATGCAAGATGATATGGTTTTTAGCACCTAAGATTTTATGATGTTTTGGATTAGATTATATATAGTTTGGTTTCTATCGATTTTGGATGACATAGGGATGGACTTTTAAAGATAAACTTTATGTGATGAGACAATTTACTCGATCAAGTGTGATTAAAATTTTCTAAAAACCCTCAAGGGTGTTTCTTATTAACACTGCCAAAATGGACACTGAGCTTGTCAAAACCATTAGGATGTTTAGTTATGCAATTTTATGAAAACTTATTCAATTTTTATTTCACAAATTAGCTAAATAATTAATTCAAGTTAAGTCAATCATTTGGTGATCAATTTTGAGTCATAATTTAATTTGTATAGCATCGCCTTGGTTTATAAAGTTGGGAAAGATGGTTTGTAAAGAAAATGTACATTAATCAGTTGGTTCTGTAAAGATGCAATGGTTAATTAATCGAATCAAGAGGTTAGTAACGAACAAAGTTCGTACTCACAAGTTAAATACTCCATAACACTTGGAATATGAAGATGTCCATTGAGAATATATATATATATATATATATATATATATATATATATATATATATATATATATATATATATATATATATATATATATATATATATATATATATATATATATATATATATAGAGATATATAGATATATAGATATGAAATGAGAATATAGTTTGGTTACAACTGAGGGTCCCATATATATACCTAGGTGGGTACCCTTTCATGAACAATCATGTCTTTTGAGACATGCCTTTACTAATCATTGTTAACTATTAATTATTAATTATTTACATTCATAACACAATAAAAAAGGGTGACCAGTGCACTAGGGTCTCTCACCTGTGAAGGCAAGCGAACACTCTGATAGTCTTTTACTCAACCTAGTTGACCTAGACTCAATAATAGTTGTAGAGATGTGAATGCACTATGACCTTTCCCATCTATGAAAGTGAAGATGAAGGGTCTCGCTCATAGTCATCTACTCACCTCATCAATCAGAATTTACTTCATCATTTAACTATAGGAAAGCAATAAATGATGCAAGGAACTATGGTTTTTGAAAGGTTCAAGTCAAAAGGATATTTTGCTCAAGAGGTTAGGCCTCCATCTCCTAGAAAGGTGGGGATGGTAGTCCCGGTCTCTTGGTTACCTTAACTAGTTTAAGTTGATTTTCAATTAACGATTAATCTTTGATAATAGAGTTCAGGCTTCTGTGATCCATATCAATTTAGAGAGAGAATCTTCGACGAAAATCACATGGAAAATCATTTGATGGCCCCCTTTTGACCTTTGTTAGATCTTTTATTAATTTATAATTTTAATATTTTAAATAATATTATGTTATATATATTGCTTTTAAGGTCCATTATTTAACTAATTTTTATTAAAATTTGTAAACTAAATTACCCTTCAATTTATATTTTGGTCCTAATTCTGCTAACTAAACTAATAAAATATTTTTGACCCCGATCCTGGAGTCAAACTAGCCGTTAGTCAGGAGTCTCTGCTCTGCCTATTTAACTTGCTCAGCTGGATCTGTTTCTTCAACCTGTCCTGATGATGAACCACACTTGTTGGTTCGAAACGCGTCGACAAATGATTTTCCATGTGATTTTTGTCGAAGATTCTCTCTCTAAATTAATCTTTGATATTCAATAATAAAAAATGACATGGAAATATAAAACTATGGGCAACCTTACTAATTCAATGATCTAATGAAATTATCATTTAGCTTTTAATGCAACTAAGATGGTTATGATAGGCTTACTAAAGTAAATCACACCAATAAGACCAAGATCTATTAAGCCAATAATACCTTTACTTACAAAAATATATTCAATCTAACCTGAGAATGCTTTATACAGTCCAAGAATGATTTATACAATCTGACATCTAATTTCTATGTACAACTTAAAATGTTGGGTTGTGTTATATTCTTTCCACGACTAGCCCACATAATTACCTGGGGGTTAGAGGGGGGGTCACATGGGGTTTGAGGCGTACCCGTAACCCCCCTATATTAGGTTGGGTGGACCCACCTATGGTTTTGTGCATGATTTTTGCACATGTTTTTGGACGCAATAGTTTTCAGTCCATGGTATTGGATGCTTCGGCATGTATAAATATGTATTGTAACATTGAAAGGAACATAATGAAAAATCAAGCTGGTAGTTTCGGTTTTGGGATCCAGGGGAAAATCTCTGTGTATATGTGTTTTATGTGTTATTCTCTCGCATTGTTTATTTTCTACGTTTTAGAATTCGTATGCAGGTAATTTTTGTACGAGGTTAAAACCTACATTTGGTATCAGAGCAGTTTTGGCTTCAAGCGGATGCCTTTTTTGCTGAGGGGTTTTCGCTCGGGCCTGTGGTAGACTCTGTTCAGTGAGAGATTTGCAAGATCGATTATGGTGGTGAAAGAAGATGGTGAGCAGTGGAAAGATAGAGATCAAGAAATTTAATGGTCAGAGTTTTGAGTCATGGAAACTCAAGATGGAGGATCTGTTGGTCGATAAAGATCAGTGGATCGCGGTAGATTCGAGTACTAAACCAACGGGAGTGTCCGATGAAGAATGGAAGAAGTTGGATCGGAAGGCAAAGAGCACAATATGATTGTGTGTCTCAGATTCAGTATTGCTAAATGTATTAGGGGAAGCTACAGCGAAGGCTTTGTGGGACAAGTTAGGGACTTTGTACCAATCTAAGTCTCTGGTGAATAAATTGTTCCTATGGAAAAAGCTGTATAACCTAAGGATGAAAGATGGAGACTCAGTGGCAGAGCATCTGAATGCATTTAATATTGTGGTAAGTCAGTTAGCATCTGTTGATATTAAAATTTCAGATGAATATACGTGCATCAGTTTGTTGTGTTCTCTACCAGATTTGTGGGATAGTCTAGTTATTGCAATAGGTAGCAATGCAACTGCCTTGCAGTTTGATGAAATAGTCTCATCCTTGCTGAAGGAGGAGATGAGACGAAAAAATATGGAGAGCCGGAATGGTGATGCCTTGTCTGTACGAGGACGGTCCCAGAACAGAAACAAAAATAAGTCATCGAGTGGGAGATCTAAATCTTTAGGAAAACCTATAAAGGTGGTGTGTTGGAAATGCATAAAGGAAGGGCACTACAAAAGGGACTGTAAATCTATTGCTCCTGACAAAGGAAAGGGATCTAATGATGCTCCTTCTGCAGAGGCAAAAACGACCTCAGATGAAGGTGGGGATGTGTACTTGGCTTCTTCAGGTACACATGTAGATCATGAGGCATGGTTGATTGACTCAAGTGCATCCTTTCACTTCACTCCCCATAGAGAGTGGTTTTGCGAGTATGAGAAATATGATGGTGGTGATGTTTTCTTAGGGAATGATAGGAAGGCTAGAATCGTTGGTCGCAGAAAGTAAAATTGAAGTTGCAAGGTGGAAGGGTTAGAACACTTCCAGGTGTTCTGCGTATTCCTGCATTGGCCAGAAATCTGATTTCTCTAAGCAAGTTGGATGATGCAGGTGTAAAAACAGTGTTCGAGAAGGATACCTGCAAGATGGTTTGGGGAGCACTGGTATTGATGCGGGGAGTTCGGATTGGAACTTTGTACAAGCTGCAAGGTAGCACTGTTGTTGATCGGTGCAACAGTTCTGTGGTTCCTGAAAGTGGAGCAGAAAATCTAGTGGTATCTAGAGAGAACACCATGTTGTGGCATCAAAGGCTTGGACATATTTGAGAGAAAGGCTTTCAGATACTTCATGGTAAAGATATGGTAGAAGGTATGAGTAATAGCTCTCTGGATTTTGATTTCTTTGAAAATTGTGTATATGGGAAGCACAATCGGGTGAGTTTCCCCTCTGGTGGTAAGAGGGCGAAACATATATTAGAGCTTGTGCACAGTGATGTGTTCAAGAACTGTGAAGGTTCCATCACTGGGTAAGTCTGTGTACTATGTATCATTTATAGACGACTTTTCAAGGAATACATGGATATATTTCCTTAAGAAGAAATCTGAAGTCTTTGACAGGTTTAAAGAATTTAAGGCTCTGGTGGAAAACCAGACAGAGAAGAAGATAAAGGTGATGAGGACAGATAATGGTGGAGAGTTTTGCAGTAAGGAATTTGAAGAATTCTGCAAGAAGTGTGATATAGCACGGCGGAAGACTACTCCATATACACCTCAGCAAAATGGAGTTGCAGAAAGAATGAACAAGACATTGATGGAAAGGGCAAGAAGCATGCTTAGTGGTGCCGGGTTAGGATAGGAATTCTCGGCAAAGGCAGTGGATACTGCATGTTACCTATTCAACAAGTCACCTTCATCAGCGTTGGAGGATAAGACTCCACAAGAGGTATGGACTGGTAAGAAACCCTCTCTTTCACATCTAAGGGTATTTGGATGTGATGCATATGTACATGTTCCAAAGGAGAAACGAACCAAGTTGAATAGTAAATCTGAAAAGTGCATCTTTATTGGGTATAAGGATGGTTTAAAGGGTTATAAGCTTTGGAACCCAGTAACAAGGTTCTGTACAGCCGAGATGTGGTGTTCAGAGAGGTGAAATATGTTATTAAACATGAAGTCCAACCAAAGGAACCTGAGAAGATAGAGTCTGAGCTAAAGGAGGAAGAATCAGACTCTACAACAGAGGAGGAATCAGAAGATGAAGAGCCACAAACTCTGACTGTGAGAAGATCAGTTCGAGAAAGAAGGCAGCCAGAAAGGTATAGTCCATCTGCTTTCTGTTCAAATTTTGCTTTGTCTGTTACTTATGATGATCCCAGAACTATGAAGGAAGCAGTGGATTCAAAGGATGGAAAACTCTGGAAAGAGGCCATGGTTGATGAAATGGCATCTTTGCACAAAAATGAGGCTTGGGATCTGGTGGAGTTTCCGACTGGAAGGAAACCCATTTGCAGCAAATGGGTGTTCAAAAAGAAGACAAATGCAGAAGGAAAAGTGGAGAAATACAAAGCTCGGTTGGTAGCAAAAGGTTATTCCCAAGTGTCGGGAATTGATTTTGGTGATATTTTTTCTCCTGTTGCGAAGCTAACTTCTATTATATTACTTTTATCTGTTGCTACTTCTTTTGATTTTGAGGTAGAATAGATGGAAGTCAAGATAGCATTTCTTCACGGGGATCTGGAAGAGGAGATCTACATGAAGGAACCTGAAGGCTTTGCGGTGAAGGGTAACAAAGAACTGGTATGCAAGTTAAAGTCTTTGTATGGGTTAAAACAGTCGCCAAGGATGTGGTATCAAAAATTTGATACATTTATACGGGGACTTGGCTTCACCAGAAGCAAAGCAGATCACTGTGTGTATTTTAAATTAATTGGTGACCGTGTTATTTATTTGGTCTTGTATGTGGATGATACGTTGTTGGCTGGAAATGACAAAAAAGTTATTCACGATTTGAAGACATAATTGTCCTTCAAATTCGACATGAAAGATCTTGGTGCTGCAAACTATATTTTGGGCATGGAAATTAAAAGAGATCGGGCAAAGAGGAAGGTCTGGTTAAACCAAAGGAAGTATGTCGAGACAATATTGCAAAGGTTTAATATGCAGGATAGTAAACCGGTGAAGGTTCTTATTCCTGTAGGTGTGAGGTTATCTGTTGAACAGTGTCCCAAGACATAAGAAGAGGAAGAGGACATGTCCCGTGTTCCATATGCAAGTGCAGTCGGTAGCCTGATGTATGCAATGGTCTGTATTATACCAGACATTGCACATGCAGTGGGAGTATTGAGCAGGTTTATGTCAAAACCATGGAAGGAGCACTAGACATCGGTGAAGCAGGTTTTCAGGTATTTGCGTGGCACTAGTGATTATGGTTTGTGCTACCAAGGAAGACCACGATTGGACAGAGTGTTGGATATTCATGGCTTTGTTGATGCAGAAGGGGCTGGAGATCTGGATCTGAGAAGATCTACAAGTGGGTATGTGTTTAACCTATTTGGAGGTGCAGTCAGTTGGATGAGTAAGAAACAATCTGTAGTGGCACTATCAACTACAGAGGCAGAATACGTGGCAGCCACTCATGCAAGCAAGGAAGCAGTTTGGTTGCAGAGATTGTGTTCAAGTATGGGGTTAGTGAAGGAAGTTATAAGGATAGACTGTGACAACCAAAGTGCAATTTTCTTGGCAAAGAACCCTGCATATCATTCAAAGACGAAGTACATTGATGTTCAGTATCACTTTGTGAGGGATATGATAGAAGACAAAAAGGTGTTGCTGGTAAAGGTCGACACTTTGAAGAATACTACAGATGCATTGACAAAATCTGTGAGCTCTGAGAAGTTCTCTTGGTGTAGAGAAACAATGGGCATTGCAGGGTTGGATAAATGACTAAGCTCTCTTGTGGCCCCCTGTGGAAAGAAAACAACAAGTGGGAGAATGTTGGGTTGTGTTATATTCTTTCCACAACTAGCCCACATAGTTACTCGGGGGTTAGAGGGTGGGTCACATGGGGTTTGAGGCGTACTCGTAACTCCACTTTATGGGGTACGGGGTAGCGCCCCAGAAAATTTTGGTTTTGGACCCTATGTTAGGTTGGGCGGACCCACCTATGGTTTTGTGCATGATTTTTGCACATGTTTTTGGACGCGATGGTTTTCGGTCCATGGTATTGGATGCTTCCGCATGTATAAATATGTATTGTAACATTGAAAGGAACATAATGAAAAATCAAGCTGGTAGTCCCGGTTTTGGGATCCAGGGGAATATCTCTATGTATATGTGTTTTATGTGTTATTCTCTTGCATTGTTTATTTTCTGTGTTTTAGAATTCGTATGCAAGTAATTTCTATACGGGGTTAAAACCTACATAAAATACTTAATGATTAAAAACTAATAACTAGTACAACTAGCTACTAGTAACTTTTTCTCAAAAGTTAGTACAAAATTCCTATTAAATATCCATTATTTAACAAATTTATCAAATATTCTAACTTAATAAAACAATATTAGATCTATCTAGCTACAACAAGTGCTATATTTCACAAAAGCAAGACTAAACAAGTGAAGATGTTATTTTTAAAGCTAAGGAATTTACGACTACTTTCCTAACTAAACTAACAATTTATCGGTTGAGCAAAATTTGTTGCGACAACATTAAAAGCTTCAAGAAACAAAAATTGTAGTCACAGGATAAGAAATAAAATCATATGCAACAACAACACTAGAAACTAGTTATCAAGCCTAGCCTTACATCAACAAGTGAGCTAGTTTGCAAGTTGATTGAAACCTGAACATATACAGATATAGATCATAGATATGAACATGTATATTAACAAGAAGTCATAATATTTACCTGTCAAATGTACAACAACCACACAATATACTAACTTGAGATATGGGAGCTCTCCATGCTCAAGAAAGCACACGAGATGGAAATTATGAACTAAAGCTCAATCACCATTTTCATTACTTGACAAAAGTCACCATCAACAAGTCTAAAAGTTGATTTCAGCCACACAAGTCGAAATCAAGGTTTATAATCAAAATATTTGAATAATACATACCTTAGAAGGCTAGTTTCTTGCTTTTATAAGCAAATTCTCAACAAAATACTCACAAATCTTGCTCAAAATTAAATGTTTCCTATTCTAGTACTTATATATAGTCCAAATATCCCTTCAAAAGGCTCAAGTCGTCGATTCAATGTACAAAACACAAATCTAGGCATTTTTGGCTTGTTGTTCTATGTTTTAACAATCTTACTAGCCACGTTGACCATGAATTGACTGCACATTTCAGGACATCTTTGGCTTGGGTGAATAGGTGTTTTACCATCTCAGGATGCCTAGAAAAAAAAGCCATGTTTTAATATTTACCCAAATTTCCTGGAAACATAAAAATGAATGATGAATTATAAATTCTCCTACAATCTGCAATTTACGTTTTACAATGCATTTATTTTCAAGAAAATTGAAAAAATAGAATTTAATTAAAATACCTTGGGGAAACATTATTATGGGAAAAATGTAAGAGAATATCATCATAAATGATGAAAATGAGTATTTTTAAGGGGAACAAGAGGCAAAAACCATAGAAAAACTTTATCATAAAAGAGGACAAACATCTCCCCCGAATTGAAGATGGATCACGTCCTCATGCAACCAAAACTATCTATACATCTTCTACATCTTTTGTTTCTTTCAAGATTGTCTTCATCCCTTTATATCCTCCTTAAGTTTAAAATTTCGTTTTCCTCAAACTGTACATGTGGCTTCTCAAAGTGTACCTATGATTGCTTAAAATGTACCTATGGTTGGTTGAACAAACCCTAGCTTTATAATAATAAACAATAAAGTTGAGCTTCTTATGGTTAGCTCTTGTATGACAACTACAAGTTTTTGAGTGTTATTTATTGTGTGGTATCACTTCATCCTTCACTTTTCTCCTTGCAGTATGTAGTTGACTCCTAATTTGACCATGAGTTATTGTTGACTTCTTTCAACCTAGAGTAGATAAAAAAAACATAGAACCATTGTGGTGCATCTAGAAACAAAAATTATATGGTGGGCTTCTCTGAAGACATGCTTTAAATGAATAAATGATGTAAGGTTCCTATAACAAACTTGATAGGCCATTTTCCCCTAAACTATAAATCAGTTTCCCATGAAATTTTGTGAGGTTGTTGGTATCATCTTAATTCTTATATTCACCAAATTTCATAATCAACAGATGCACGAATATCGAAAAAAATGCAAAATGTTTGAAGATTACAATAGCCTTTTTTTTACAAAATATAAATCCATTTAAATTAAAATTTGATTTTCTTATTTTCACTACCATAGTTCATCTCCCTACCAAATTTCATAATAACCCAATGCACAAATTTCAAGAAAATGGAAAATAGTTGTAGGCGACAACAGTTAATTTCTTGAACAATAAAAATCGGTTTGACCTGGAAATTTCACTGCTTATTCCCCTCACCATAGTGCATCTCCTTACCAAGTTTCATAGCAAACAAACATACGGTTTGGAATATATAAGAAATTTCATTATTGCATTGCATATAAGGAAAAGATGCTTTAGAGGGTATTTGAGCGGAGCCGGAGTGCGGGAGAGCCATGCGTCACAGGGAGCCAGCCACCTGACAGGAGTTAGCTTTGGTCCATGCACCTCTGGTGATCCTAGATTCCTAGCTTTCGGTTTCATCATAGGAGCCAAGCAGCTGATAGATTTCCGGTCATTGGTTTTCGGTCGGAGCCAATCACCTTGCTGGGGAGTTTTGTGTCACTCCAACAGACATCCGAAGACGTGCCAGCTTCCAATCTGCATGGCTTCTTATCTTATTTTCTGCCACGTTCTCCCTTCTTGCATGGATTAGCCGGCGTGGCAGCTCGGAATCTCTGTAGCATGCATGGGGACGCCTGGAGGGTAATCTGTACTCAACGAAAGCTCCCATTTTTCTCCTTTTTAAAGTCTTCCCTGCAGTTGTCATCTGTTTTCTCGACCCCGGGCCTTGCGGCCTCGGAGTCTCTCTGTTTTTCCTGGTTTTCTCATCGTGAAGACTCCTGCTTTTAAATTTTCCCCTTCATTATCTGTTGGTGTTATCGATATTGCTCATGGACGCTCTCTCTCGCTGCTCTCGGTGAAGCTCAAAAGGTCAGATTTTTATCCTATCCCTGTGCTGGTAGTTTCTGGTTTTTCGATGAAGTTTCTCTTAAAAGGTTTCTGTAAAAGCTGATGAAAGTTATATTTTCTCCATTATATGAAGTCTATATGGCTTAGAAATATGGCTTAAAATTGCTTTGATATCTGATTATGGTCTGAACCTTCTGTTTCTAAATATGTTGAAGTCTTTATTTGTTAAGATTAAGAATTCTATAGTCATTTACAGTCCGTGCTCAGATTTTCGCATTAGAATTGGTAAATGGTGGTGCATTTTTCAGCTATATTGTTGCTGCATTGACTGTCAGGACCATTCTTCTGCTTAGTTTTTCTGCTCTATCCTGGTTTTGGCGCTCTTATGGCTCCTGTTAGGGTGGCTGTCGGAATAACCAGTCAATTTCCGTGATCGTTTTTTTTCCGACGATCCGTCATGGGGGATATTCAAATTTTCCGGAGAGTAATCTGGCTCTATCCTAATCCTTTGTGTCTTCTGTACTAATTAGTACCCTTTTTTCATCTGGTTCAGCTTTTCAAATCCTTCTCATTCATTTCTAGTCTAGAATGATGGTGGGGAATTGTCCTCTCCTGTCTCCTCAATAGGCGTGTTCTAGAGTGCTGGTCTTATCGCCTTCAATTTCCCTTTCCGGAGCATTCCATCTTTCGGATCCCGAGAGTTCAATCTGCTGAAACTCTTAATTATCCTTATCTAGTAGTGTCCTTAAGTCAGGATAGGATCTACGGATCGGATCCTTCCTGATCTGTCTTCTTAATTCTTCTCCTCTAGGAGTTATTCCATCTGGGGATTTTGTTCAGAAGGGATCTACGGATCGGATATCTCTCGTACTGTCGCTACATATTTTTATGGTCTCTAGGTATCTGCCAGCTTTATTGCGTCCTATATTCCATCAAAATGGCGGATGGGTCTGATTCATCTGCCACGCGGGCTCTCATTCAAGCCTCTATCCAAGTTGAGGAGGCTCGAATGAAATCTTTGAATTGTACAGGTTGGCAAGCCACGGTGGAAGATATGATAATCAATCCTGCCTGGCATGAAATAAATATTCCTCTTTCTGCGGAGCATGCTTCGGGAGTATTGAAAAAAGGAAAGGATTTTTCTAGAGAAGACGGGCTTCCCGACCAAACTTTACATTTCAACAAATCTAGGAACCCTGTCAAAACTGTACCTCCCCCGAAGGCCATTTCTTTGGACAGTGTCGTTCTTACAGAACGTATTGACAGTTTGCAAAATCTAGCTCTGGTTGGGAAATGGCATTTCCCTAAAATGGGTGAAGCGGATATGAGGAAGTGGCTGACAGACAAATGGTCCCCCCTGATCGGATATACTCCTATCATCTCCCGTCTTATGAAGGAATGGTACTCTTTCCATTTCCTAAAAGCTTCTGATTTAGAGACTATTCTTCATAATCCCTGGGTTTTTGGCAGAAGTTTCTTGTCCCTCTCTCGATGGTATATAGGTTTCGATCCATTAAAGAATACTCCATCGAACAGCCTGATCTGGGTGAAACTTCCAAATTTGCCTCTGGAACTGTGGTCGGCGGAATCTCTCTCAAAGATTGGGAACTCGATAGGCAAGTTTGTTTATGTAGACCCCTGGTGCAGAGGGGAGAAAGATAAGAGAATTGCGTGGGTCCTTATAGAGAAGCCGTACAAAGGAGGTTATCCTGATCATATCGAGATAGCTTGGGGTAGTTTCAAAATCCATCAAAGATTAGACTTTTGGGGTATACCATTTAGGTGTTCCTTGTGTCATAAAACTGGACACCTGATCAAAAATTGCAGTCATCGCTTCTCCCGAAGGAACAAGAGATTTTTTTTAAACAAGATAGGAGGTCTGAGTCTGAACGCTCCTCGGATTCTTTTGGTCTTCTGGAGAATTCTCAAAAGAAAAATCTGAATCAAATGGCTCCCGACCAAAAGTTGTCTCATAATCTCTCTGTCCATGATCCCCATATCGAGCCGGACCCTCGCTGCTCTCTTCAAGATTCTCTAGGCCGACCCGATGCTTTCAACTCGCCTCCTTTTGAGTGCACTCCTATTCCTGAGCCCCTGGAGGAAAATCTTGTTCCCTCTCCTCCTGCTATGAACCAAAGGGATCTCGTGGTCGGCTCTCTTCCCATTCAGATCTCTTCCTCATCTCCGACTCCTGTCAAATCCCTTTCTTCTGATCCAAAAGGAAAAGAACCTATTCACATGCCTACTCCTGTTAACTCGCCTTCTGAGTCCCCGGTCAATAAGTTCGACAGTGATATCGACCTTCTTCTCCATAGAAAATCTTTGGAACTTGAGCCATTGACCATTCATAAACCTTCCAGCCCGTCCTATCCTTTCATTAGTCCCAAATCAGCAAAGAATATTACGGTCAGGAAGAAACACAAGGGTGGTAGTCGCCACTTTAGAGGAAGATCTATAGTTTCTGAGCATGGTGTGAGAAATTTATCTCTAGTGGAAGTTCCTGTTCTGGATTCATCAGAGTTTCAGCCTCTTAGAGCATGTGTGGCTGGCGAGTCATCCAAATGACCTTTCTTGCTTCAATGAATATCAGGGGCTTGGGCGCATCCCCTAAATTCATTGCGCTTAAAGAAATTTTCTACTCGGCTCATCCTAAAATCATCTTTATACAGGAAACCATGCACCCCAGCAATGTGTCTATAGCTTTCTTTAGGAGAATGTTCCCTTCGTGGTTTATGGTTGCCACTGAGGCAAATGGCCAGTCAGGTGGTCTTGCGGTCCTGTGGGACCCCGCTTGGATTAAGGCAAAAGCTTTTAAATGCTGTGCAGGAATTTTAATTTCGGCCTCTATCAGGGGTCATGCTTTAGTTCTCAATATGCTAAATGTCTATGCTCCTTATAAGAATAGACTCTCTTTTTGGGAAAGGCTGTTTGCCTCGGAAATTCTTGAGATTGAATCGTTGATGATAGCAGGTGATTTAAATCTGACTCTCAGCTCTGATGAATGCTGGGGTAAATGTAGGAAAATAGACCCTCTGGCCGATAGACTCAGGAAGGAATTACTGAATAGGAATCTGGTGGACATTGTGCCCAATAAAATGAAGCCTACCTGGGATAACAGCAGGACTGGGCAGGCCTATATCGCAAAGAGAATCGACAGATTTATCATTCATGCAAGCATTATTGGAAAATTGGGAATGCCAGTATCGTCTATTGGGAATGACTACACTTCTGACCATAGACCCATTTTCCTTGAATGGCGTGGTAAGGATGTCAGGCTCGGTTACTCATTTAAATTCAACAGGATCCATTTAGAAGACCCATCTTTTAATGAAATCATCTCAAGCAAATGGAAGGAACTCCTGGAATCTGAAATGGCTCCCTTCATGACATTTCGGGAAAAGATGGGAAGCCTGAGGTCTGTGGCAAAGGATTGGCAAATTCGAAAGAAAAGGAAGGATAAACAAGAGTTGAATGATATCCAAAAGGAACTGGACTCCCTATTAAATACAGCAGATCTGAATAGCCTGTCTCTAGACCTGAAAAGCTTGATAAGAAAATTGGAGAAAAGGAAACAATTGATTTTGCTAAAGGAGGAGGCTACATGGAGACTTAAGAGCAGAGCCATCTGGCTCAAAGAGGGGGACAGGAATACGAGGTTTTTCCATAATTATGCAAATGCAAGAAGAGAGAAAAATTCTATTTGGAGGATCAGAGATGACAAGGGAAATTTTCTCTTCTCTCAGCACGAAATCTCGGCGGAGGCAACGAGATTTTTCCAGAATCAATACAGAAGAAGGGAGGTAATCTTTCAAGATGCTCTATGGGGAATTGAACTGGTTCCGGAAATGTTTGATGACACAGCAAATGAAAGCTTCATAAAGCCGATTTCTGAAGAAGAACTCCTGAGAGTTATCAAAGCTTTCAAAAAGGATAAAAGCCCCGGGCCGGATGGATGGCCAATTGAATTTTTCTCTCACTTCTATGACCTTTTTAAAGCGGATCTGCTGCGGATGGTGGATGCATCCCGGATGTCAGGAAGCATTCATAGTGCTATTTCCTCTACCTTTATTGCTCTAATTCCTAAAAAGGAAAGGTCTGATTCCTTCCATGATTTTAGGCCTATCTCGCTCTGCAATATCATGTTCAAAATTATCTCAAAAATCATTGCGGAAAGGATGAAGCCTATTCTAAATTCCTTCATCTCTAGGGACCAACATGCGTTCTTAAAGGGCCGTATCATCTTGGATGCTGTTGCCATGACCCAGGAAAGTCTGTTCTCAATGCTGTCAAACAATTTGGACGCGGCTATTCTCAAGATTGATCTGCAAAAAGCCTATGATTGCGTAGACTGGGGCTTCTTAAGAATTCTGCTGGCTAAAATAGGATTGAAATCTCA
Source organism: Pinus tabuliformis (assembly GCA_031772625.1). Taxonomy (NCBI): domain Eukaryota; kingdom Viridiplantae; phylum Streptophyta; class Pinopsida; order Pinales; family Pinaceae; genus Pinus; species Pinus tabuliformis. The sequence continues at coordinate 550,381,714 of CM062819.1, forward strand.
GAGCATCAACTGGGTAATGTCTTGCGTCGAGAATGTCAGATATTCAGTCATTATAAATGGAATTCCTTCGTCTTTCTTCCAAGCGGAGAGAGGTCTCCGACAGGGTTGTCCCCTCTCTCCACTGCTCTTCATCCTGGTAATGAACTCTCTCAGTCTGCAGATAAATAAAGCAGTTGAGGACAAGAGATGTCGCCCGGTTAAGATTTGCAAGGACATTTCCCTTTCCCACAATCTCTTTGTTGATGATGTCCTCATTTTTGCTATGCTCTGTAGGGCTTCTTGGGCTTGCCTAAACGATATCCTTGCAAATTTTCAGAAAGCAACTGGTCTGTTTATCAATAAGGAAAAATCTTCTTTGTTTCACAATGATTCTAACATGGAAATCATTCTTTGGATTTCTGAATTGATGGGCATTGCTCCTTTTTCGATCAAGGAAGGGATTAAATATTTGGGTTTCAACTTAAAGGCAAAGGGCAATTCCAAGAGGGATTGGCAATGGTTATTGGACCATTTTTATAAAAAGATTTCAGGCTGGGAGTTAAAATTTCTTTCATTAGCCGGCAGATTCATTTTAGTGCAGGTTGTTCTATCTCAACTAGCAGTCTATTGGGCACATATCTTCTTTCTCCCTGCTAGTATTATTAACCGAATGAACAGTTTGGCAGCCAATTTCCTCTGGGGAGGACAAGTAAATCAGAGCAAATTTCACTTAGTCAAGATGGCTTCTATATCAAAACCAAGAAAGGCTGGGGGTTGGGGTCTTTTAGACATGCGCTCCTTCGGGAAAGCACTCCTCTGCAAGTCTCTTTATAGAGGTATTTTTGGTGATGGGCCATGGAGCAAGGTTATAAGGGCGAAATATTTAAAAGGCAGGAGCTTAGAGTTCTGGTACAGAAGGCGCTCCATTGGCATAAGGAAGGGTTCGACAATTTGGCAAAGTCTCAGGAAAGTCCACCCTTTCTTCTTGGAAAATCTTCGATGGAACCTCTGCTCGGGATCTAGTATGCTAATCGGTTTTGATTCTATTTTATGTGGTCTGGATTTCTCATTCCCTCCTCCGTTGGTATGCTTCCTTCATAGACTAGGATGTTTCTCATGGGACAAATTGATAAAATCTTGGTCAGATTCTATCCCTGTCTGGAAGGATGGGGAGGACCTGCATCTGCCTCAATCGCTGATCCCTCTCTGGATCTCTGTAAAAGAGAGACTAAATAGCCTGGGGATTTTTCGAGCGGGATCAAAGGATTGTTTGGTTTGGTCTCTTCCAAAAGCAAAACTGCCAGTGCGCGTAAAGGATATTTATGCAGAAATGATCTTTGTTCATGCTCGGAGTCCTGGTCTGCTTTTCCCTCCTTGCCTCTGGGAGGCTGCATGTCCTCTTAAAATGATTATATTTTCTTGGCTGGTTTTTGGGAACAGGAATCTTACATGGGAGGTTCTTCAAAGGAAAAACTGGCAGGGCCCAAGTAGATGTGCCATGTGCCACAACGCAGAGGAATCAAACCTGCATATGTTTTTTCAATGTGCCTCGTCCCTCCATATCTGGTATGATCTTTCTTTAGCTTTTGGTTTTCCTTACCTTATCTTTCCTTCTGTACAGGATGGTTTTAAGTGGTGGAGTGGGCAATGTCTATCCTGGAGATCTTTGTTCATCATTGCTTGTTGGTTCTTGTGGAAATGGAGAAACGCACAAATTTTTCAAGAATCAAAGGAGCCTCTTTATGCAATTCTTCAGCGTATTATGGCATGCCATGACTCTTTTCATCAGGGCGACTCACAGCCAAAAAAAGTCTGCAAAAAGAAGCTGGATATCTTTTCCTATCAGACTCCTGCCGCGTTCTTTGATGGAGCTGAGCGCAACCATAGTTGTGGCTGCGGGGTCGTCGTCGTTATAAGTGACAACCTTCACTATTCAATATCTTGGCATGGTGGTTTTGGCTCAAACTCTCTGGCGGAGGCTAGGGCTCTCACAGGGTTGCTTGCCTTTTGTGTCTTCTTGGGCATCCAGTCTATTTCAATCTTTGGAGACTCGAAATCGCTCATTGATCATGTTAACGGTCTGGGCCTCATAAACTGTCCACATCTCCTTGGATGGTTAAGCCGCATCAAGTTCTTTCGGAACTTAATTAACCAGATTTCGTTTCAGCATATTCCCCGTTCCTGGAATGCTCAGGCTGATATCCTCTCAAAGGATGGTCTTCGCATGCAGCCTGGTCTGTGCTCATTAACAGTCATGCATGATGGTATCTCCTTCCTCATTCAGGATTTCAGTATCAATGGAATGTGACTCTCATCCATGGCAAGGCCGCGAGCTCTCTATATGAATGTGTATTATCATGCAATCCTTTGCTGTTTTTGTTTCTTCTGCGGTAGAATGATTTTGTATCAAGATCGGATAAGCAGGTTATGTTTATGTTTCTGTTTTAGTTTTGGATGAACTGGAAAATCTGTCCCTATATTTAGTATCAGCTTCTGGGCTTTTCTTTTGCCCTCAAAACTTGTTATGTATTGCAGATCTTTATATTTTCTTAATATAAATCCATGTTGGCTTTTTTCCTCTGAAAAAAAAATTGCATATAAGGAAAATGGGGTTGACTAAAGCGTTGACCTAGAGTTTCCTTGGTTGTTGTCCTTGCTTATGTGGTCTCTTTGTCTTTCATCTTGTTCCTTTGTCTACTTCCACTTAATTTTCCCATTGATCACTGCTTATTTTTTTAATCTTGTAGGTTGATTGTGTACTCACAATTACTCTGTCATTCATTCAATATCAATTGATCACAACAATCTGAGACATTGTTTTAAAAACTCATTTTTCTCAATGAATTTCAATACCTCTTTTTGTTGATGTAATCGTTCACTAAAAATTAGAGTAAATAAAAGTTATGATAGGTTTCATGAAAATTTGTCAAGAACTTTTCACCTCATTTAGATTGATAATTTTGAAAATTCAAACCTCTGATGTCTCACAAATTCAAATTGATATTCTGAACCTGAGTCTTCAAGTTAATCCTGGCAAATTCACTGAAAAATGGTCAATTTGGTTTCTAGGGTTATGAGTTTTTGATTTTTCAAAATCAACCAATACCCTACAATGTTTACAAATCATTTTCTTAAATAATAGAGAGTGATTTTTAATTTTTGATCTACTTAAAAATTATTTCTCAACCCTAATTTTATATCTTCAGAGAAAAACACAACTTATTGTTGAGTTGTTGAGTGTGAATTTTTTTTCTATGCGGTCAAATTTTTGCTTTTGTCATGAGAAATTGAAATTGAAATTTCATTTTCGTTACAAACTACATTCTTTCCCTTTGTCATATCCATTAAATTAAATTCAAAGGAATTCAATTCATTTACCTTTATACACTTGTAACTTGAGGGTTTTTTTACTAGATTTAGTAACTTCCTATGCGATCAATTTCTTCTCGTAGGCACCAAAATCATACGTTGTCAGAATTATATGATGTTGTAGACTTGTCTTTGAATTTTCTTGAATTCAGACATTGTTAACATGTCTAACAAACTGAATTCATGGACCTTTGTGTATACATGACATTTTGACTATAACCACATGTTTTCCCTTACCTCTGTGAGCAATTTGACTAAATTTTTCAATGTAGGTGTTCTGGCATAATTTGTTAGCTGAGAGGAAGTCAAATTTTAGCCTGAGAATGTTTAAATAAGGACATCAAAGTTGTAACCACCCTTGTGATAGAGTTCTCCTTTGAAAACAAGGCTTAAAACAATTTCATATGTTGGATTTATAATGTTGAAACTCTATGAGCATTTTCCATATTTCTAACAAGAGATCTTGTTGCTCCTTTTGACCTTTCAACACTCAACACTTCGGTTTTATTTGCAAGATTTAATATTGCTATTGATTGTTTTGTTTTGCAACCTCGCCGGTCAAATAAAACAGATTTCATTACACAACCTTTAAAAATCAATCATTATTTTCTCAACGAAACTTGATTTTATTTGAAATACTAGTTGTTGCCATTGAGTTTACTGCATCTTGTTTTGAATTTGAAATATCATCCCTATCCAACAGAACATGTATCGTTAACATTTGGTCCTTCAAGAAAAATAGAGTATGATTTCAAAAAGAGTAGAGAGTAATGCAACTCCTTCGTCCAACTATTGTGATATTTTGTGATATTTTCATGATGTTGTTTGTCTTTTATGGTAATACTATATTTATAATGTATATGAGCTCCCTTATAAATTATTATGCACTATCTCACCCCATTCATTTTGTCATTCCATTGTCATGATTAAACAAAATTTATTTGCCCTCTAGCTGACTTATATTACAATTTTCAAAGAACCCAACTTTTTGATGCTTGTGAACCCCATGGTATCAACTCCTTTTTTACAAGAATCTTGCATATCGTTATGAGGTAAGGTAATAAAGTAAATAAAAGAGTAGTTTTTGGATTTTTAAAGGAAGAATAGAGATAGGAATATATGAATGGTAATAGTCTAAAATATTTTATGGTTTGAAAAGAGAGAAATACTAGGGTTTTTTACAAAATTTTAGGTCTAAGACCATAAAATTTTGTATTGTGGATGAATTTCTAAAGAGGAAGGTATTTTTAGTAAAAACTTCAATTCTAAAATTTAATGAAACAAAATAAGCATTGTAAAACAAAATCCAAAACCTTCCTTCTTGTTGCTTGAAGTTATTGTTGATGTTGTGTTTCCTTGGCAGGTTCTTTGATGCTGAATTGAAGTTTATTATAGTTCCTTGAGGGGTGAATAATTTTGATGACTCGGGTCCCTCTGAAGATTGTCGTTTTCAGGTCCCTTTGTAGTTGTCTAACGCTAAGTGCACTGCTAGTTTTGATAATAAGATGAAGCAGTTTTCAAATTTCTTTGTCAAGAGTAGATTGAGGTTGATGATGCTACTACCAATTAGAAATGTCACCAAGTAGATATTTTATTAAGAACTTTCATTGGCCAATTTCCATTGAGGGTATTTTGAAGTCTAAAATGGGCTTCCTAAGAAAAATGTACAACAAAAATAAACTTTAGAAGAACCAATAGGATTCAAGATGATGGTGTCAACCATGGGGGGTGATTCACAATTTTTGGAGTAAAAAAGTAAAAAGATTAAAAAATAATAAAATAATAAAACTACTTTTTCAACTCGTATCTTCAACTTATCTCCCTAAGGTTTTACTCAAATTTTGAGCAGGAGTACTCGTTGGATGCGAAATTTAATTATTCATCCAAGGAGTACCCATGTTGCATACTTTTGATGGACCTTACTACATGAAAAATGAGAAATACATGAAAAAATGTGATTGCAATCACGTTTTTTATGTATTTCTTTTTTTTGTGTAGCAGGGTCCATCGAAAGTATGCAACATGTGTACTCCTTGGATGAGGAATCAAATTTTACATCCAACGAGTGTTTTCGCTCAAAATTTGAGTAAACCTAGACAAAGATAAGTTGAAAATACGAGTTGAAAAAATAGTTTTTTTCTTCTTTTTTTCCCTCTAAATTTGATGATGTAATATAATATTATTTTGTTATTTCCACTATTATTTTATTATTTCCTTAGGAGGCCCCTTTTAGACCTCAAAAGTCCCCTAATGTTGATATTCGTATGAAAATTCAAGTTTAGATTGTGCCAAAAACCTGGGTTTTCACAACTAAACTCATTATTTTTCTTCTTCTTCCTTTTTTAGTGATAGAAGAAAGGTGAATAGGGTAAAGAAGGATGGTAAAATTGTAAAATAAAATGGGTTGAAAGTGATATGGATGAATAGATAAAAGTTTATATTATGAAACTTAAAAGAAGGAAAGTAGCCTAGAATGAGTTTTGATGAATGACTTTACGTATAATAGGGCTTCTGAGAGGCACTTTGACAATATATGTGATTTGAAATCAAATAGAATTTGAATTATTCTTTTGATGATTTACTTCATGGAATTTTCCTTGATCTTGATCCATCTTATAATATTGTAAGGTTGTTAGTGTTCTTGGTCAGTAGTTGAAGGGAAGCTCCAAGGATTTTGAGCTTCGTTGATGAACTCAACATTATATAATGTTCCACTTTGCTTGACTTGAATATTTTCATTTCATATTCTTTCATATGAATTTTTAAATATTTGACATTAAAAAACATTCATATGTGAATGTGACCCCTTAAATCCTTCCGAGACTTGAAAAAATGTGCACTCGCTTGTAATAAAATGTGAGATGGTCGGGAAGAAAGGTGATCGGTTTTTCTTCCTCCAATATTTACACAAAATAATTACAAGCAATGCATAGGAAACAAATACAAAGAAGGTAGATCAAGACAAATGCATTTGTTTACTTGCTAAGAAGTGATAGCTAGCATAGACCTTCTCGCAGTGTATTCTTCATGAAATATTTGTTTTATGTCCAATTAGAGTGATTCCAAAGCCAAATTGAATCAGATTCATGTGTATACTTCTAGCATAAACAGGTTTTAAAATTGCTTTTAAATTATGTGCTAAACATGATGATGAACACTGTGCTTGATAGAGTTGCTTATAAACTTTTTACTAAACAAACAATGACTTTTCGTTAAATATTGGATCAATCTTATTCAACTTGGAAATTAAATTATATTTATTTGTGTATTTCCAATAGAAACAAGTTTCTAATATGTTTTTATTTGATATCACAGAAATGTTGATTATCATACCTAGGAGGTAGAGTTTTACTATGTTGATTTTAAGACAGACGACCACTAAATGTGACATAACTTTTTCACCTCACCTCCAAATGAGATTATTCAAATTGTCACTCAAACTAGCCTTGAATTTATATATCTATTAGAAATATTTTTTGAAAAGAATATGTTTTGATATGTGAAATATGTCAATGAACAATCAATCTCTAAAATTGTCACAATGCAAATTTTTCGACAAGCAATTAGTAATTTGAGCACAACTTTTTCATATGATGTCAGAATGAGGTGATTAAAATTGGGTTGGAAATTATATTCCAAGGGCTATTCCTCCTAGAAATAACTTGTAAAATTATTTCCATTAATTCCCTCAAATCATGATTGTCCTAACTTTGTCCTCAAATTTTTCACTTGGGACGTAATAACTATTTTGACCAAATCTTTTTCATTTAAGACCAAAATTGAAAAATTCAAATTGGTTAGAAAGTAGGTTTCAATGGTTACTTTGTATAGAAACGTGTTTTAAGAATTATATCACATGGTCTTTGAAAATAGGACTGGTACAACTGCATTATGCCATACAATCCTCTCAAAATGAGAATTGAGCAATGATTTGAATAATTAAAGATTGAATCAATTTTATTACAAAAAAATTTCCTTAATATTATAATTTATTTATTTATTTATTTATTTATACATACTACCTTACACTATTTTAGAAAAAGAAGTCATTTCTTCAAGTATATGAGAATTTCCAACGCATCCATTTGCATAACAAGATCATAAGTAAACTCATATTCAATTTTTAAAAACATATTTTAATAAATGCTTGGAGATAATAGATCAATTATTCATATAGATTTGATGTTAAAAAATGTCGAGAAATGGAGTGGTATTGTGGGCTAACTATTGTCTTGAACCAAGTTTTTATATGATTTTTATGTCCTTGTTTTTCTTTGATGGCCATACCATAAGGTTCTTCTGAAAGTTGTTGATTACAATCCTAAACGAATAAGAGATCTTGTGATACGAATACAAGAAGCTCTTCCATATTTGGCTCTAATGTATAATATTCATCAAATATTGCTTATGTTTCCTTGGTATCTTAACAAGGATAATTAGAAGGAACTTCTAGGATTTCTTATTATGGATCTTCTTATGGAATTTCCACAACACTCAAGAATATGGTTTGGGTCTTAAAATATCAAACACAAACACTCTCAAATTCCACAACACTTCTACTTTGAACAACAGAGTAAAGACAATAGTGAATCAACTAGTACATAAGATAGTTTTTCAACCCAACTTTGTTATATTACAAATATTCAATTCAACATTCTAGGGCTCTCGTACTAGACCCTCTACAATATTCCTTGATACAAGACAACGGGCTTGGAATCAACAACAACTATGATAACCAATATGCCCTGAATAAAGTACAACTGACCTATTTGTTGATGTAGCACGCTCCACAACTCCTTTTAGTCCATGTACCTTGAACGCTTTTGGCAACCCTTTACCTTCCAATTTGTAGCTCCGCATTCTTCCTCTGACAATGAACACAACTCCTTCAGGTAATTGAACCTAGGCCCAATCAATCTTCCCTCTAGTTGCTCCTTAGTCCATCAAATATGCCAAGACATAGGGTCTTTACATTGTTTCCCACTTTTTGTTCTCTACTGCTCCAATGAAGACAAACTTAGGGTATTGGAGGCTTCCCACTTTCCACTCAAGGTGACCTCAAGAATGATGAGATGTTTTATAAAAAGGCATCAACTTTATTTATTATGAAAATGTTAAATATGAATGAAGCACAAAAAAAAATTGTCATCCCAAGGAAGAATTAAGAAATTGTAAAGAAAGAATTAAAACACTCAGAGAATTAATTCCCAAATGTGACAACATTAATACAAGACGTGCTTATTTATTCTACATTAATTGAGGTGACCAAGGAGCTAGAGGGTCCTAATTTAATTATGGATGCAATTGTATTGAACTGAGAACAAATGCAAGAACATATCGATATACTAGAGGTCACATGGAGTAATGACTTTAATACACTTGATGATTTTCCAAAAGAGGGAATTGAGAAATGGTTAATTCATTTCATCAACAAAAATGAAGACCAACCAGAGATAGTACATCAAGTTTATTATGATTTAAAAGAGATTGAATATGAGTTACTTGAAGTCCAAGTAAAGAAAAACGTAAGCATTGTACCTTTATAGTATCACATTGAACAATAGGTCAAAGATACTATAAAAACGGTAATGACTTCAAGATGACTCATCAAAAGTTACAACAATTAGGTCTTCAACAAACATCCAATATTTAAATTGAAGGAGTCTTCAACACAAAAAGAGGGTCCTAATCTTCCATTATTATAAGTAAATTGTCTAGTTTGGTCCACTACCTTTTTTCTTCTCTCTTAACAATCATTTAACCTTCTTAGCTTTGGATTTTACCAAGTATAAAGGTTGATTCCAATCACAATTTATTTTCTCTTCTACGTATTTTTTTCTTTATATGGTTCGGGGGAGACTCATTCTTGTTTGTAAATGGACAAATGCAATTTAATTTCTCAAATATTATAAACTCTTATTTTAAAATTTGGATATTTTTCAAAAAAAATTCCTTAAAGAAGACCTTTTGACTTTGAGTTATAAGCTTGTTGATGTGTTTTCATGTCAAACATCAAATAGAGTGATTTTGAAAACAATAAGTTTTTGGTTAGTTTTAATGTTGTAAATATTCTCCATGCAAAGGTAGTAGGGGTGGCTTCTCTTTTGAATAGAGAGAAGAAAATAAAATATATCATAAATAAATAAGTTGTTAATGTTCATCCTTTCAATTGATAGCCTTATATATTAGCTTTGTTTAGCATTTTACGGAATAAAAAATAAAAGTCATATGCCAAAGATATCATTGTTTTTCTCCATATGTCTCCTTTACTTCCTTTTTTATTATTATTTCCATTATTCATGTCATTTGTCCATTTTCCATTTTTCCAAGTAATTATTGTTTTCATGATGAATTACCTTTTACCTTTTCACACACCTCTCACCCCACTCTTTATTACTTATTATTGTGACACATGGAAACCAACTGGACATATCACACAGGATGACACTTGGAAGATATTAGTTGGACAGAGAAGATTAGGTAATGACATAGCACAATAATTGGGCAATGAGATGGAAACCAAAAACTACACTATGCATAAGCCATACAAGGTTTATGGTTATTTCTATTTTGCACACAAATATTATAAAGAGTCCATTTCTTTATAAAGCATTATAAATGAACTCCCAAAATGCATGTGGGATGAATGAAGCTTATTTATAAATTGAAAGGTCAAGACTTATGTGGAGTTTATCAATGGTTGTGGAGTCACTTCATGCAAATCAACGGTGGTCGAGTCATGAAATTCTAGAGGCCATAACTTGAGTTCCCAATGTTCTTTTTGGGAAAATGAGAGCTTGTTGGAAATACAAAAGAATGAAGAACATAATGAGAGTTATTCTAAGGCTAAAATTATAGGTATCATCTTAAAAAAAATAGTCATGGCAACCTATAGGCCTATCACTAAATTACTTTTGAAAATGATTTGAAAAGGGAAAATTGGAATATTTGAAGCAGGATTTGGCTTGGAAGATGAATTCCTACCTTCATATTTTTTAAACTGTACCTCTATTTAGTTAACACCAAGAGGAAAAACTTAATCATCAAGAAGTTGCAAAGATAGAGACAAGATATAAAGGGAGAAAATTATAAACATAAGGTAGTTCTTGAGAGAGTGAGATTCTATTTCACTAAGAATCCTTTTGCAATTTGTGAGTGTTTTTAACTTATTTTGAAACAATTATCTTTCTTTCTCCCCAATCTTTGATCATCCAACTTTATGATTTTTTTTTTTTAATATATTTGTAAAGTTGTTATGTAACTATAATTTCTCTCGCTCTTCCAATTACCCTCATTAACTGGTCCATGGGAGCCCAATTTCAGTCCCTTAGGGACAAACGTCTTTACATTTTACATCTAAGTATCAAGATTTTATTTGGTGCCGCATAAACTTAAAGTCTGTAAAATTATTCTCTCGCACTGAGATATTTTTGGGAAGGAATGCCATTGTGGTTTAAAGACTTTTAAAATAGTGAAAACTCATTAATGTTTTCCATATTCTTAATATTTTGTCTATTGCTTTACTTCAAATGTGTTCTCCTTGTGATAGATGAATAGATGTACGCAATGAAATGAATCTTGAAATTATATATATTTATGATATCGTTATTTTATTTTCCTTTTAAAAACTCATTCAACTTATAAGTGAATGTGTTGAATGATCATGTTTCTATGCTTTGAATTATTTTGAATATCTTAGTGAGTGAAAAGAAGAGTATCGTCTCTATAAAAAAATGTAGAGGAAACCTAAGAGCGGGCCCTAGGAGTTTGACTCTTTTCCATAACAAGAAAAAGCGCCAACAAAGCTTAAGATTGTGAAGGTGTAACTCTTTTTATCCCTATGATTCTAAATGCAATTATATTTTAAATTTCTCTACAAATGAGTTATGTGATTACTTCCATCTATCTAAATGTGTGATTCTTTACTTTTATTTTTGCTAGAAATTGATGATAATCAATTTTATTCATGTTATGCCATATTGTTGTGAATATTTAAGGCTTGGTCCTATCTTCGGCCATTCCTTTCTTGTATTTTTTTTAATTTGATGTTTCTTGTTAAATAGGAGTGTTGCATTTTAAAAATGAGGGGAAAAGGTTATCTCCCAAATATTAACCTTGAGATTTATTCAATCTCAATGATCGACATCAATTCCGGAAACACCATAGAATGAAAAAGTATGTCTCATTTGCAACACTAAGCGGGTTGAAGACGAAACATACTTTCTATTAGATTGTCCATCTTATACTCAAACTAGATCTAAATTTCAAAATATTTTTTATACTACCAGCTTTCTTGTCATTTAAGTTAGAAAAATTATGATGATCTTAGAACATTTCTCTTAATATTTTATAGCATATAAATAAAATACTAAAAAATACTAAATAGTTTCTTATCTTCTTAAAACTTAATAAACCATTTAAATATTAATAAACATTTATTATTATCATTCGTTTAGTCGATCAAATAATTTAGAGCATTTTGATCTTTCGTAATACCAATATAGCAAAACACACCTTTCACGAAGAGTTATAAACATTTTAAATAAGTAATATAAACTTATTATTAACGGTTTTCCTAACCCCACATTAGTTGACTAATTGAAAATCCTACATTCAAATATATTAAACCATCCAATTAAATAAAAACAAAAGCACACCTTTCTCGAAGAGTTATAAGCAATTTGAATGAGTAATATCAACTTATTAATTTTTTTTTCCTAACCCGCATTAGTTGAATAATTGTCAAACTTACCCTTCAAATAAATTAAACCATCCAATTAAGTAAAAATAAAAATTAAGTAAAAATAAAAATTATGAGGTGGAGAGAAGAGGGAAAATTGGGTTTCTCCAACTTTAATCATTTATCAAACTATACAAGGATTCAAATCTCAAATACAAAGGGAAGCCAAGTGGTGGCTCATTATTCCCTAAGAAAGAATGGGTCGAACTAAAAAATCTCTATATAAGAAGAGAATTGGGGCTAAGAACTTGAAATGAAAAAGTATTGATACTGACTAAGCCAAAGAAATTGGGTTTTGGATTTGTTCCCATGTTTGGGGAATATTTATGATATAATATATATATGAAAGAGTAATTTAACGTTTATTATTTTTAATTTATATTTATTTAAATTAGGGATTATTTATAATATAATATATATGAAAGAGTAAATTAATGTTTATCATTTTTAATTTATATTTATTTATATTAGAGAATATTTATGATATAATATATATGAAAGAGTAATTTAATGTTGCTCTAAAGGTTAGTTCAATTGGTTGAGTCCCCATTGTTAAGTGCCTCGTCGATCAAGGGGTCACAGGGTCAATTCTCCTCAACGCGTTTGGGGTTAGGCCCTGCTAATCTGGCCGACAGGCTTTCAAAGATTCCCTTCGGGGTTGATCTGCCTAGATTTTCCCGTGGATGTAATGGCCACCCAGTGTCCGTAAACCACAACGTAACACAAAAAAGAAGAGTAATTCAATGTTTATCATTTTTAATTTATATTTATATACATTATTTTACATTGTTTTTTAGTAACTATATACATTATTAACATGCAGTATATAAAGGAAAGCTTTGTGTATACATTACAAATAATATATTATAATTTTATTTTATTAAAAATTAATTAAAATTATTGATTTATTTTTTTCAAATAAAGTTTGTGGAGCATAGAATAGATAGTGAAAAGATAATCAATTTGAAGTTTTGTGGGCAAAAATCTAGTCATGCTAAGGGCTAGTGTGACCTAGGTCATGTGTGATCCTCAAGTTATTTTAAGAACTTAGGTACCTCTGAATAATTATTACTCAAACCACACGTTAGACGTGTTAATCATCTCACAACTCACATTACCAAACAAATAAACAAAAAATCATTTAAATAAACAAAAAAAAATAATTAAAAAAAATTAATGAATTGTAGGAAGAAAAATGTCAAAGAAACATAATCATTCAAGTTGTTTCAAAATTATTCTTTTAGATAACTAAATAAAAATCTACTTGCCCCAATAAAGGAGCAAAAACATGTTCAAGAAAATGATGATGTGTCTATTACAAATTATGATATATTAGTTAAAAATTATCAATTTGAGATAATTGAGTATTATTAATTAGTTTTAAGGTTTCAATGTTTTGATTTTAAAGATTTAATATTAGAAATAAATATCTATATATTCTCGTTTTATGATGAATTTTTAATAGGTTTTTTTTAATATTATATTAATTTAAAATTGATTGAATTATTTTTTTAAGGTAAATACTATTTGATTTTGTTATTTTTGAACGTGAAATATAAAAAAACGATAAACAAGAATTCAATAATAAACATAAAATTATTCTATTTCACATAAAATTTTAGATCAAAAATATTTTAAAATATATTGTTTATTTTATATATATATATATATATATATATTTTGGGAAGTATGGATTATGATGTGAAATAAAAATTAAAAGATGTTTAAAAATAACATTTTACATTGTATGTATAATGGGGTGATAGGAGGGGGAGGAATTCTCATTAATCTTAAAGGAATAATAGTTGATATTATGCATGGGGCTTGGGAATGAAGACCAACAACCAAGCGGAAGCATATGGCTTATATCTTGGACTAATTTTAGCTCATCAAAGGGGAATTAAGGAAGTGAAAATTTTGGGTGACTCATTCTTGGTCATAAAGCACATGAGCTTCAACTCTTCAGTCCAGAATAACAGGATCGATCAAATTCTCAAAAGAGTCGTAGGCATGCTCCCTCCCTTTGAGAAATTACATTTTTTTCATATACTAAGAGGCCTAAATATGGAAGTGGATACACAAGCCAATAAGGCATGCCAGCTGAACGAAGGCCATACTATGGTCAATGGAATTGAGGGTTTCCTACCCATTCCCTAAGTTTAAGAATGATTGTCTCCTTTTCTATGTTAAAGTTCCACTCCTCAACTAAGGTACTCTTCCCAAATTCCCTAATCAAGGTGCATATGGATTATATAAAATATAAAACCTCATCCTCCCTCCCCGCCTCCAATAGGCTTCCCCCCTCTTATCTTCCATCTGGCATCGATTGAATCCTCCACTCTCACCTCCCCTGACACGAGGTATTTGTATTTCAAAGCATGTGAAGCCACTTGGTGTGGTTGAAAGGTTAAGTGTGGGAAATCTTCAGTTTGTCCCTCGTATTTGGGTTCATTACCGGATTGATCAATTGAACTCCATGTGAAACCCCTCTAAGAGTGAACTGCATTTACTCCTCCTGGTCCAGATCGGATGGTTCACCCGCTTGAAGGCTTGAATGTGTGAGGTGAAGGTCACTTCGTATAATAGTGAAATTATGGGAGCACGGTGGAATCTTGGAGGCACGCAGACCGCTTCTCTTTGTCGCACGAGGCTCCTGTTTGGCTCAGTCTATAAATCGTGGAGTTACAATTCGAAATTATGCATGGTGAAGGCATCTAGCTTTCTCCTATGGGTTGCTAGTGATAGGTATATTTGGTAGGGTTCGGGTTGCCACTAGATGGTCTCAGTGGATGGGGGATGCCCCTTCCCCCAGTCTAGGGAGAGTTTGTCACATTTCAATTTGGTTTGGTCTGGCAGGTAGAATTGGTCAAGGAATTTTGTTAAGTTCTTAGTGCCTTTGAAAGTGATCGGAAGCTGGGTGGAAGGTCCCATAGTGTTATTTGCCATGGATTCTGGTTCCTGGGGATGCCGTCGTCCACACTCGAGTAAGGTGGCAAGTCACACTGTGCAAAATTGGGAAAAAATCCCTCCTCTAGCCACTTACTCTCCCCTACTTGAGGAACATGTTCAAGTGAGCATGTTGAGTTAAGTGATGATATATTCTAGTTTCAATTGTTGCTTCAACAACATAGGATCGAGGCAAGTGAGATGCATGAGTTGAACGTGGATAAACGCAAGAAAATTGGCCAACTAGAAGATGAAGTTGTGGAACTCAAAAACATGCTTGAGGACCTCCAAATTTAGCTTGTCAAGTAGAACCCCCAACCAGCAGAAGAAAGCCTTGGCTTCGACCTCAACTGTCTAGTCATCTTGGATGATTAGTCTATTTTAAATGCCTGTTTTAAATATCTGGTTTTAAAAGTATATTGCTCCTATCGCAATTCTGTAAATTTTATACTACTATAATAGTAGTTGTTTAGTCCTATTTTGAAATTTTGAAGAAAAACTAGGCTTGGTTTGACAGATTTCTCTTGTGGCTTATAAAGCCCAGTATTAGCATTGTAATGATTATGTAAATCTCTCATACTCTTTCGTGTTAAAAAAAATGTATAATATTCATATTATAATATATTGTATATTTTAATATGTTAAAAACATAAAGTCAATGGAAAAAAAAAAAAAGATATTATTTTTATTAAATTAAAAAGAACAAATAAATGTGATCTAAAAAAAATGGACTTTAAAAAGTTGTAATGAAGTTGGTAACTATGTTTTATTAGAAAAATTAATTAAATATTTAGTACGTGACAAATATTTAACTATAATCTTATTTGATATATTTGTATGCAACTAATTTTTTGCAACATATATTTTTATGTATTAGTTTTAATACATGTTTATGGTGTGAATATGGATTTATTGCATTCCTTTGAGTAAAAGAAATGGAATTTGATCATTGTTGGTTATTAGTTCGATAAATATTTTGTCTAAAATAAATTGGCTTATGGATTATAACACCATACAAGATTCTACTTATAAAATGAGGGTATTGAACCTAGGTATGATAAGAGGCTTATATAAGTTACACCAATGTATAACCTTTGCATGGCATATGTTTAAGAACTTGGGGTTCCTGAACATTTGAGATCAGTTGAGCATAGGCTGTATGAAGAGGTGAAAGTCAAAATTAGAACTTCAGCAGGAATTTCTCAAAGTTTTAGAAGCGATATTGGGGTCAATCAAGGTTGTCCACTGTCTCCTACCCTTTTTGGTTTATATATCGATAAGCTTGAGGAGTGGTTAAATTCGCAAGGGGGTGATGATATCCATTTGGGAAAGTTTGTTATAAGGATTCTTTTGTATGCAGATGACCTTATTCTGATTGCTAAATTGACTCTTGGTTTGCAAGAGCACTTACTATCCCTTGAACATTTTTGTAGAAGTGTGGGGATGCAAGTCAATATGAGCAAAACGAAAGTAGTGGTTTTCTCTAAGAAAAGAAAACATAACCAGCATACGTTCTACTTTGAAGGCAACATTCTGGAAGAAGTTGCGGATTACAAACACCTCGGAATTGACTTCAATAAAAATCTAAGTTGGGATAGTTGTAGAAAGAAAAGAACTTTGGGGGGTTGGAAAGCATTTTATGCTTTTCAAAATAGGTGTAGAGAGGCAGAGTTATGGGACTGGAAAACCACTCAAACTCACTTTGGGCTTCTAGTGATTCCAATGATTCTCTATGGTTGTGAACTATGGGCCAGTAGTACATCCAACATGCACTGGAGACAAATTGAGAAAATTCAGAAGCATTTGATTGCAAACAAATTCAAGATTAAAAGTGCAATTCCTTATGCTATCTTGTTAAATGAAACGGGGATTTCTCCTATTGAAGCAATTGCTATGATGCGAGTCATAATGTATTTAAAAAAAAAAATTGAGCAAATGTAAGAGGGTAGATGGCCTAAGGTTGTCTTTAATGAGAAATTGTGCAACAACAAAAACAACAAGAAGAACTTGAATGCATCAAAATAACAAATGGTTTAATAAATGGGATATTTGCTTGAACATGTGCCACATAAACAGTAAAGAGATAAAAGCTTTTGTTATGGATAAGTTCCACAAGCGTACTTGGGATAAAGAGCTAGGAAGAAAGAAAAAATATTATATTGAAGTGCTTAATCCCACTCATAATCATCAACCAAAAGCATACATAGAGGTCAATATCCCTTGGAGAGCCAAAATTCTTATTGCTCAGTTAAGGACTAATTCTCATCAACTCCGTTGTGAAACAGGGCGCTGGAAAAGGCCAAAAGAAGTGTGGGAGGAAGGAGTTTGCATTTTTTTTTCTTCTGGAAAAGTGGAAACAAAAAAACATTTCATTTTAGAATGTGATGCCTTCAAAGACAACTGGGAAAGTTATGTAGATATGTTGGCAACTAGCTCTTGGGATAATCTATTTAGCGAGGGGTTTGTCGAGAAGATGGGAGCATTTATTGTGAAGCTTCATAGAAAAAGGTTGAATACATCAAGCAGATGAAGAAGCAATTTGTCCCATATGCTATCTTTAACCTCATGGACGTTAAAATAATTTCTTTCTTTCTTCTTTCTTTCTTTCTACAAATATAAAGATATAGGAAGATTACTCCAAGTTTTAAAAACTATATTAACAGTGGTTCTAGAAAAGAAATATGTAGGATTTGTTGAAGATTGTATATTAATATAACTTGAGATTCTAATAGTGCAAATGAATAGTAAATGTTATGATGTGATGATGTGACAAATTCTTGTGTAAAACACTCAAAGTCCATAAACTTAACTTTTATGTACACAAAATAGATTTGAACTCATATGTATTCCAATGTTATAGTTAATCTTTGTAGCACTAAACCCTAAGAATAGAGTTGTCAAAGAACCCTATGGATACACATTTTAACTTAAAATGAATTAGGAATCAATTATGGACTTATAAAGGTCATTGCCTTAATGGACAAGATATGCAACCCTTTTGCAAATGCGATAAAGGAACATATATTGAGATGAAAGAATGTTGTGCTTGTAGATTCTTGGTTAGCTATGTGCTCTCTTATAGCTTTACTTCTGACTTGTATGAAATAACCAATTATATGTAGAACAATTAGACAAATGGATTGTGGACATAGATGATAATGTCCATGAACTTTGTGATGTTTGGTGTAATCGAAATTTTGAATATGTTTGTGTAAACATTTATGTTTAAAATTTTTTATCTCATTTCAATTTAGTCTTTGTTGAAGTAGCATTAAGGATGATACATCTAGTTAAATAGTAAAATCACATCTTTCATAAATGTATGTATAAATATATGGTCTAAGTATGAGTGATTTTTGATCAACATCATTAGATATCGATGTATGGTCCCAAAGGTTTTCTTATTCTATGAAAGGGGCACATATTTAGGTAACTCAAAGTAACAATAATTTGCCTTCGGAACCTAGCAACTAAGGAATTACTCAAATGGAAATAATAATAATTAATCACCATGAAAAGAGAATAATGTAACATCAAATTTATAATCACAATGGGTGTCAAGGTATAATCCTACACCAATACACCACACCCAACCCCAAACCTCACCTCCCTCTCCATGCGATTAGCTTCATTTTCTACTCACACCATGTTCAATTCACAACATGGGTGCATGATAGAAACCAAGAAATCTTTTCCACCAAATCCATCAGTTTCATGTCAAAGAATAACATAGATGTATAGCACACTCCTCCTTCCCTTCTCGTCGGTTTTTGTGGGCTCCCTCTTATCCTGGGAAGGGCTCTTTCCTTTGCTCTAACTTGCATTATTATCAAACCAGTATTCTAAAACTCCACCTTAGTTCAGTCTTCTCTCCTTGGTGAGTTGTCAATGGCCAAAGACAAGCCCTCCATCTATTCTAGTCTTTAGGATGTCTACACAAGAGTGTCACCTCTTTCTCTTACTAGTTCTCACTCTTGGGCATTTGGGTGTATTTTCATTTGTGGGGTCTCCATGACAGTCCTCATGGATCTCTTTTGATTAGCTTATCATTTTTAGGTGCCTCAAGCTCCTCATGGTGAGAGGTAGAGGAGGTATATGTCCACAAGGTCGATGGGAGCATGTGATGTTAAAGTTTGCAACTAGGGCCAAATTCCACTTTGGATAGCTCATTTGATGGAGATAATTATTGCATTGAATTCCTCTTTTTGAGAGGACCAAAATCGACCTAAAGATCACTAAATTTGGACAAGGGGAAATATGTTTTTGAAGTAAAGCCCACACATGTGCAAATTGTCAAGGTCGGCCACATCATCATGTAGGCTCATGAAGCCCAACAGACATGTCTTTTGACCCTCATCGATTCATATAAATAAGGGAGACCACCCTCATTTGGTATCATCATCACAAAATATATTCTTCTCTCTCCTTATCTGATTGGTTCATACACCTCATAGGGCAATTGTTCTTTTCACACACGGCAGAAAGGAGGACGAATTTCAGGAGGTCAAAAATCTGAAGTTGTCTGCAACTTTGACCAATGTTAACTTTGACTTGCTCGACAGAATTTCATTTTGTTCTTTTGGGTAGGTCGTACTATTTGGCACAGAAACCGAGAATTTATGGGCACTTTAACCTGCATTGACCACAAGCTTGTTTGACCACGTAGTCGACTTCAAGTTGACTGAGTTTGACTATTATTTTGATGAATTCTTTGGGATGATTTTGACCAGCAAGAGAGGTTGAGTTCCTCTCTCCTTTGACCGAGTTGTTTTGGATAAGTTTGACCAAACTTTGACTATTGTTGACTTTATGGTTGGGGATGATTTGATTGTTTTTTATTGAGGGAATAATTGCAGATTTGGTTAAGCTGTACTATTTGGCACAGAAACTAAGAATTTCTAACACTTTGACCTGTGTTGAACACAAGCTTGTTTTACTGTAGATTTGACTTCAGGTTGACCGAGTTTGACTATTGTTTTGATGACTATTTTGGGCTAACTTTGACCAACAAGAGAGGTCAAGTTCCTCTCTCCTTTGACCGAATTGTTTTGGAGAAGTTTGACCAAACTTTTACTATTGTTGACTTCCTGGTTAGGGATGATTTGACTGTTGTTCACTAAGGGCATAATTGCATATTTTGCAAGGTTGTTTTGGACAGTGATTTGGCAAGTAAATTTTGACTTTGACTTTGTATTATTGTACTCTCTCTGTTGAACATTTGATATTTATAATAAGAAGAATTGATCAAAGGTTTTTCTCTAGCATTAGCCAAATTCTTGTATTCTCTTGCCTTGGCTCGTCTTTTACAGTTTATTGTTTATGTTCTATCTATAGTTATTGTCAATGTGATTAATGCTTTATGTGATTGTCATTAAAAACTAAGTGGAAATTATCATTGGGCTAATAAAAGGACATTGAAGTAATTGTTGTAAGCATAGAACATACCATTGTTATCTAAAATTAACATGGTATCAGAGCCCAGGTGAAGACAAAGCCCAAGCAAGAGAGAAAATAATCACTAAGATATTTGTTGGACAAAGATTATTGGACAAGTATCAATGGCCTCTACATCTTACTTCAAGACTGAGGACAAGCTCAATGACAAAAATGACTATCATGCATGGAAGATGACTTTGGACCTAAATTTGGAGGAGCATGAAGTATTGGACTATGTGCAGGGAAAGTGGCGGAGCCTTCTTCAAATGCACCAGTTGTTGCTAAGACAAAGTATAGAAAAGGTGAGATCAAAGCAAAGAAAATTTTGATTGACTCCATTCAAAAGCATTTGGTTGCCTATATTTCTAATTTGGAAAATTCTAAGAAAATATATGATAAGTTGGTTGGGATTTTAAAAGTGAATGATGCAAATCAAATCCTCTTTCTCAAAAACAAGTTGAAGGATATCAAGATGGATAAAGGGGAGTCTATCCAATCCTACTTCATGGGAATAACTCAAATAAAGAATGACCTACTATCTATTAGAGAATTTATTGCTAATAGGTATCTCACTCTCATTGCACTTGGAGGTCTTTCAAGACCATGGGATATATTTACCCCCACTATTCTCAACAACGACAAGATACCTAGTTTTGATGATTTATTAGCTAGATTCACTCAAGAGGAGACAAAGATGATGGAGAGAGATAAGTCCTCCAATCGAAATTAACGTACTTCCTTCTCCGGTCATGTGAAAAGGAAGAATAATGTTGGTCCAAGGAGACGGGGTCAAGGATTTAAGCTACAATTGCAACAGGTTCAACCACTATGCTAAAGAGTGTCCTCACAAGAAGAACCATCCAAGGGATGATGACAACAACAAAGGAAATAGAAATGCTCCAGCTGCTTGAGATGGAAATGGTCGACCTCCCAAAAGGAAAAGAAATGTCAAGTATCATGAAAGTAATGTTGCAGAAAAACAATATGAGTTCTATATGATTTCTTCTCTATCCATTGCCTCTCCCCGGATACTTTGGATCATTGGTTGATTTATAGTGGAGCCTCAAGGCACTTCACTAGATAAAAGGAGTCCCTCTCAAATTTGGTTGAGAAGAAAACTAATCTAAAGATTATACTTGGAGATAATGCCACCTACCTCATGAAAGGGATAGGAACTATCACTCTTCACTTGAATAAAATTCAAACCATATATCTACAATCAGTATTGTATGTGCTTGATTTGAAGAAGAACGTGGTGTTTATTTCTGTGATGGAAGGTAAAGGCTTCAAGGTAGCATTCATTAATGGAAAGGTACATATTTGGCATAGAAACCCTAAAGATGCATTTACTCTTGGATTTAGGGTTGATGGTCTCTATCAAGTTGTAGGAAGTCCTTTGGGAGATTTGGTGAGTGATACTTCTCTTCAATGTGAATTATGGCACTGGAGATTTTCTCACTTACATTACAAAGCCTTACTTGGGGTAAGGAAGATGGTCACAAGTATGCCTGAGTTTAACATGAATCATGAAGAAGTTTGTCAAGGTCATGCATTTGGGAAACATACAAAGGGACAATTCCATTCTAGTGAAAGCATGACTATTGATATTCTTCAATTGGTCCATTTTGACCCGTCTAGTATCTTGCATGCAACATTTTTGGATCACTTCTCACACACAACATGGATCTACTTCTTGAAGAGAAAGGATGAAGTATTCAAATGGTTATGTTCTTTCAAGGCATTGGTAGAAAATATCACAGGGAAAAAGATCAAGACGTTAAGGATCGACAATGGACCGAATATGAATCAAATGAATTCAATTACTTTTGCAAAGAGGATGGCATTAAGAGGAAGACAATTGTTCCATACACTCTTGAGCAGAATGGTGTTGCTAAAAGGAAGAATTGAACAATTATGGAAGCCACCTGTGCCATGATCTATGATCAAGGTCTACCGAAATTCTTGTGGGGAGAAGCTACCAACATTATCGTATATGTTCAAAATAGGAGCCCGCATCAAGCTTTGGATTTCAAGACACCCGAGGAAGTCTTCACTGGTAAGAAACCTGATGTTTCTCATTTTAGAATCTTTGGTTGTCCAGTATACTTTCATGTGCCTAAAGAGAAAAGGAATAAGTTGGAAGCTTCTGGGAAGAAAGGTATATTCATCGGCTACAATGAAAATTCAAAGGCGTATAGAATCCATGTACCTAGTTAAAAGGATGTGGAAGTAAGTCGCAATGTCACCTTTGATGAAGATGTTTCCCTTGGGAAATCCATATGTCTCCCCATTGGATGATGATGATGCTGCCTAAAAACAAGATGAACCTTCAACGCATGAGCCTATGCTCGATGTAGATGGCCTGATGGATCCTAGTGATCCACCTCCTGGTGATCCCTCTACCTCAAGGAAAATACCATTATGGCTCGAAGACACTCTCGAAGATGTTGAGATACATATTGCTCAAAGAGGGACATTTCACGAGAGTAAGGAGTCGAACAGGTATCAAGGGTAATTGGTTACCACGAGTACTATTGTTCAAGCCTAAGCTTGCATGTTCGAAGAAGTTGTAAAGCGCCGAATATGGAAAGATGTGATAAATGAGGAATATGAATTGATCATGAAAAATTATGTCTGGGACGTGGTGCCTAGACCTAAGGACAAGTATGTTGCCACCTCTAAATGGATTGACAAAATTAAACATGGAGCTGATGGGAGTGCTGAAAAATATAAAGCCAGGTTTGTAGCTCATGGCTTCTCTTAAAAGGAAGGAGTGGATTATGACGAAATATTTGCACCAGTTTCCCGATATGCCACTATTTGATCTATTATTTCTCTCACTACCAGCCAGGGATGGAGCCTACAACAAATGGATGCCAAAATTGTTTTCTTGCATGGCTCGCTTAAGGAGGAAGTCTACTTGGAACAACAACAAGGGCTTGAAGTACAAGATAAAAGGACACATGTCTGCCCACTGAAGAAAGCCCTATATGGGTTGAAGCGAGCCCCTAGGACTTGGTATGAGAGGATTGATAGTTATCTTATGAAGCTAGGATTCATGAGGAGCGATATTGATCCTAATTTACACTTCAAGGTTGAAAAGGACATGCCTATTATTTTGGTCCTCTATGTTGATGATCTCTTTCTCATTGGTGCAAACCCTCTCATTTATCAATGCAAGAGGGAGTTGAAAGAAGGACCTAGGACTGATGCATTACTTCCTAGGCCTGGAGGTCTGGCAAAAATCAAGCGATATTTTCCTTTCTAAAGGAAAATACATTGTGAAGTTGCCATAGAGATGTGGGATGGTGGAATGCAAGTTTGTGTCTACTTCGATGGAACTTAACTTCAAGAAGCTATGTGGAAGTGTTGTTGGGCCCGAATTGAAAAACCCTTCTGAGTATAGGCAACTTGTGGGGGGCCTCATGTTCTTGGTAAAATCTCGTCCGGACATATGCTTCGTTGTAAATACTTTCGTCAATTTTTGGTTGAGCCTTATCACATATATTGGGTTGCTGCTAAGAATCACTTAAGATATCTTCATGGCACTATCAACTATGAATTGAGATACATTATCGAGAATTTGAGGCTACATGGATATTATGATGTTGACTGGACTGGCAATGTAGTGGATAGAAAGAGCATGTTATAATGTTGCTTCTCATTGGGATCTGCTTCAATTTATTAGATGAGCAGGAAGCATAAATCAGTTGCTTTAAGCATTGTCAAGGCTGAATATATTGTTGCTAGTATGGCATGTTGTGAATTTGTTTGGTTGAGGAAGCTCTTCAATGAGCTATTTGAGCATGTGTTAGATACCACCGTTATCTATTATGATAACTAGAGTGGGATTCTCCGTTCAAAGAACCTCATGTCCCACGACCGCTCCAAGCATATTGATATTAGGTACCACTTTATTCGGGATATGGCACAATGGGGAGAAATAAGGCTCCAACACATCAGGACTGATTAGCAGATTGCTGACATCCTTATAAAGCCCTTGGGAAAGGTCAAGTTCTTAGCCTTCCAAGAGAGACTTCGAGTCGTAGAAGGACCCTCCCATGAGGGTCCCACTTGAGTTGTACATTGAACTCTGGTAGCTCCTAGGGGCCCGGGGTACTTCTTGGAGCTATGTACGACCATAGGGTGAGTGGTTCACCTTCTCCTGTGGATGCCCCAGCATACATCCTACCCATGTAGTCCAAGACTCTTGGGAAGTACCTATCATCTAGCCAATGAGTTAGGAAAAGAGGATAAGGACCATAGCACTACATATGGATGCATCATGTACTGTCGTACTCCCTATGTCTAGGATGCATGATGTTAAACAACTTGATCATTCAAGATCAAGTCTGATTAGGGTTCTACCTCTGGTTATGTTGATTGACTTTTTTCAATGGAAAGTGGTAACGTCTTGTGACTCACTCTCAATTTATTCTTCTTCATTACCTATATCAATGTTCAGCAGAGTTGAGACGATATGCAAAGATGGTTCATGATGACAGGATGGCATGATGATCAATGGTCAAATATTGATAGGTGGAATTTCCCCTAGTTGAGAGGGAGTGTTAAAGTTGGGAATTATGGCCAAATTTCACTTTAGGCAACTCATTTGATGGAGATAATTACTGCATTGAATTCCTCTTTTCGAGAGGATCAAAATCAACCTAAAGATCACTAAATTTGGGCAAAGGGAAATATGTTTCTGAAGTGAAGCCCACACATGTGCAAATTGTCAAGGTCGGCCACATCATCATGTAGGCTCATGAACCCCAATAGACATGTCTTTTGACCATCATCAATTCATATAAATAAGAGAGACCTCCGCCCTCATTTGGCATCATCTTCACAAAACACATTCTTCTCTCCCTCATCTGATTGGTTTGTACACCTCATTGGGAAACTATTATTTTCACACATGTGGCATAAAGGAGGATGAATTTCAAGAGGCTGAAAATCTGAAGCTATTTGCAACTTTGACCAACATTGACCAATGTTGACTTTGACTTTCTAGGCAAAATTTGAGTTTGATCTTTTGGGCATCTTTCTGTTTGGGCAAGCCATACTATTTGGCACATAAATTTTTTGGGAAATTTGACCTACATTGACCATAGGCTTGTTTGACCGCAAATTTGACTTCAAGACCAAGTTTGACTGTTGTTTTAATGATTGTTTTGGGTTGACTTTGACCAACAAGAGAGGTTGAGTTCCTCTCTCCTTTGACCAAGTTGTTTTGGAGAAGTTTGATCAACTTTGATTGTTGTTGACTTTCTAGTTAGGGTTAATTTGACTACTCTTGATTGAGGGAAAAATTGCAAATTTGAAAGGGTTATTTTGCATAGTGATTTGGCAAGTCAATTTTGAGATTGACTTGGTATTGTACTCTCTCTCTCTTTGTTGAACATTTGATATTTATCATAAGAAGAATTGATCAAGGGTTTTGTCCATATTGGGGTTTTTCCCTGACATTCGCCAAATTCTTGTGTTCTCTTATCTTGACTTGTCTTCTGCAGTTTAATGTTTATGTGATTACTAAAAAAATTAGTGGAAATTATCGTTGGGCTAATAAAAGGACATAGAAGTAATTGTTGTAAGCATAGAACATACCATTTTCATCTATAATTAACATCTGAGGACCTTTATATCTTGAGATTAGTAAGCTACAAAAAACTCAACCAACATATATTATAGTTCCATTCCTTTTTATGCTCGACAAGAGATTGAAAAGGCAAAAAAGGAGGCAAGATATGAAAGGAAGTTTGTGACCAAGGAGGAAGTGTTGCCACAAGTAGGAAAATGGATCCCCGATACAAGCGCAACAAAGACTCGCAAAACAAAATACATGAGGCAACAGATATTTATTGGCATATCAAAGAAATAAATGGAGGACGAGTCCCAAAAGAAAATAAGGAAATTGGACAAGAGCGGAACCAAGATGGCCACGCTTTAGCTAATTTAGAATTCACAAACTTTGAGGATGATACCAGCCCACCTATCACCATCCACATGGATTCACCCTCCAAATGATCTACCATGTTTTGTAATCTTGTTAGTTAGTTTGGTTTCTTTTCTTGTTTGGCAACTAAAAATGTTCAGGATATTATAGGCAAGGCTAGCTAGGTCAGTGGTATCTTGCATTTTGTACAAAATTCTATTACAATTTTAGATATTTCAGTTAGATGGAGTCTATTTTGGGGTGTGGCTGGTCTAGTTTCCCAGTGCTAGACCAATCGCATGCAAACATCTGTATGTAATGCCCATTTTGATATAACATAAAGTTTTTTCTGCCTAATTTATAAAATAAAAAATGTAACATAGATGTAAGATGCAAAAATTTTACAAATATTAAAATTTTGCTAGAATTCCTTTGCATTTTTAAAGCCCTATATATTTAGATTTTTATTATAAAAAGCACACTTCTACATTTTAGAACCTTGTTTTTTTTCAATACATATAGTGTCCATCTAATATAGTATCACTTATTCAAAGAAACTTAAACCTAACCAAAACTACATTTTTTTGAAAAATCTCACTATTTTCATTAATGAATAATAAAAGAAGTGAATATAAGTGTTACACTAATCTTAAGCTAAAGCTAATTTACATTTATTTTTTTAATCTCACTATTTTCATTGATGAATGGTAAAAGGAAATGAATATCAGTATTACTTAATCTTAACCTAAATCTAATTTACATTTTTTTAAAGCCTTGTATTTAAATGGATGGATACTAACCATTATCACTATCATATTTTTTAAAGATATATTGACCAAAGATATTTATACACGAAGTATTTAAACATATATCCATTTCATGATTAGGTAGAAAAATAAAAGGAATTTATATATTTGTTCGAAATATTACTTGAAAATGTTCGAAACCTTATTTGAGTTATATATATATATATATATATATATATATATATATATATATATATATATATATATATATATATAATTCTTCAACGCCTTTTTGGATTATGAAAGGGAAAAAAATCAAAATAATACTCAAAATAAAAAATTACATTACTCGGAACAATATTATTTTTTAAATTATGAATTTAAAATAAGAAAAATTAATAAAATTAATACTATAAAACAAGGAAGCAGTCTAATTATTAGATCTTTTTTAGTTTTTATGTTAGAATTTGGCAATAAAAAAATCATAGTGAGATTATACATTTTTGTTATTTAAAATGTTTTTTCTAAATGCATAAATGGATTTAACATCAAAAACTCTTTCAAAACTTAAAATTACAAATCACAAAACTAAAATTTACCATTCCAAAAAAAAATATATTGCCATAAAAAAATATAAAACATCTCACAAACATCTCACACTTGGACTATATCTAAAACAAAACCCCTATAAATGATAAATTCAAAATAGACAGAAAAATCAAAATAAATGTTTATATATATATATAGTATAGTTCTATGAACAAAAAAAAAGCTAATAATAATAAACAAAAAAGCTAAAAATAATATAATATGAACTAAAACTATTTTTTATTCATCTTTTAATAAATTGAAATACTACATTATTAAGTAAAACCATTTAATTCATTTTTCTTTAAATAAATTAAAGGAAAGAACACAAGAGGGATCTCATCGAACGTCAAAATGTAGTTGCATTAAGAGTTTTCGGTTGACATGACACAACTGGTCCATGAAACATAGATCCTTCTATGTCTCCACAATGCATTTAAGGCTAGATATGCATAACTTGAAATCCATTAACTAACTCAAAACCGCTTCTTCTCATAGGAAAGAAAGCCATGAACACCACCCTTAACCTGAGCAACACTGGTGCATGTCTGCAAATTAAACAAAAGATACATCTTATGTTACTTTGAAATACATGGAATGTTCCTAGCAATATAGACTTTATCTCAGCATATCCACAGGCAAAAGCAAAATTTCAGGAAGTGATCCAATGTGGAGCAATAATGAATAGGTTGCACATATTTTATACCTCGACTTTCTCCCTCAAGGAGAGTCAACATCTTTTGAAATAACAAAATACAGTGGTAACCATTTTTGGAGATTTTGAGATTGACAGAATTATAATAGGTTTAAATGCATAGCCTTATTCATAGGCCTGACTTTTAAATTGACCTGGGGTAATATACCTACCACTCCCTTAGCATCAAAGAGAATATTTTAGGTCACAACAACGACTAAACAATGAGTATTGCACTGCTCTGATGCAATGCCATATGCCCTTTATATTCCTTGGTTGGAGATTATCATTAACCTTACAACTTTGCAAGCATCAACTCATTATAGTTGTATAGGAGTTTCTAAATTCAAGCTTTCATGCACTATTTAAAAATCCTACACTGAAATAATACACTAAAATTCCACCTTCTCATGAGCGGTGTTGCATTATAAAATGTCACCTTATAAAATTACCATAATCAAAAGAATTGAAAACCTAAAACAATTGCAATATACGCATGTATGGATTTCATTTTATGTTGCGTAGTTTAAGTGGATGTGTGCCTTGATTACATAGGAATAGTTTACTAATTAAAAATGCTAAACACTGCCGATTTAATAACAAAATGACAATTTCCGTATGCCACGAGAATGCTTGTTCTAAAAAATACAATGGAACATGAAGATAGTGCTACTATGCATTCCTATTATAATACTCCTTTATGCAGAGCTAACTAGGGTGAAATGTGATTACGTTGAGGTTTAAATTTATATAAACATGGTTAAATAATGTTAACAACTAACTAAAGTTGAGGGGTATTTAGAAAAGGATATTGCCATCAAATACAGGCATTATAGCAATATAATTTGCCTCACATTTGTTGTCACAACAATCATCTTTATGAAGCAATCAATATTTTATTCATCAATTATATTTATTTATATATTAATATTAGTCTCAAGATATATCCCATAGGTGACCAACCCTATAAATGTGCTCAAATAACCATTAGGATTTTTTCAAGTGGCATCAAATATATATATATATATATATATCATGGACACCTGAAGATGCAGCTACATATAAATTTTTATACCATCCAAAGATACTTGACCAGAGGTTAATTTTTCTCATCAATTTCTGAGTTACTTCCATTAACCTTAAAATTTGATAGATCAAAATTTTCTTGTGACTAAGTTTGATTCTAATCATTAAGATGTTTTTTACTCATAATTTTAAGACATGGTAATTATGACATGAACAACACATATTTCATTTACATGGGACAAAGGAAGAAGGAATATTAACCTCAAAATTTGATAGATCAAAATTTTCTTGTGACTAAGTTTGATTCTAATCATTAAGATGTTTTTTACTCATAATTTTAAGACATGGTAATTATGACATGAACAACACATATTTCATTTACATGGGACAAAGGAAGAAGGAATATGCTCATTACCTCAGACAAGTTATTGTATGTCAATTTGGGAGAAAAAGGAACAAAACAACACAATTTTCACATCCCTTGTAGTGACCACGTGTCATATCACCATTTACATGATTTTGAATTTTTCTAGAGTTAATATCATAGAAGCAATTCAAGTAGGTGACCTCAACTTGAGACTCATTAAATATCAAAATCAACTTGGAGCACTCTAGTGGACAAGATTGTTCCAAAACACATAAACAATATGTCCCAAAACAAAGGTCAAAACAAATTTTGCTTGAGCTACAAAAGATGGACAGAAAATTGGATACACTACCCATAGATGTCCAATAAATAAATAAATAAAGTCTACACCTATCCCAATATGTATCTGAGAAGACTGATTCGAAGATCACATGGAAGAAGAAAATATAGAGAAGATATATGTGAACATACTAAGGCCATTATACCTATTGACAACAATTTAAAAGAAAATGATCAGTAAGTTGTAACCAATTACGAAATGGCCCTTTTGAGAGTAGGAAGTGCAAGGGGTGTCATCTCAAACCCAACAGCAAATCACAATATTTCTTTCACGTGGAGTTTAGGAGCCATTACAAACAATGAGGAAAAGATTTTGATGGCATATAATGGGGTCAAACAACTCATGGAGATCTGGTTTCCCAGTGGTAGACCAGCCACGTGCAAACATCTGTTTGTAATACCCATTTTGATATAACATATAGCTTTCTCTGCCTAGTTTATAATAAAAAAAATGTAACATAGATGTAAGATACAAAATTTTTACTAATATTAAAATTTTGCAAGACTTCCTTTCCATTTTTAAAGCCCTATATTTAGACATTTATTATAAGTGCACACTTTAACATTTTAGAACCCTATTTTTTTTCAATACATATAGTGCCCATCTAATATAGTATCACTTATTCAAAGAAACTTAAACCTAACCAAAACTACATTTTTTTGAAAAATCCCACTATTTTCATTTATGAATACTAAAAAGAAGTGAATAACAGTGTTACACTAATCTTAAGTTAAATCTAATTTACACTTCTTCTTTTTTAAATCCAACTATTTTCATTGATGAATACTAAATGGAAATGAATATCAGTGTTACACTAACCTTAAACTAAATCTAATTTACATGTTTTTAAAGCCTTGTATTTAAATGGATGGATACTAACCATTATCACTAGCATATTTTTTAAAGATATATTGACCAAAATATTTATACACAAAGTATTTACACATATTGTCATTTTGTTGTTAAATCAATTCCTAAGTTAATGGAAGCAACTTAGGAATTGATGAGAAAAATTAATCTCTGGTCAAGTATCTTTGGATGGTCTAAAAATTCATATGTAGATACATCTTGAGGTGTCCATGATTTTTTTATTTTTTTTATTCTGTGAAACCAAACAAAAGATTAGAAGATCATAAATAAATTCAGCATAATCACAATGTTCAAGGTTAATATTTGATGCCACTTGAAGCAATCCTAATGGTTATTTTAGCGCATTTATAGGGTGGATCACCTCTGGGATATATCTTGAGACTAATATTGATATATAAATAGATAGATAAATTGATGAATAAAATATTGATTGCTTCATAAAGATGATTGTTGTGACAATAGATGCGAACCAAACTATATTGCTATAATGCCTGTATTTGATGACAATATCCTTTTTCTAAATACCCTTCAGCTTTAATTAGTTAACATTATTTAACCATGTTTTAGGGTTGTATACATGAACAAAAAAACTAATAATAATAAACAAACAAACAAAAAAGAAGCTAAAAATAATAAACTAAAAATAATATAATATGGAGTAAAACCATTTTTAATTCATTTTAATAAATCAAAATACTACATTATTAAGTAAAACCATTTTATAGTTCATTTTTCTTTAAATAAATTAAAAAAAAAAAAGAACAGAGGGAACCCATCAAACGTCAAAACACAGTGCCACTAAGAGTTTTTGGTTGACATGATACAACTAATCCATGAAACATAGATCCTTTTATTTCTCCACAATGCATTTAAGGTTAGATATGCATAACTTGAAATCCAGTAACTAAATCAAAATCGCTTCTTCTCATAGGAAATCAAGCCATGAACACCACCCTCAACCTGAGCAGTACCGGTGCGTGTCTGCAAATTAAACAAAAGATAGATCTTTTGTTAATTTGAAATACATGGAATGTTCCTAGCAATATAGACTTTATCTGTGAATATCCACAAGCAAAAGCAAAATTTCGGGATGTGATCCAATGTGGAGCAATAATGAATAGGTTGCACATATTTTATACGTCAACTTTCTCCCTCAAGGAGAGTCAACAGCTTTTGCAATAACAAAATACAGTGGTAACCATTTTTGGAGATTTGAGGTTGACAAAACTAGAGGTTTAAATGCATAACCTTATTCATGGGCCTGATTTTTAAATTGACCTGGGGTAATATGCCTAACCCTCCCTTAGCATTAAAGAGAATATTTTAGATCGCAACAACAACTAGACAATGAGTATTTCTATGCTTTGGTGCAATGCCATACACCCCCTATATTCTTTGATGGGATATTATCATTAATGTTACAACTTTGCAAGCATCAACTCATTATCAATGTTTAGGAGTTTCTAAATTCAAGCTTTAATGCAATATTTAAAAATCCTACACTGAAATAATACACTAAAATGCCACATCGTGAGAGGTGTTGAATTCATCCACTTATAAAATGACCATAATCAAAAGAACAGAAAACCTGAAACAACTGCAATATATGCATGTATGGATTTAATTTTATGTTCCGTTGTTTAAGTGAATGTGGGCCTTGATTAAATAGGAATAGCTTACTAATTAACAATGCTAAACATTGTCAATTTAATAACAAAATGACAATTTTCGCATACCACGAGAATGCTTGTTCTGAAAAATACAATGGAACACGAAGATAGTGCTACTGTTCATTCCTATTATAATACTCCTTTACGTAGAGCTACCTAGGGTGAAATGTGGTTACATTGAGGTTTAACTTTATAAAAACATGGTTAAATAATGTTAAGAACTAATTAAAGTTGAGGGGTATTTAGAAAAAGGATATTTCCATCAAATACATGCATTATACCAATATAATTTGCCTCACATTTATTGTCACAACAATCATATTTATGAAGTAATCAATATTTTATTCATCAATTTATCTATCTATTTATATATCAATATTAGTCTCAAGATATATCCCAGAGGTGACCCACCCTATAAATGCACTAAAATAACCATTAGGATTGCTTCAAGTGGCATCAAATATTAATCCTAAAACATTGCAATTCTATTGAATTTATTTCTAAACTCCTAATCTTTTGTTTGGTTTCAAAAAAAAAAAATCATGGACACCTCAAGATGCATCTACATATAAATTTTTAGACCATCTGAAGATACGTGACCAGAGTTTATTTCTTCTCATCAATTTCTGAGTTACTTCCATTAACCTCAAAATTTGATAGATCAAATTTTTCTTGTGACTAAGTTTGATTCTAATCATTAAGATGTTTTTTACTCATAATTTTAAGACATGGTAATTATAACATGAACAACACATATTTCATTTACATGGGACAAAGGAAGAAGGAATATGCTCATTAACTCAGACAAGTTATTGTATGTCAATTTGGGAGAAAAAGGAACAAAACAATACAATTTTCACATCCCTTGTATTGAGCACATGTCATATCACCATTGACATGATTCTGAATTTTTCAGGAGTTAATATCATAGAAGAAACTCAAGCAGGTGACATCAAATTGAGACTCATTAAATATCAAAAGTAACTTGGAACACTCTAGCAGACAAGATTGTTCCAAAACGCATAAACAATATGTCCCAAAACATAGGTCAAAACAAATTTTGCTTGAGCTACAAAAGATGAACAGAAAATTGGATACACTCCCATAGATGTCCAATAATAAATAAATAAAGTCTACACCTATCCCAATATGTATTCGAGAAGATTGATTCGAGAATCACATGGAAGAAGAAAATATAGAGAAGATACATGTGAACATACTAAGGTCGTTATACCTATTGACAACAATTTAGAAGAAAATGATCAGTAAGTTGGAACCAATTATGAGATGGCTCTTTTTAGAGTAGGAAGTGCAAGGGGTGTCATCTCAGACCCAACAGCAAATCACAATATTTCTTTCGCGTGGAGATTGGGAGCAATTACAAACAATTAGGCAGAGACTCTGATGGCATATAATGGACTCAAACAACTCATGGAGATCTGTTTTCCCAGTGGTAGACCAATCACATGCAAACATCTTTATGTAATACCCATTTTGATATAACATAAAGTTTTCTCTCCCTAATTTATAAAAAAATTGTAACATAGATGTAAGATGAAAAATTTTTACTAATATTAAAATTGTGTTAGACTTCCTTTGCATTTTTAAAGCCCTAAATATTTAGACATTTATTATAAAAGCACACTTCTACATTTTAGAACCCTATTTTTTCCATACATATAGTGCCCGCCTAATATAGTATCACTTATTCAAAGAAACTTAAACCTAACCAAAACTACAAATTTTTGAAAAATCCCACTATTTCCATTGATGAATACTAAAAGGAAGTGAATATCAACGTTACACTAATCTTAAGCTAAATCTAATTTGCATTTTTTTTTCAATCCCACTATTTTCATTGATGAATACTAAAAGGAAATAAATATCAGTATTACACTAATCTTAAACTAAATCTAATTTACATTTTTTTAAAGCCTTGTATTTAAATGGATGGATACTAACCATTATCACTATCATATTTTTTTAAAGATATATTGACCATAAGTATTTATACACTAAGTATTTACACATATATCCATTTCATGACTATTAAGATAGAAAAATAATACTAAAAAATAGAAGAATTTTATATATTTGTTCAAAATATTACTTGAAAATTTTGGAAACCTTATTTGAGTTATATGTGTGTGTGTGTGTGGCCTTTTTGGGTCATTAAAGGGAAAAAGACTCAAAATAAAAAGATACCTTACTCAAAACAATATTATTTTTTAAATTATGAATTTAAAATTAAAAAAAAAAAAAAAAAAAAAAAAAAAAAAAAAAAAAATCAACTTAACACTATAAAACAAGGGAGCGATCTAATTATTAGATTTTTTTTGTTTTCTTTTGTTATAATTTGGCAATAAAAAAATCTTAGTGACATTATACATTTTTGTTATTTAAAATGTTTTTCTAAATGCATAAACGGATTTAACGTCAAACTCTTTGGACTTTTAAAATTACAAGAATCGCAAAGCTAAAAGTTACCGTTCCAGAAAAAAAAAAAAAACAAAAAAATTAAAAATTAAAAATTAAAAATAAAATTAAAAATAAAATAAAAATAAAAGTAATAAAAATAAAAATAAAAATATAGAAAATCTCACCAACATCTCACAGTTGGACTATATCTAAAACAAAACCCCTATAAATGATAATTTCAAAATAGATAGGGAAATCAAAATAAATGTTTATATATATATATATATATATATATATATATATATATATATATATATATGTATGTATGTATGTATGTATGTATGTATGTATGTATACAAACAAAAAAAGCTAAAAATAATATAATATGAAGTAAAACCATTTTATAATTCATTTTTCTATAAATAAACTAAAGAAAAGAACAGAGGAGGGATCTCATCGAACGTCAAAACGTAGTTCCACTAAGAGATTTCGATTGACATGATACAACTGGTCCATGAAACATAGATCCTTCTATGTCTCCACAATGCATTTAAGGTTAGATATGCATAAAATGAAATCCAGTAACTAACTCAAAATTGCCTCTTCTCATAGGAAATCAAGCCATGAACACCACCCTTAACCTGAGCAGCACCGGTGCGCGTCTGCAAATTAAACAAAAGATGCATTTTATGTTACTTTGAAATACATGGAATGTTCCTAGCAATATAGACTTTATCTGAGCATATCCACAGGAAAAACCAAATTTCGGGATGTGATCCAATGTGGAGCAATAATGAATATGTTGCACATATTTTATACCTCAACTTTCTCCCTCAAGGAGAGTCAACAGCTTTTGCAATAACAAAATATAGTGGTAACCATTTTTGGAGATTTTGAAGTTGACGGAACTAGAGGTTTAAATGCATAGCCTTATTCATGGACCTGACTTTTAAATTGACCTGGGGTAATATACCTACCCCTCCCTTAGCATCAAAGATAATATTTTAGATCACAACGATGACTAGACAGTGAGTATTGCTCTGCTCTGGTGCAATTCCATATGCCCCCTATATTCTTTGATTGGAGATTATCATTAACCTTACAACGTTGCAATCATCAGCTCATTATAGCTCTATAGGAGTTTCTAAATTCAAGCTTTCATGGACTATTTAAAACTCCTACACTTAAATAATACACTAAAATGCCACCTTCTCGTGAGGGATATTGCATTCATCCACTATAAAACGACCATAATCAAAATAACAGAAAACATGAAATCATTGTAATATACGCATGTATGGATTTCATTTTATGTTTCGTTGTTTAAGTGAATGTGTGCCTTGATTAAATAGGAATAGCTTACTAATTAACAATGCTAAACGCTGCCGATTTAACAACAAAATGACAATTTCAGTATCCCACGAGAATGCTTGTTCTGAAAAATACAATGGAACACGAAGATAGTGCTATAGTGCATTCCTATTATAATACTCCTTTACATAGGGCTAACTAGGGTGAAATGTGGTTACATTGAGGTTTAACTTTATATAAACATGGTTAAATAATGTTAAGAACTAATTAAAGTTGAGGGTATTTAGAAAAAGATATTGCCATCAAATACATGCATTATAGCAATAAAATTTGCCTCACATTTATTTTCACAACAATCATCTTTATGAAGCAATCAATATTTTATTCATCAATTTATCTATCTATTTATATATCAATATTAGTCTCAAGATATATCCCTGAGGTGACCCACCCTATAAATGTGCTAGAATAACCATTAGGATTGCTTCAATGTTATGAAACCAGCTGACAAAATGATAGAAAAGATAGATCAATGCCTTAGAAATAAGCCTCTTCGAGGG
This sequence comes from Pinus tabuliformis, assembly GCA_031772625.1. NCBI lineage: Eukaryota > Viridiplantae > Streptophyta > Pinopsida > Pinales > Pinaceae > Pinus > Pinus tabuliformis. The sequence goes on from CM062819.1 coordinate 550,418,709, forward strand.
GGCAACCTCCTTTACATTACACAAATGAACAATTCTTGGATGATACAAATGACAAGACCTCCTTTCTATATATAAGAGTCTAAGGGTCCATAATATAATCAGAGCCGACATAACAATAATAATGTAAGGGCACAATAATAACAATAGTGGGCTTCTATGGGGCACAATAATAACAATATGGGGACTACATGGACACAACAATATAATAACGGGATTGTACTAATAATAATAAGGGGTTACACTAGTAGTATAGGGATCTAACTTGCCCCACTCCTTCAAAAAGTGTTGTCCTCAACGCTTGAGTAGTTCTTGACGCTTCTATACAAAATTCTTGTCCTCCCATGTGGAATCTTTAGCGGGTAAGTTCTTCCACTTGATGAGATACTCTGAAATTGATCGATTTCGTAGCTGTCGGGTTCTTGTTTCGGTGAATGCTCCAGGTTCCAATGTGATTTTTCCTTCCACATAAAGCTTTGTCGATATTGTTTGAATTGGGACCTTCTGCAACTTTTGAATGAGTGGCCACACTTCTTCGTCCTTTTTCCATTCATCCCTTGCTTCGTGTATCCAATCTGGTTGGATAATAGAAATAGCACAAAACAATGCTTCCACATCCTCATCCTTTCTTGAGAGTGCATATGCAACAACATTTTTCTTCCCTTTTCTGTAGATGATTTCAAAGTCATAACCAACATATTTGTGACCCATTTTTTATGTTTTTCTAACGATAATCTTTGTTCTAAAAAGTATTTAAGACTATCATGATCCATTTTTACCTTGAAGTGTCTTCCCATTAGGTAAGGTCGCCATTTCTTAAGTTCATGTAATATTGCCAACATTTCCTTCTCATAAATTGCTTGCTTGAGATGTAGTTGTAAAAATACCCAATCACCTACATCAAAACTTCTTTCACTGTGATGTTGATATGCTTGTTGTTTCATTCGATTTTACACCAAAGTAGCGTTATCCTTTAAAAGTTGGAGAACTTGTTATTGATGCTCGATGTGATCTTTCATTGCTTGAATATTTTTCTTCTTGATATGTCCTTCTATCTTGAGAGTTTGAGGAGTGGTAATTTCTTCGAATGCATTACAAGATATGGTCGGATTCATTTCTTGATGCTCAATGTGATCTTTCACTTCTTGAACATTTTTCTTCTTGATATGTCCTTCTATCTTGATAGTTTGAGGAGTGGTAATTCCGGCCAATGCATTACAAGATATGGTCAAATTCATTTCTTCTTTCTCGATGTGATCTTTCACTTCTTGAACCTTTTTCTTCTTGATGTGTCCTTCTATCTTGAGAGTTTGAGGAGTGGTAATTCTTGCCAATGCTTTACAAGATATGGTCGGATTCATTTCTTCTTTCTCTGGGGTTGGTTCCTGGTGTATATCCTCTTCTTTTGATGTTTCTTAATCCTTTTCTTCCTCCTCTTCATAATCTATGTAAAATAATTTCTTCTCAACACACTTATGACCTTTAGTGTATTTTTTATCACAATTATAACAAAGCCCTTTTGCTCTTTTTTCTTCCAATTGTTGTGGTGTCAACCTTGTAGGTTGTGGAAGGATATGAGAAACAATACTTCCATCTTTATAGTTGTGAGGGGTAGACTTCCTTGTTGCCATAATTTTGCTTTGCACTTTTCTTTCCCTCTCCAATGAATCAAGTTCCCAATGACGAACCTCATGTTGAATGTTATCCTTTAAAGTCCCTATGGAGACATCAATCGTCTGCTTCTCTAGAATATCGTTTTCCCTTATATTCAATTTTTGAAAGTCCTCAATGTTCTCTGCCATTGAACACTTTTTTTTGAGATTTATCAATAGGTTAAAGAAGGTGTTGCTCTTTGTATCGTCATAATGTGTTATCATTTGCTCCGTGAAAATTGACCACGTAACAAGTGGTTTACGAGAACAAAGCCCTTTATACCATAAAAATTGATCTGGTTCTAAATAATTAGATGCAATACATACCTTTTGTAATGGTGGTACGCCATGTAGATCAAAATATTTCTTCATCTGTAGTATCCAATTTACCAAATCCTTGCCATCAAACTTCATCATCTCATTTTTTCTTGATTTTAGGAGCTCGATTTTGAAACGATTGCAACTCTGTAATTTCATATCTCCAAGTTCTGCAATTTCATCCTGTAGTAGCCCTCTGAGTCTTGTTTCTAACCCCGAAATTCTTATCAACATTGGATTTTGTAAGGAAGCGTTATGTCAAATCTCCCACGATGACTCGATTATAGACTAGTTCAGCAGAGCGAAATTATACGAAGTGCCATGTGTCACTATTTCGACCTTAGGACCTGAAACCTATACATAGAAAACTAAAGTCCGTACTCTTTCTGAAACTTCTTACGAAATTTCAATTTGATGCTCAAAGAGAAAGTTATGACGATTTTCCCAAGGTCACTTGTTTAGGATGTAATTCGGGAGCATACAGAAACCCTAAATGTCTTAGATTATATCTCTAAAAATATAGCGATACAAGATCTGAAATTTGGACCCAAGCTTCACCAAGACTTCATTTCAAATGGGTTTTAATTTCAGAGTCCGAACCTTTGTATAACGGATATTATAGAGAAAATTCCACGATGACCTATTTGAGTTGAAATTCTGGAGCTTGCAAAAACCCTAACTTCCTCAAATCATATCTCTGAAAATATAGCGAGACAAGATCTCAAATTCGGATGCGAGGTTCAGACCGATTTCCTCTCAAACGAGTTTTTGTTTTAGCTTCTGAAACTTCGTAGCGAAAATGCCACGATGACCTGTTTGGAGCAGCGAAACCCTAAAATCCACGCTCCGATACCAAATGTTATGAAACCAGCTCACAAAATGATAGAAAAGATAGAACAACACCTTAGAAATAAGCCTCTTCGGGAAGGAAACCTCCTTTACATTACACAAATGAACAATTCTTGGATGATACAAATGACAAGACCTCCTTTCTATATATAGGAGTCTAAGGGGTCATAATATAATTAGAGCCGACATAACAATAATAATGTAAGGGCACAATAATAACAATAGTGGGCTTCTATGGGGCACAATAATAACAATATGGGAACTACATGGAAACAACAATATAATAAGGGGATTGTACTAATAACAATAAGGGGTTACACTAATAGTACAGGGACCTAACATTCAAGTGGCATCAAATATTAATCTTGAAACATTGTGATTTTGCTGAATGTATTTCCAATCTCCTAATCTTTTGTTTGGTTTCAAAAAAAAAAAATCATGGACACCTCAAGATGCATCTACATATAAATTTTTAGACCATCCAAAGATACGTGACCAGAGGTTAATTTTTCTCATCAATTTCTGAGTTACTTCCATTAACCTCAAAATTTGATAGATCAAAATTTTCTTGTGAGTAAATTTGATTCTAATCATTAAGATGTTTTTTACTCATAATTTTAAGACATGGTAATTATGACATGAACAACACATATTTCATTTACATGGGACAAAGGAAGAAGGAATATGTTCATTACCTCGGACAAGTTACTGTATGTCAATTTGGGAGAAAAAGGAACAAAACAATACAATTTTCACATCCCTTGTATTGAGCACATGTCATATCACCATTTACATGATTTTGAATTTTTCAGGAGTTAATATCATAAAAGAAATTCAAGCAGGTGACCTCAACTTGAGACTCATTAAATATCAAAAACAACTTGGAGCACTATAGCGGATAATATTGTTCCAAAACAACAATATGTCCCAAAACATAGGTCAAAACAAATTTTGCTTGAGCTATAAAAGATGGACAAAAAATTGGATACACTACCAATAGATGTCCAATAAATAAATAAATAAAGTCTACACCTATCCCAATATGTATCTGAGAAGATTGATTCGAGGATCACATGGAAGAAGAAAATATAGATAAGATATATGTCAACATACTAAGGCCGTTATAGCTATTGACAGTGATTTAGAAATTATCAGTGAGTTATAACCAATTACGAGATGGCCCTTTTTAGAGTAGGAAGTGCAAGGGGTGTCATCTCAGACCCAACAACAAATCATAATATTTCTTTCACATGGAGCATAAGGGTCATTACAAATAATGACACAGAGACTTTGATGGCATGTAATGGAGTCAAACAACTTATAGAGATCAGGTTTCCCAATGGTAGACCAGTCACATGCAAACATCTGTATGTAATACCCATTTTGATATAACATAATGTTTTCTCTACCTAATTTATAAAAATTAAATGTAACATAGATGTAAGATGCAAATATTTTACAAATATTAAAATTTTGCTAGACTTCCTTTGCATTTTTAAAGCCTATATATTTAGACTTTTATTATAAAAGCACACTTCGACATTTTAGAACCCTATTTTTTTCAATACATATAGTGCCCATCTAATATAGTATCACTTATTCAAAGAAACTTAAACCTAATCAAAACTAGATTTATTTTTTTTAAATCTCACTATTTTCATTGATGAACACTGAAAGGAAGTGTATCGGTGTTACACTAATCTTAAGCTAAATCTAGTTTACATTTTTTTTTAAGTCCCACTATTTTCTAATTTACATTTTCTTTTAAATCCCACTATTTTCATTGATGAATACTAAATGGAAATGAATATCAGTATTACACTAATCTTAAACTAAATCTAATTTACATGTTTTTAAAGCCTTGTATTTAAATGGATGGATACTAACCATTATCACTAGCATATTTTTTAAAGATATATTGACCAAAAATATTTATACACAAAGTATTTACACATGTATCCATTTCATGACTATTAAGACAGAAAATTAATACGAAAAAATAGAAGAAAAAAATTATATATTTGTTCGAAATATTACTTGAAAATGTTTGAAACCTTATTTTAATTATATATATATATATATATATATATATATATATATATATATATATATATATATATAATAAAAAATCTTCAAGGCCTTTTTGGATTATGAAAGGGGAAAAAATCAAAATAATACTCAAAATAAAAAGTTACCTTACTCAAAACAATATTATTTTTTATATTATGAATTTAAAATAAGAAAAATAATTCAAATTAATACTATAAAACAATTGAGCAATCTAATTATTAGATTTTTTCAGTTTTTTTTGTTAGAATTTGGCAATAAAAAAATTGAGACTATACATTTTTTTATTTAAAATGCTTTTCTAAATGCATAAATGGATTTAACATCAAACTCTTTGGACATTTAAAATTACAAAAATCACAACTAAAATTTACCATTCCAAAACAGAGAATATTGCCATAAAAAAATATAAAAAATCTCACCAACATCTAAAACAAAACCCTTATAAATAATAAATTCAAAGATTCAAATTAAACAGAGAAATCAAAATAAATGTTCATATATATATATATATATATATCTACGAACAAAAAAAACTAATAATAATAAACAAAAAGAAACTACTAATAATAGACAAAAAGGCTAAAAATAATACAATATGAAGTAAAACCATTTTTTAATCAATTTTAATACCACATTATTAAGTAAAACCATTTTATAATTCATTTTTCTTTAAATAAATTAAAGAAGAGAATAGAGAAGGGATCCCATCGAACGTCAAAACGTAGTTCCACTAAGATTTCTAAGATTTTTCAGTTGACATGATACAACTGATCAATGAAACATAGATCCTTCTGTCTCCAAAATGCATTTAAGGTTAGATATGCATAACTTGAAATCCAATAACTAACTCAAAACGGCTTCTTCTCATAGGAAATCAAGTCATGAACACCACCCTCAACTTGAGTGGCACCGGTGCGTGTCTACAAATTAAACAAAAGATACATCTTTGGTAACTTTGACATACTTGGAATGTTCCTAGCAATATAGACTTTATCTAAGCATATCAACAAGCAAAAGAAAAATTTCGGGATGTGATTGATCCAATGTGGAGCAATAATGAATAGGTTGCACATATTTTATACCTCAACTTTCTCCCTCAAGGAGAGTCAACAGCGTTTGCAACAACAAAATACAGTTGTAACCATTTTTGGAGATTTTGAGGTTGACGAAACTAGAGGTTTAAATGCATAGCCTTATTAATGGGCCTGACTTTTAAATTGACGTGGGGTAATATAACTACCCCTCCCTTAGCATCAAAGAGAATATTTTAGATCACAACAACGACTAGACAGTGAGTATTGCTTTGCTCTTGTGCAATGCCATATGCCCCCTATATTCTTTGATTGGAGATTTTCATTAACCTTACAACTTTGCAAGCATCAACTCATTATTGTTGTATAGGAGTTTCTAAATTCAAGCTTTCATGCACTATTTAAAAATCCCACACTGAAATAATACACTAAAATGTCACCTTCTCGTGAGCGATGTTGCATTCATTAAATTATAAAATGACCATAATCAAAAGAACAAAAAACTTGTAACAACTGCAATATACGCATGTATGGATTTCATTTTATGTTTTGTTGTTTAAGTGAATGTGTGTCTTGGTTAAATAGGAATAGCTTACTAGTTAACAATGCTAAACATTGTTGATTTAACAACAAAATGACAATTTTTGTATGCCACGAGAATGCTTGTTTTGAAAAATAAAATGGAACACGAAGATAGTGCTACTGTGCATTCTTATTATAATACTCCCATTACATAGCACTGACTAGGGTGAAATGTGGTTACATTGAAGTTTAACTTTATATAAACATGGTTAAATAATGTTAACTAATTAAAGTTGAAGCGTATTTAGAAAAAGGATGTTGTCATCAAATATAGGCATTATAGCAATATAGTTTGGCTTACATTTATTGTCACAACAATCATCTTTATGAAGCAATCAATATTTTATTCATCAATTTATTTATCTATTTATATATTGATATTAGTCTCAAGATATATCCTAGAGGTGACCCACCCTATAAATGCGCTAAAATAACCATTAGGATTGCTTCAAGTGGCATCAAATATTAATCTTGAAACATTGTGATTCTACTGAATTTATTTCTAATCTTCTAATCTTTTGTTTGGTTTCACAGAACAAACAAACAAAAAAAATCATGGACACCTCAAGATGCATCTACGTATGAATTTTAGACCATCCAAAGATACTTGACCAGAGGTTAATTTTTCTCATCAATTCCTAAGTTACTTCCATTAACGTCAAAATTTGATAGATCAAAATTTTCTTGTGACTAAGTTTGATTATAAACATTAAGATGTTTTTTACTGATAATTTTAAGGCATGGTAATTATGGCATGAACAACACATATTTCATTTATATGGGACAAAGGAAAAAGGAATATGCTCATTATCTCGGACAAGTTATTTTATGTCAATTTGGGAGAAAAAGGAACAAAACAATTCAATTTTCACATCCCTTGTATTGAGCACATGTCATATCACCATTTACATGATTCTGAATTTTCCAAGAATTAATATCATAGAAACAATTCAAGCAAGTGACCTCAACTAGAGACTCATTATATATCAAAAGCAACTTGGAACACTCTAGCGGACAAGATTGTTCCAAAATACATAAACAATATGTCCCAAAACATAGGTCAAAACAAATTTCGCTTGAGCTATAAAAGATGGACAGAAAATTGGATACACTACCCATAGATGTCCAATAAATAAAGTCTACACCTATCCCAATATGTATCTCAGAAGATTGATTTGAGGATCACATGGAAGAAGAAAATATAAAGATATATGTGAACATACTAAGGCCATTATACCTATTAACAACAATTTAGAAGAAAATGATCAGTGAGTTGTAACCAATTATGAGATGGCCCTTTTTAGAGTATGAAGTGCAAGGGGTGCCATCTCAGATCCAATAGCGAATCACAATATTTCTTTCACGTGGAGTTTAGGAGCCATTACAAACAATGAGGCAGAGACTCTAATGGCATATAATGGGGTCAAACAACTAATGGAGATCTGGTTTCCCAACCGGAGACCAGTCACATGCAAACATTTGTATGTAATACCCATTTTGATATAACATAAACTTTCTTCTGCCTAACTTTTAATAATAAAAAATGTAACATAGATGCAAAAATTTTACTAATATTAAAATTTTGCTACACTTTGCATTTTTAAAGCCCTATATTTTTAGATTTTTATTATAAAAGCACACTTCTACATTTTAGGACCTTTTCTTTTCAATACATATAGTGCTCATCTAATATAGTATCACTTATTCAAAGAAACTTAAACCTAACCAAAACTACATTTTTTGAAAAATCCCACTATTTTCATTAATGAATACTAAAAGGAAGTGTATCAGTAATACACTAATCTTAAGCTATATCTAATTTACATTTTTTTAAATCCCACTATTTTCATTGATGAATTCTAAAAGGAAATGAATATCAATACACTAATCTTAAACTAAATCTAATTTACATTATTTTAAAGACTTGTATTTAAATGGATGGATATTAACCATTATCACTATCATATATTTTAAAGATATATTGACCAAAAATATTTATACACGAAGCATTTACACATATATCCATTTCATGACTATTAAGACAGAAAAATAATACTAAAGGATAAAAGAATTTATATATTTGTTTGAAATATTACTTGATAATGTTTGAAACCTTATTTGGGTTATATATATATATATATATATATATATATATATATATATATATATATATATATATCTTCGGCCTTTTTGGATTATGAAATGGAAAAAAATCAAAATAATACTCTAAAAAAATACCATACTTAAAACAATATTATTTTTTAAATTATGAATTTAAAATAAGCAAAATAAATCAAATTAATACTATAAAACGAGGGAGCAATCTAATTATTAGATATTTTTTAGTTTTTTTTGTTATAATTTAGCAATAGAAAAATCTTATTGAAATTATACATTTTTGTTATTTAAAATGTTTTTCTAAATGCATAAAAGTATTTAACATCAAACTCTTTAGACATTTTAAATTACAAAAATTACAGAGCTAAAATTTACCATTCCAAAAAAATAGTCATAAAAAATATAAAAAATCTCACTAACATCTAACATCTCACAGTTGGAATATATCTTAAACAAAACCACTATAAATGATAAATTCAAAAAAGATAGAGAAATCAAAATAAATGTTAATATATATATATAAACAAAAAAAACCAATAATAATAAACACAAAAAAGCTAATAATAATAAACAAAAAAGCTAAAAATAATATAATAGGAAGTAAAACCATTTTTTAATTCATTTTTAAATAAATTAAAATACTACGTTATTAAGAAAAACCATTTTATAATTCACTTTTCTTTAAATAAATTAAAGAAAAAAACATAGGAGGGATCCCATCGAACGTCAAAACATAGTTCCACTAAGAGTTTTCAGTTGACATGATACCACTGATCCATGAAACATAGATCCTTCTATGCGTCCACAATGCATTTAAGGTTAGATATGCATAACTTGAAATCTAGTAACTAACTCAAAACCGCTTCTTCTCATAGGAAATCAAGCCATGAACACCACCCTCAACCTGAGCAGCACCGGTGCGCGTCTGCAAATTAAACAAAAGATACATTTTCGGTTACTTTGAAATACATGGAATGTTCCTAGCAATATAGACTAAAGCAAAATTTTTGGGATGTAATACAATGTGTAGCAATAATGAATAGGTTGCACATATTTTATACCTCAACTTTCTCCCTCAAGGAGAGTCAACAGCTTTTGCAATAACAAAATACAGTGATAACCATTTTTGGAAATTTTGAGGTTGGCAAAACTAGAAGTTTAAATGCATAGTTTTATTCATGGGCCTCACTATTGACCTGGGGTAATATACACCTTACAACCTTGCAAGCATCATCTCATTATAGTTGTATAGGAGTTTCTAAATTCAAGCATTCATGCACTATTTAAAAATCCTGAAATAATACACTAAAATGCCACCTTCTCGTGAGCGGTGTTGCATTCATCCACTTATAAAATGACCATAATCAAAAGAATAGAAAACCTGAAACAACTGCAATATACGCATGTATGGATTGCATTTTATGTTTCGTTGTTTAAGTGAATGTGTGCCTTGATTAGATAGGAATAGCTTACTAATTAACAATGCTAAACACTGCCGATTTAATAACAAAATGACAAATTTCGTATCCCAAGAGAATGCTTGTTCTGAAAAATACAATGGAACACGAAGATAGTGCTACTGTGCATTCCTATTATAATACTCCTTTACGTAGAGCTAACTAAGGTGAAATGTGGTTACTTTGAGGTTTAACTTTATATAACCATGGTTAAATAATGTTAAGAACTAATTAATGTGGAGGGGTATTTAGAAAAAGGATATTGCCATCAAATATAGGCATTATAGAAATATAATTTGCCTCACATTTATTGTCACAACAATCATCTTTATGAAACAATCAATATTTTGTTTAGAAAATCTTCCGCAAAATCACATAATCAATCTTTTGTCGAAGCGTTTCGAACCAACCAGTGTGGTTCATCGTCAGGACAAGTTGAAGGACTGATCTGGCTAAGCTTGATTAAATAGAGTGTGCAGAGATCCCAACGGTTATATTGCAACGGCTAATTTTGACTTAGTCAAACTAATAATTTTTATTATTAACCGAAACCTACTATTATTAGTTAATTGAATATAATAAATATAATGTTTAAATATAATGATCATTATATTTATTAAAAATCTATATTTATTATTATTCTTAAATTAATTAATTCCAAATAAATAGTATTAAAATACTATTAATCTTTAGAATTTAGTTACAATGGTAATTGGTATTTAAAAATTGTTTATACCTAAGGATCCAATGGTAAAGATATAATAGTTAATCAATTATGGTAAATTCATAATGGGAAACTACCTATAATGGTCATTAATAAATTATATTAATATTCCCAAATTATTTAACTCTAAATGGTAATAAATTACTATTGTTTTTAGAATCAAGTTATAATAGGTAAAAGTTTAAACCAAAAAATCATTTTAATTTAAAAAAATTTTAATTGTAAAGGCCCATTCGAAATTAAATTAATAAGTACTAACCACTAATCTATATTTTCTTAATAATTTATAGTTCTAATAATATTAAAAAACAATAAATAGTATTTTAGTTAAATTAATATTCCTAGAATGTAGTTTACCTAAGGTAAATGCCCTAATTAACATACATGTTTATTAATAATAGTATATTCATTAACCTAATATTATTGGTATACCATATACTTTTCTAATAACTTCTTGTTTATCATTTAACCTTAAGGGTCATTAGGTAAAATTGGATTACCTCTTATCATTAATTATATTCAATAATTTATCAATAATAATTTACTAAAATTCTTATTAGAATTAATTATGTTATTAGTTATTAATCTTATTACTTATAAGGTTTAGAAAAGGAAGGCCTTTATTAATTCAATATAAGGAAATCAGTTAAAAGTAAAAATCAATGAAACAATCTAATCTAATTTAAAATACCCCTTGGAATAAGGTTAATACTAACAAACTAAAACCTCAAGCACTCCAGATTAATAAGGCAACCCGCCAAACCCAGAACTTGAGGAGAGAGAAGACAGAAACCCTAAGAAGGAACAAAGAGGGAAGGGTGGAGGCTAGGAAGACAACGCTGGGACCCAGCAACTGCTAATCTTCCAGCCATCATCCCTATTTTATTCATCAATTTATCTATCTATTTATATATCAATATTAGTCTCAAGATATATCCGAGAAGTGACCCACCCTATAAATGTGCTAGAATAACCATTAGCATTGTTTCAATTGGCATCAAATATTAATCTTGAAACATTGTGATTCTGCTGAATTTATTTTTAATCTCCTAATCTTTTGTTTGGTTTTAGAACAAAGAAAATTATCACGGACACCTCAAGGTACATCTATGTATAAATTTTTAGACCATCTGAAGATACTTTACCAGAGGTTAATTTTTCTCATCAATTTTTGAGTTACTTCCATTAACCTAAATTTGATAGATCAAAATTTTCTTGTGACTAAGTTTGATTCTAATCATTAAGATGTTTTGTATTGATAACTTTAAGACATGGTAATTATGACATGAACAACACATATTTCATTTACATGGGACAAAGAAGGAATATGCTCATTATCTCGGACAAGTTATTGTATGTCAATTTGGGAGAAAAAGGAACAAAACAATACAATTTTCACATCCCTTGTATTGAGCACGTGTCATATCACTGTTTACATGATTCTGAATTTTTCAGGAGTGAATATCATAGAAGCAATTCAAGCAGGTGACCTCAACTTGAGACTCATTCAATATCAAAAGCAACTTGGAGCACTCTAGCGGACAAGATTGTTCCAAAACACATAAAAAATATGTCCCAAAACATAGGTCAAAACGAATTTTGCTTGAGCTATAAAAGATGGACAAATAATTGGATACACTACCCATAGATGTCCAATAAATAAATAAATAAAGTCTACACTTATCCCAATATGTATCTGAGAAAACTGATTCGAGGATCACATGGAAGAAGAAAATATAGAGAAGATGTATGTGAACATACTAAGATCGTTATACCTATTGACATCAATTTAGAAGAAAATTATCAGCAAGTTGTAATCAATTACGAGATGACCCTTTTTAGAGTAGGAAGTGCAAGGGGTGTCATCTCAAACCCAACAGCGAATCACAATATTTATTTCACGTGGAGTTTAGGAGCCATTACAAACAATGAGGCAGAAACTTTGATGGCATATAATGGGATCAAACAACTCATGGAAATCAATGGTACTGACATTATCATAATTGGTGATTCCACTGTAATCATAGAGGTATCAAGTCAAGGGATTTCTCTCTCCTTTCCCCCTTTAGGTCACCTCTATTATAAATTGAACCTTTTCATGCATGTCTTTGGCTCAATTCAGTACTTCCAGGTAAAGCAAAATTTCAATTCATATAATAAGGAAAAAGGCAATAAAAGGGTCCTAGAAAGGCCGGGGGTTATAAAAAATTGAGGGAATAGAACATCCATTATCTCTCATACTCCATGCCAAATATTTAACCGAAGAAGCTCTCCAATATCTCTCATGGTCCATGACAAGGAGTTTAACCGGAGAAGCTTTGAGGTGATTAAAGAGTGTCATGTGAGGTTCACATCACAATTGAGTAGAGGGAGTCGGCGCAGCATCTCCTTGTCACTGCTCCACATGGAGGCCCATTGTTCCTCCTCTTAATGCACGTAGAAGTTAATGGTTATTAGATTGAAGTCAACATGTCTCAAGACTCTTCCTTCCTCAACCATTTCACAGCCTATGCGAAACAGTCCCTCCCAACATAGGAGCAATTACTCTTGCAGATCATCATATCTTCGCTTCACCAAGCTGGAGGGATCTGTTCATGAAGATATCACTTTTCATTAGAATTCAATTGATGACTTATTGAATCTGTCCAAATTTCTCAAACGTGAGAGGAGGTTCTTTCCCCCAAATGCAGGTTTTGGCTCTACTCTACGACCCATAGGAAAATTGGCAGGCGATGGCAAAGTATGCATATTATCCGGCTTTTATGGGGATGTCAAGGAAGTTGGAGGAACCACAAAGAAAAATACAACAACCGTCAAAGCCATGCAATTTAAATTTGCAGAGGCATAGAGAAAATAGAGGCCTAGAGGGAATATGCACATGCGAGATTGCATGAAGACAAAAGAACATGGATAATATTTACAAGGATGTTATCAAGCACATTTTAGGTTGAGAGTCTAGGAAAATGACTACAAGGGTACTCTCGACTCTTTGAAGCAAGATAAATAAGCTGCAGTCTTGCTATTGTTTAATAATTGTTAAGTTGCATGCCAACTTTGTTGACCTCCTATCTGCTATCTTTGGGATTGCTCCAAAAGTGTTTACACCATGCTAGGCCTGCCTTCATTTGATGTTGGAGCGATGTGAAATCCTAGCCCCTTCGGTGTATCTTCGAGCTTTTGGTTGATGAAATCTGGAAAGCATTTTATATGTGATTGCTTGACCTTGGACATAGTGTTAGACATGGCACAATCCTTGATGAGGTGATTAGTTTATGTGGCATTGATATCTTCTACATAACATGCATGTTGAGGAAGATGGTTGCTTGCATGGGTGTTGCATCTACCTTGGAGGAGTGATAGGCACAAGGAGGTAGGGTCCAACCCCCTAGAGACAGCATTATTATCCGCCTAGAGACACATGAGACCACTTTTGTGCCCCAAAGACAAAATTGGGATCCACAAAGGCATAATGACAAAGGTCTAGGGTCCAACCCCCAGAGGATAATTTTAGAGGGCTTCTACACACTTCATGGCACCCCTACCCCTCAATGTCAACCCTAGAAGGGCCTACACATGTATGACATCATCATTTATCACTCATATGACTCACACATGTGGGAAAGAGTTGGTTTATTTCATTGGCTACTAAGTTAGCTTGTGACCTAGATTGTTACTTACCCATTATTTTATTATTTTCAAGGAATAATATGCTAAATTAGGATTTTGATTCCTCGTATATGTAGAAGAACCTTTCATTCTTGTAAATCATCATCACACAATTGGAGATTTCGGCCTCTATCTCTCTAGAGAAATTTCGGCCCTTTTTTCTTGTGCTAGAGATTGGATCTATAAATGCACTTTGATATTTGTAGTTGACTTTGGTTATCATTGGAGCTTATCTTCAGAGAAATGGATAGAATCTTTGCATGTTATCTTGTAAGTGTACCTAATTGTTGAATATCTATTTTCTTCATGTCTAATGTATGGAATAATGTTGATTCTAGGTTATGTTATTTGTGCCCTAATTTGTTGAAGATATACTTAATTACTCATATAACATGTGAATGAGTTGTCCTAATGGTGAACTCCTTGTAGCTCTCCCATGAAAAATCCATTATCCATTGCATAGGTAATTGTTGAAATTTTGGTTGTTAGGGCATCAAAATCTCGACCTCCTTGGAAACTTTTTGGTTGACTTATCACATTATAGACTCCACTCACCCAAGAATAATGCACTTGCCCTCATTTGTTGGTTATCACTCTAACTTTTATCCATAAATTTCCTCTTTTCTCTTTGCCCTAATTCTGCCTCTTCAAGGATAAGCTCATAAACCATGGCTTGGTGCGAATCCCTAAGCAAGGAGTATTTTGGTGGTTGGAGAGCCTAAACATCAAGAGGGTATTTGCTACAAAATCTCTCCTTTTGGTGGGCATCCACTTCAATTTCATCCATAAATTTCTTTGACCTAGTTGTTTGCCCTAAGGTAAACCCTAGCTTGTGTCGCTTCAACCTAGAGGCTTTCTTGAGGGTTTCATGTGCCTTGGCTTTATTGAAAATCATTATTGGAAACCCTTTCTCTTGCATCTTAGCCCTGGGTCTCACCAACACTCAACCTATCTATCAAACCCTAGGCTCTAGATCACCCTTCATAGGTCTCTCTAAGGAAAGCATATTGTCTCCTCTTGGAGCCTTGGGCCATCAAATTGAGTCTTTCAATTGTAGATTATTTGTGTCATCTCATACCCTAACCATAGAATATCAATTAAGTGATTTGCACACATATCAGGACTCCTCGCATCAGTGAAAATCCGTAAAGAACAGGGGGTTTAGCTGTGGTGAAAGTGGGCCACTACTCCATTGTTGTCCCTTGGTCTAGTTTAAGCCTTGTAGGGTTCCCTCTCCAAGGCCTGCTAGATTTTGTGGCAACATAGAGCACACCACTTGAAAAGCTTGCTTTGACATGCATACACTTTAGATATAGAGTGCTTCACTAAAAGAGCTTATCTTGACATCACATTAGGTTGCTTCTATGTTGATTTTCCAATGTCAACTCTAACTTAAATTCCGAGAAAATTATTTTATGCCCGGAAAAATATATTCACCCCAGTAAATTATTTTATGAAAAAATGTCGAATAAATACATTAGCATTTTAACTTATAAATATTTGCAACAGAAACAAGTGGAAAATCAATTGCAAACAACAAAAAATTTTGCCCTCCAATTTATCCTTCATTAAATTTCTCAAAAACATAAGGGATCCCTTAATAAGGAAAATAGCCCTTAGAGAAATACAAAAATTATACGACAAAATGGAACTTGGAAATTTCAATCCCCTTGAAGTTTTGACCCTATAAAAACTCAACCTCCTGGAAATTTTTAACCTTAGAAAAATCAACTTCTCTAGCTTACAATTCATCCTCCTCTCTCATAGCCCTATACGTCATGCACACTAGAAGAATAACCCACCCTTCACCTAGGCCGTACGGCCCCCTGTGCAACCCTCCAAGGTGAGTTTCAACTTCCCTACAAATTCAGCGTCCTCTCTCCAATATCTTAGTGCCTTCAAAATTATCTCACGAGAATCTCCTTTTTGCACTTCATCCTTTTCTTTAGCCTTTAATCTCTTAGTCCACTAGA
Source organism: Pinus tabuliformis (assembly GCA_031772625.1). Classification (NCBI taxonomy): domain Eukaryota; kingdom Viridiplantae; phylum Streptophyta; class Pinopsida; order Pinales; family Pinaceae; genus Pinus; species Pinus tabuliformis. The sequence continues at coordinate 550,435,146 of CM062819.1, forward strand.
TAAAATCTCTCTCTCAATGATTCAATGTGTATTTTTTCTCCCTCAAAGTCTCTTTTATAATTATCATTGAGACAAAACCCTAACCCTTAATCTCCAAAGTGATGGATAACTAGGATCAAATCCTAACCAACTTAGATCAACAGTAGATATTAGATCTAATTCTTGAAAGTGATTAAATGACTTTTCCTTAGAAAACTTTAGCTCAATAGCCACCATTGATTAAATAAGTTAATTAATGTGTTTTTCCTAAGTTAGATATAGGAAAGAAATCATAAAAGTCACTTACTCAACACAAGCAAGTTCCTAGAGAGTCTTGGACCACTCCTAGACGTTTGACACCTAGCCTGTGTGGAAGTACCTATCTACCACTATATCATCAATACTTCCTCCTAGTGAGGAAGGCATTTCGCACCACCCCCAACTTGTCCCTATAAAAGACAAACTTCCCCTTCACTAGAGGCTTGGTGAGAATGTTTGCAACTTGCTCATCTATGGAGTTATGCAAGAGCTTCACAACTCCCCTCCAAACCCTATGTCTGATGAAGTGATATGTGATCTGTATATGCTTCAACTTGTCATGAAACATTGGATTCTCCGAGAGTTTAATGCAACTTTGATTATCTCAGTGAATCATTGTAAGATCCAATTTGAAACCAAAAACCATGTGAGCACCTTGCAAAGCCAAATGGCCTCACAACTTGCCAAATTGATTGCCATGTACTCGGCCTCTACTAAACTGAGTGCCACAAAAGATTACTTCTTGTTAAACCACGAGATCACTGTTGACCCCAAGTTGAAACAACGTCCTAAGGTGTTGTTCTTATTCACTGCACTCCCAACCTAATCTGAGTCTATATAGCCCTGCAACTACACTCCACCACTTCTAACATACCTCAACCCATACCCCATTGTACCTCGTAAATACCTGATCACATGCTTCGCTACAACCTAATGCACCCTCCTCGAATCCACCATAAATTGCCTCAAGGTATTCACAACAAAGCATATATTTGTCCTAGTGTTGACTAGATACATCAAGGAACAAATCAGTTTTTTGTACAGTGTGGGATCCACCAACTCTAACTCAGAAGCATTCAGCTTCTTCAAGTTAGTAATCATGGGTGTAGACATAGGCCTACAATCCACCTTTCCAAATCTCAAGATATCAATTGCATATTTTCCATGTCTCTAGAAAATCCACTTGTCTACTACCACACCTCTAATCCCATAAAATAATGCATCATGTTGATGTCCTTCATCTTGAACTCCAAAGCAAGATCTCACTTGCACATCTCTATGAGCTTCTTTGACTCTGTGAAAAAGGCCATCCACATAAAGAACTAAGATGAGTGGACCATCAACAACAAGTATATAGCACAGGTAGGGATCCCCCTTGCTCTTGGTGAAGCCCATGCCTAGCAGATACCCATCAATCCTCAAGTACCATGCTCTCGCTACCTCCTTGAGTCCATAGTGCTTTCTTCAACCTACATACATAAGAATATTTCCCATGCACCTCAAAACCTAGAGGCTACTCAATGTACACCTCCTCAATTACTCCATTGAGGAAGGTTGTCTTCAAATCCATCTAATGTATCCTCCACCCCATCTTTGAAGCAATATATATAACAACCCTGATAGAAGTATACCTAGCAACTAGAGCAAATGTCTCCTCATAATCCACTCCCTCCTTCTAGGAAAACCCTATCACAAAGTACCTCACCTTGTACTTTTCAAATCTACCAGTCACAGCATGCTTAATCTTTTAGATCCATCTAGAGCTAGCCACATATTTGCCTTCTAGCCTAGGCACAATGTCCCACACATCATTCTTCATGATGGAGGCATACTCCACCATAGCATACCTCCAAATCTATTAGTTTGCAACCTCCTCAAAACAACAAGGCTCAGAATAATCAATGTCATTCAAAAGTGCCATAGAACTAGAAAAATTATATGATAGTTTGCTCTTCCTAAACGTCTTCCTAAGAGCCTCCACATGCTCCTGAGCATCTCTCAATGTCTAATGAAGCTATCTCAACCTCCTCCCGATAAAACTGGAAGGAGGCTCCAACTCCTCCTCCTGATCTAAAGATTGAGTCACAACTGCTACTAGTGTTGGTTTCTCCTACACAATACATAGGCATGATATATGTATTAGTAACTTGGAGCATATGTCCTAAATGTATAACAATGAGCCTGTAGAACAACAATGACAGGTACCCTTGGTGACAATGATGAAAATAACCTTGTATGACAGAGATCTTTGGAGTAGCAATAACTTTGACAGTGATCTTTGGTATGGCAATAGCTTTGACATATGGCTATGACGAGTGTCCTTCGATGACTATAATATCATACTCTTGTTGACGTTGATTTTGATGATAATAATAACATACCCTAGTTGACAGTAACCCCATATATGTTAGTGAACTTAATACAATGACTTTGATACAAGACATTTATCCATATGTATGGTAGTGATCTTGTATGGCAATAGCCTTGTTGTGTGGCAGAGATCATGATGAATGACATGGCAAAGATAGCAAAGACCTTGATGAACGACATGGCAAAGATAGCAAAGACCTTGATGAACGACATATCAGTGACCTTGATCTTCATAACAGTGATCTTCATATTGTATGTGACAGTGATATGATAGTAGCTCTCTTGGACTTGATTGATTATCGGAGATAAGATCGTTCAATTCACAAACGTAGTTGTGAATTGACTTGGGTTGGCCCTAGGAGGCCCGATGTGATTAATTATCTCATTCTTATTGTACTTTGTATCTCAGCTGAACATTTGATGAATATCTAATAGAAGAAGAATCTAGTTGGGTTTTCCCCTTGTGGGATTTTGCCCTAGTCTTTGACCTAAATCCCGATGTTTTTATTATGTATGCCTTTCTTTTGTTGTTCTTTACTGTTTCGTTGCATTGTTGATGTTTATTTTTCTCTCTATATAATTGTTGATGATGATATGATATGATGGGATGAATGTAATGTGAAAATGTTGAAAAAGTTTATAAATGTAATTATCTATAGCATATAACAATCTACCTCTAAAATTAACATGGTATGAGATGTGGGCTGAAGAAAAAGTCATTGAGATCACCCTCATGAAAACACCTATGATGAAGTTCATGATCAAAGCAAAGTGAAAGGGATGAAGATGGCAGAGACCTAAAAGAATGCTAGGGTTTGAAGGAAACCCTAGGGAGTCGTTTCTCTTGCGAATGGAAGCTAGGATTTGGGAGAAACCCTAGGAGTGGCCTTGATATGGAAAGGGCTTGGTATGATTTCAAAATTTCTTCATATGATATGATCAATGAGAAGATTATTTGGGACATATTTAGAGAAACCCTAAGTGAGGATAGCATTGACATATGGTTGATGGACTATGGTGACTCATGGAGGCAGGATCAAGAGGGAGCAAATAGCTTGCTACAATCCTCATGAAAGATAAGTACTTTACAAGACTTATGTTATTTTCTGCTCTTGTTTAGATTTATTGTTTTAGGTTATTATTCATTCTTCCTACATGAATACCAAAATGATTATTTCATTGACTCGTTGAATGAGGATGTGAACAAGGAAAGCAAATCCTTCTTAAGGATCATCATGATGTAGAGCATTGCAGGAAGAGTTGGCTCTCAGAGGGAGCTGGTGCAGGAAAATGAAGGAGCCACTCTCATATTTAGAGAAGAAATAAAGGCATGTCAAGTACACTTTCATTATGTTTATTTATTTTGCTATTATTGCTCTTGCTCTTGTCCTAGGGTCAGCAAGCATCGCGGGTAGATGTAAATCGAGATTGAGAAGAATGTAGAACCATCCCATGATTAGAGTGGCACTTGAAAAATGGACAAGAGCTCAAACCTTGAAGGAATGATCCCAGGTTGATATCTATGTTTGAAGAAGCTTCCTATTCAAAGGGAGTAGAGTGTCAGGTTGAATGTACCAATCTGATGAGATGATGCGAGGATCATTCTAGTTGTCAAGATGTTGTAGTGCCTAATGCTTCTGTGATACTAAACAAGGATAAGGAATATGCTCTAAATAGGAGAGGGCTAGGATGAGAACTTGGCTCCCGTTGTCAAATGCACTATTATCAAATGTATGTGAATTTGGCTTCCTTCATGATGTTATTAAGGAAGAAGCATAGTTGGAGCTACCTAAAGGCTTTGAGGCACACAAGATGAGATTCATGACTACTAATTGAAGAAAGACCCATATGGACCCAAGCTAGTCCCCTGAACCTGGCATGATTGAATTGATGGACACCTGATGCAGACCCCGACCTCTCTTCAAGGTTGAAGGTATGTCTATGATATTTGGTCATTTATGCTGACAATTTATTTATGACAAGATCAGATCATCTTCAAGTTCAGTGATAGAGGGAGTTGACCTTTGAGCCCAAACAGTGTAACAGAAGGATGACTTCCTTGTTAAGTATGTTGTTAGAGACTTGGTTTGATGGATTACACTGAAGCAGTTGTGAGAGACTTTTCTTCAGTTTCAAATTTGATGGATCCCATGATGAGCTAAAGCCTAATAGTCAGATGGATCCTTGCTTTGCATTATGTACTCTAAGCCAAATAGAGCCTGGACATGTATATTGGGTTGTTGCTAAATATATGTTGAGATATCTACATGAAACTAATAATCATGGACTAAGACACACTGTCGGAAACTTAATGGATACACAAATGATAACTGAGACTGAAAATGTTGTTGACAAGAAAAGCACATATGGGTGTTGTTACTAGCTTGAGACCTGCCATGAATTCTTGGATGAGCTGGAAACAGAAGTATGTTGCTTAAAGGATAGCTAAGGCAGTGTGGTTAAGAAAGCTCTTTGAAGAGCTATTTAAGCATGTGTTGGGCACGACTGTGATATATTGCGATATTAAGAGTAGGATATGGCTTTCAGAGAATCCTGTGTTTTATGATCGGTCCAAGCACTTCAAGATTCAATATGGTGCAGAGGGAGCAGTGAGGCTTCGAAATTGATTTGTTGTGGAATTGAAGCAGTAAGGCTTCAACAGATGAGCATAGAATAGATTGGTCTTCAAAGAATAGCTTGGACTCATGGATGTGACCCTCCCGGGTAAGGGTCACTATTGATCGAGAATGTTGAGCTATGCTCTTCCCCCCTGTTTGAGCTCCCAAGGAAAGGAATTGAGTTGGACAGCTCCTAGGGTTGAGGGAAATCTGTGTTGATTTGTGGCAGCATCGGATGTGCTCTAGGCCTCAAATTTTGCAGGGATGCTTGGGCACATGTATTCCAAAGAACCCAGAAAGCATTTTGGGAAATTCCACCCAAAAGCAATTTTATTAAAATAATTAATATTTTTTAATGGGACCCTAAGTCTAAACTTAGGAAATTAAAAATATTAATGGGTATTAATCTAATTGTGGGTGTAACTTCTAGAAGAAGACGAGGATCAAGCTAAAATGATCTTAGCCATTGATTAGCTTTTAATTTGGGTCGTTGAATGTCAACGAGAAGATTATTTAAGGAAGCTTGAGGGTCATTTGGAAAACACACCGAGAGATCAAGAGATCGAATTTCTGAAGTGAGAAGTTCTCAGGAGGAAATTTTGATCGAGTAGATTTCTTGCAGAGAGGGGCAGTGAGTATCCGGAAGAAGGAAGTTTTCCTGGGCCGGAGAGTACAAGGCAAAGAGAGGGCAGAACAACGTCCAGAGAGAGGCAGACACTGGCCCACGCAGAGCTGACGTAGTGGCAGTGCAGGCCTTAGAGGGAAATCGAATTCCTGCTGAGGAAATCGAGTTTCAGTAGCCAGGAGCCGAGGTGTGAGACCGGGAGGCAGAGATTCAGATTTTCCAGCTAGCAGAGGGTCCAGAGAAGGAGCAGTGTGATACCCAACAGGGGTGACACAGGAACTGCGTGGGAGTGACACAGGAACTGCGCAGAGGCTCCAGTTCAACGTGATCAGACTCAAATTTTCCCAGTGACAGGGTGAGAGCACTTCACAATTCGTTTTGTCTAGTTTCTCTCTATATCGGATTGCTAGTTGAGCATCCAAGAATTGTACTCAGATTTACTACTGCATAATACTAAAACCCTCAGATCTACTGCATCGGTTTTCCCGCATTGGATTTTCTAGGGACCTTTGTCTAAAAAATAACAGTGTCATTTGTGTTGTACTTTCTTTCTTGCTCAGTCTCTTGTTTCCGCATAATATTTAATTAGGTGAAGGTTGCGGTGTATGTATTATGATATTTGCCGTAGGAAACTGCAAGTAATTTGTTTAAAGGAATTTAACAAATAGGAGTAATATCATCAGTTGTTGCAGTAGGAATTTCAGTTGTGGAATTTTCACATGGTATCAGAGTTGTAGGTGGAACAAGAAGAGCAGTGCGAGAGAACCCAGTGCTGAGCAAAAAGAGGGAGATCGAAAAGTTGCAGGAGGTAGCAGTTCAAAACCCCAGGGGGTTTGCAGAGTTCTTAGCCGGAGGGCCGAAATTTCGAGGCAATCTCTCTCTGAGTGAGTCGACGGAGAGGACTCCCAGTTCGAATTTTTGTCGGAGCAGAGGGAGCAACGTTGAAGCCTTAACATGAGGAGATCTGGTGGGACGCAGATTTTTCTGCAGGCAGTTTTCTGGGCAGAAAATCGTCAAAAGAGAGGAGAAGCACGGTTGAGGGAATTTCTTCCTCAGAGAATTCCTAGCCAAGGAATTCAAATTCTCTAGAGTTGAGCAACAACAAGGGGCATCAATTTACTAGCTCCAACAGGGAGTGTGTAAACAAGCCCAGCAACAGCGAAGAGGGAAGAGGAGATTTTTGACATTTGTGGCAAAAATGTCAACCAGTGGGTTGAGGGATCACGACAAGTTGGACGGAGCATCCAACTATGTCATCTGGATGGCTAGAATGTCATTCCTTTTAGATGAGCATGTCCTCAAGACATATGTCGACAGCGTGGTGGTTGTTCCTACAGATCTAGATCGTTGAAGAAGTACCAAACAGAAATGGCGAAGGCCGAGAGGATGATCCTGGTTGGAGTAACGGATATCATGGTTTGTCACGTCGCTAACAGAGGGATTGCTAAGGAGATGTGGGATGCCTTGGCTACGTTATATCAGGGATATTCCAAGCAGCGGAAGGTGTACTTGAAGCAGACGCTAAGATCTGCTCAGATGTAGAAGGGGGAGCATGTGGACCCGTGATGAATTGTCTGCTGCGGGGCATACACCTCAAGATTCAGAGTTGGTTAGACTTGCCCTCAATTCTGTCCCAGATGAGTGGCAAGTCTTTGTCGAGAGTATCTTGGGCACAGCAGCATTGCCGAATTGGGATGAGATGTGGGCAGCTCTAAAACAAAAAGAGCTGAGGAGAGACTTAGTCAAGTTTAAACTTGACGGAAGCAGCAGCAGTGGGTCGAAACCTAAGGATGAGGAGGATAATGCAGCCCTTGCATCAAAGGGACAGCAGGAGCAGCAGAGACATAAGAAGGACGTCTCGAAGATCAAGTGTTTCAGGTGTGGTGAAATGTCACTACAGAGGAGTTCGCCATGACAGCCGAGATAACTCCAGGAGGGAAGTGGGTTGATTTGGAGTTGTAGTTCGAAAGAGCTACAGATGGGCAGGATCCTTGAGGATTCCACCTCTCGAATCATTTCCTTGCTACGAGAGCCCAGATCAAAAGTAGCAAGGTGGACTAGTGTCGGATGCTACCGAGGAGTGTCGGGGAGACAGTCGTAGGGGCTAGGAGCGTCAGAGACTGAACAGCACAAAGCAGAGTTGGCAACAATGCAGATGGCACAGAGCAAAGGTCAGCAGCAACGCAATAGATTCAGAGGGTCAGTGCAGAGACTAGCAGTAGTCAGGCTCCAGCATTCACGTGGTATCATATTGAACACAGTTAGTTCAGTAATTTTGGATGTTTTTCCATTGCTGATAGAGTAGCAGCAACAGTTTGCAGTGCAGTGGCAGTTGGCAGTGGCAGTGCTAGCAGCAACACAGATGCAACACTTGAGAGGGAGTTGTAGTACGGATGCAGTGTTGACAGTGGCAGTGTCAGCAACAGTACAGTTGCAGTAGCAGCGTAGTAGTTGGTGGACAGCATGTCAGACATCAACAACGCAGAGGACGATGCTTCAGAGTCAAAGCAGTATGCAGCAGCGTATATTGTTAGAGCACATTCCTCGCTAAGAGGGAGTGTTGATTTGGGGTAGCATCGGATGTGCTCTAGGCCTCAAATTTTGCAAGGAGGCTTGGGCACATGTATTCCAAAGAACCCAGAAAGCGTTTTGGGAAATTCCAACCAGAAGCAATTTTATTAAAAAAAATTAATATTTTTTAACGGGACCCTAAGTCTAAACTTCAGAAATTAAAAATATTAAAGGGTATTAATTTAATTGTGGGTGTAACTTCTAGAAGAAGACAAGGATCAAGCTAAAATGATCGTAGCCATTGATTAGCTTTTAATCTATGGCCGTTGAATGTCAACGAGAAGATTATTTACAAAATCTTGAGGGTCATTTAGAAAACACAACGAGAGATCAAGAGATCGAATTTCTGAAGTGAGAAGTTCTCAGGAGGAAATTATGATCGAGTAGATTTCTTACAAAGAGGGGCAGTGAGTATCCAAAAGAAGGAAGTTTTCCTGGGCCAGAGAGTACGAGACAAAGAGAGGGAAAAATGACGTCCAGAGAGAGGTAAACGTTGGCCCACGCAGAGCTGAGGCAATGGTAGCGCAGGCCTTTGAGGGAAATCAAATTCCTGCTGAGGAAATCGAGTTTAAGTAGCCAAGAGTCGGAGTGTGAGACTGGGAGGAAGAGATTCAGATTTTCCAACCAGCAGAGGGTCCAAAGAAGGAGCAACGTGATACCCAGCAGGGGTGACGCAGGAACTGCGTGGGAGTGACACAATTTTGCGCAAAGGGTACACAAAGGCTCTAGTTCAACGTGATTAGACTCAGATTTTCCCAGTGACAGGGTGAGAGCACTTCACCGTTCGTTTTGTCCAATTTCTCTCTGTATCGGATTGCTAGTTGAACATCCAATAATTGTACTTAGATTTACTACTGCATAATAATAAAACCCTCAAATCTATTGCACCGGTTTTCCCGCATTAGGTTTTTCCAAGGATATTTTTCTAAAAAATAACGGTGCCATTTGTGTTGTATTTTCTTTCTTGCTCAACCTCCTGCTTCCCCATAATATTTAATTAAGTGAAGGTTGCAGTGTATGTATTACGCTATTTGTCGTAGAAAACTGCAAGTAGTTTGTTTAAAGGAATTTAACAAATAGGAATAATATCATCAATTGTTGAGGTAGGGATTTCGGTTGTGGAATTTTCACTGTGGAATTTTCACAAGTTGGGTATCCTCCCCTACCATATGTTTGGGACTTGATAGAGTATATCCTAGTTTGCATCCTACCCACAAGTTGGGCTTGTCGGGATTGCCACCCATCTGGCCAATGGGTGAGGAGAGACTTGGAAGTGTGTGATATTTACCTTTGGTAAGTTGGGTATCCTCCTCAAGTTAAAGGATGCAAGTGTTTTACCACTTGACTCTTGAGGGTCAAGGTGGGAAGATCAACAAACAATAGGATGTGTGATCCTTGTCAATGATGGCAAGTTGGGTATCCTACCTATGGTCGAACAATAAGATAGACTGTGATCCTTACCTCATCTAATGATGGCAAGTTAGCTATCCTACCTATTGTCGATCGGATATATAGGGTGGTATATTAATCTCCACTATTGTCCGTGGATATAGGGTGGTAGTCGAAGCTCCCCTGTGATGATTCTTCTTCTTTAGATCAAGACATCATTGTTTAGTTGATGATTAGAGGAAACAAGTTTAGACGAAATGTGATGGATGTCTTGTTGATGCAATTGAAATAACGATCATGAAACATGACTTGGAAACTAGTAGGGTTTGGAGAATCTAATCAATCTCCCCTACCGTCACTTGTGGATTATTCTTCCTCTACAGGATGAGATGAGATGAGAGAGACGAGATGAGCTAACATGTACATCCGAGACGAAATTTATGATGCAGATGAAAATTCCTCCCTAGCCGAGAGGGAGTGTTGAAATTGGGGCAGCTATGGGACGAATTTCCCCATAAGAAACCCTACTACCCCAAAGAAGCCCATCTTGCCCTAAGAAGGAAAAGTTAACTAAATAAAAGAAATATTATTATTAATGGGCATGGCTTTCCTAATTGATGTGTCATATTTATGTGGGCAAGCAATGGTAAATATATGTAAAGAGAAATTAAATTTGAATGCAAAGAATTTCCCTCCTACGTCGACTCCAATATTAAAGGATCACTTCCACCATCAAACACATATATAAGAATATTGTATGGCTCATTCTATTCACATTCAGTGAGTCGCATCTATTGATCTGCTTTTGTGGTTCGAGTATATATATATATATATATGTAGCTCGTTCATCGTTTGGTTCGTTTTCTATAACTCAGATGCCCGCGTATATATTTGTGGCTCGTTTGTGTGACATCGCATTTATATATTGTGGCTCGTGGTTCGACTCTGTTAAAATTGGCAACTAGGGCCAAACTCCATGTGGGTCATCTTATTTAAGGCAGCTGATATTTTTCTTGGATCCCTCTCATCGAGAGGTGTAGGATTGATCTAAAGATCATCCGATTCCGATAAGTATTCATGGAGTTATGAATTTATTTGCGTTATAAGAGGTCGGCCAGCAACCAAATAAACCCCACATGTGCTCAACGTTTTAGTATAAATAGAGGTGGCCTTCAAGTCATTTCAACACACTTGGGATCTCTTCCTCTCTCTACTTGTCTTTGGGGTTTAGTAGGAGGAGGGATCCTAAAGAATAACGTTGCCCTGATCCAGAGGGCAGAAAGCCGGAACTACTGAAAAAGCCGAAAATGCCGAAAAAGCTGGAAAAGCCGGAACTACCGGAAAAGCCGGAATTGCCGGAAATGCCGGAATTGCCGGAAATGCCGGAAAAGCCGGAATTGCCAGAAATGCCGGAAAAGCCGGAACAGCCGGAAAGCCGGAACTGTCAGAAAAGTCGGAAAAGCCGGAACTGTCGGAAAAGCCGGAAATACCGGAAAAGTCGGAAATACCAGAAAAGTCGAAACTGCCGGAAAAGCCAAAACTGCTGGGACTGCCGGAACTGCCGGGAGCAACTGGAATTGCCAGAACTACCGGGAACAGCCATGTTCAGTTTCATTGATCCCAAATCAATGTCACAAGAGAGTGGTTTGAGACACTCTCTTGTGACATTGATCTGGAATCAATGAAACTGATTTGGGATCAGTATGAGTGGTTTGAGACACTCTCTTGTGACATTGATCTAGGATCAATGAAACTGATCTGGGATCAGAGTGAGTGGTTTAATACACTCTCTTGTGATATTGATCTGGGATCAATAAAACTGACTTCGGGTCAGTAAGAGTGATGTGACACACTCTCTTCAAATGAAACTGAATTCGGGTCAGTAGAGAATGGTATGAGACATTCTCGATCAATTCTTCTTCTTCATGGTTCAGCAGAGCAGAGCAGAGCTCAGCAGATCATAGCAGAGCAAAGCAGTGCAGGGCACTAATGGCAGGGATAGTACAGTCGGACATATGGATCAACGTATGGAGTTCTCCCTAGTTGAGAGGGAGTGTTAAAATTGGCAACTAGGACCAAACTCCATGTGAGTCATCTTATTTATAGCAGCTGATATTTTTCTTGGATCCCTCTCATCGAGAGGTGTAGGATTGATCTAAAGATCATCCGATTCCGATTCCGATAAGTATTCATGGAGTTATGAATTTATTTGTGTTATAAGACAATTCTTCAAGGTCGACCAACAACCAAATAAACCCCACATGTGCTCAACGTTTTAGTATAAATAGAGGTGGCCTTCAAGTCATTTCAACACACTTGGGATCTCTTCCTCTCTACTTGTCTTTGGGTTTTAGTAGGAGGAGAGATCCTAAGGAATAACGTTGCCCTGATCCAAAAGGCAGAAAGTCGGAACTGCCGAAAAAGCCAATACTGCCGGAAAAGCCGGAATTGCCGAAAAAACCGAAAAAACTGGAACTACCAGAAATGCCAGAACTGTCGGAACTACCGAAAAATCCAGAACTGCCGGAAAAGCCGGAACTGTCGAGACTGCCAGAACTGTCGGGAATTGCCGGAATTGCCGGGAACAGCAAGAACTACCAAAACTGTCGGGAACTGCCGATACAGCCGGAGCATCTGTCTCCGAAGGAGAGCAGCATGCAAGGGACAACTAACTAACATTGGGACAGTTGTATGGTACTTAGTAGCAAATACACCAAGCATGCAATGTTACAGCTAGCATGCAAGGGACAACTAGCATGCTAAGGACAACAAGCATGCTAAGGACAAAAAGCAAGCAAGCGACAACAAGCAAGCAAGGTGCAGCCAACACATAGGTCAAGATGGCAACATGGTGCAGCAATGGCACATAATGCAGTGCAATGATGGGTACAGTCATGATTAATGAAGCGTGATGAGATGCAACATAGTGATGATGGGTGCAACGTGGTGAGGTGCAGCAAGATGACGAAATGCAGCACAACAATAGGTGAAGGAGTCACCTTGGAGAATTAGTTGAAGCAGCATGTCTTCAACTGATCTCATGTATCATTGTCTTAGAGATGATCTATGCTCTTATCTAGATAAGTCAAAGTGTTGACTTCTGTTGTAAACGTACTATCTCTCTCTCTCTGCTGAACTATTGAAGAACATATAAGAAGAATTCATCAAAGGGTTTCCCCACATTGGGGTTTGTCCCTGGCTAGCGCCACATCTTGTGTCCTCTTGTCTTGGCTTGTCTTCTGCGATTTATGTTTATGTTCTATCTGCAATTTACTTTAATGCTGATGTGATTGCTAATCTGGAAAAGATATGGAGCTAACTGTGAAAATTGAAATAAATTGCTCTAAGCATAGAACATACCTAAAATTAACAGACTTTGACATTGCTCGTAGAGTATCTCAATAGATTGAGATAGATTCTCTGTTGATACGAGGTATTCCGACAATCGATTACCTACAAGTTAACGTTGTTGGAATAGGACAGTGGATCACACGTAGGATCAGATCTTCTCTACCTAATGAGGAGTCCATTCCGAATACACCCTCGTATTATGAGGTATATTTCATTAAGGACACAGATTGAGAAGATCGATACATAGATTGACCAAATACCACCTCTCTCAAGATCTTGCAATATACGGGAGTTACGACCGAACCTCACCAACTATATCCATGTCGGATCCTGTGACTCTATCCTTTCCTCTCTTCAAATAGTGTGGGAAAAAGGAATGCTAGAACCAAAATCGAGGAAATAAGGAGTAAGCATAGTCTAGTTAACTTAATGAGATATTCTCTACTAGACTATGCTTACTCTTACATGGTCGAGATCTCGGAGTGAGGAACCTCAAATTAAAGATCTATCAAGTCTTTATAGGATCTTAAATTGGAGCATATGTAGAACCTCTCATTGATTCCCACGACCCTACTGCCCGGTCAGTTTTCTTTTACTTCATTCCAGATTCTCCCAGCTGATATCAAATCTTAATCCTGTTGTATGAATTGAGTGTTCAATTTCATTGGGAAAAAGCCATTTCATTCTCTGGGTGGCTTGCATCAATTATGAGGCTCATATTTCCTATGATAGGGGCTCGCTTCAGTTCCGAGGCTCGCATCTCTTATGACATTGGTTCGCATATATTCTAAGGTTTGCATTATTCTTACGTGGCTAAAATATACATAGTGGCATTGTTTTATCTCTTCAGTGGCTCGCTTAATAGAGGCTCTGGCTCGCATTTCCTTGACGTTACAAAAACTCACATACATGATGGTGGCTAGCATACATAATGATGGCTCGTAGATATAATGGTGACTTGCTACAATGACTCGCGTCTACTTTACATCGGCATGGTGACTCCTTATTGTTATGATTATCGCATTATGATAGCACATCTCCAGTGGTTCGTACAGCACTATCTTCTAAGGTTCGTATAGCATCATCCTCTGTGGTTTGTTTGGCTTATCGCTTGAGCAGCTCACATTTGTAATCTCACTATGACTCGAATTAATCATCTCATTCTTATTGTACTTTGTATCTCAGTTGAACATTTGATGAAGAATCTAGTTGGGTTTCCCCCCTTGTAAGGTTTTGCCCTGGTCTCCGACTTAAATCCCAGTGTCTCTATTGTGTATGTTTTTCTTTTGTTGTTCTTTACTATTCTACTACATTGTTGATGTTTATTGTTCTCTCTATATAATTGCTAATGATGATATGATATGATGGGGTGACTGTGATGCGAAAATGTTGAAAAAGTTTATAAATGCAATTATCTACATTTGAGAACAATCTAGCTCTAAAATTAACAGTGTTGAGAGAAAAGCTAACGCAACCTAAGATGACCAAAACTAACAATGTATCCTCATACCTCACCAAGATCACTCAAGTGAGAGATGAGTTGGCAGTCGTAGGAGAAACCATCTCTGATGTGTAGATGGCTAAGTCATCCATGAGTGGTTTTTCCAAGGATTGGGATGCCTTCATTGATGGGATAGTTCCTCGTAAGCATCTTCCATATTAGGGAAGAATGTGGGATGATTTCCATCAAGAGGAGATAAGGTGAAATGCCAAGAGTGGTGTGCAACATGGTGGGGAAGATGAGAAGAATGTTGCTCTTACTGTAAAGGGCAAAGGAAAAGGTAGGGTAAAGGGAAGCGGGGGATCTGCTTTTGTAAAGGACATGAGCAAAGTGAAATTCTTTGCATGTCACAACACTAGTCACTATGCAAGCTAGAGAAGAAGAAAGAGGCACATGTAGCAGCAGTAGTAGCATTAACTAAGATTAATGACTTTGTTGAGAAATTTGAGAAAGAGTTTTATCTTATTGCCTGTATTTCGAATAGTAGTATTGTTGTGTACGAGGACATTGGGCTATGGCTAGTGGACAGAAGAGCATCCAATCAAATGACAAGGATTAGGTTAGTGTTTCACAGTGTTTCAGAGATAGATTGTAGTGTGATTATTGGGACTAGTACCACGCATGCAGTGAAGGGAGTTGGATGTGTTAGATTCCAACTAGAGTCAGGAGGACTTTTGGAGGTGACAAGGATGTTGTTTGTTCCAAGACTGACGATACACTTGCTCTCAGTGTTAACCTTGGAGGGGTATGGATATAGAGTTTTGTTTCAGGATGGACAGGTGCTTTTATGTTCAAAGGGAGCGACCTTGAATGTAGCAGTAGTGCTTGGCATCAGGCAGGGGCATTCATACAGGTTGTTGGGACAACCTGTGGGTGGATCCGAGGGGATCTTGGATTTAGGATCAGTGTTAGTGGCTGAGAGGGGGCAGGTTGCAAGGAAGAATGATAGAGGCTCATGAGTATGATGGGACTCCTTGGGGCATGGTTGGTTCTGGCAGGCTCTTAGCTTAGATTTCAAGGTAGGTAGCAGGACATGGTTCAAGTTCAGAGGGAGTAGCTACAGATGATGAAAAGGGCTTCGAGACAAATCCAGGTGGCAGAGGTGCCAGAAGTACCTCTCTCGTTAAGAGGGAGTGTTGATTTTCTGTAGCTAGGGAGGTATTTTTGCATTGGCAATGCCTAACATGAAGAAGTGACCAAGCATATTTCACTCTCTAGGCACTTTAATTATAAAGTTAGAAAGCAACTTTTTATATTTAATGATCAAAAAGTGACTTTTTATAAAGTGAGTGTGACTTTATAAAGTTGGGTTACTTAAGGGATTTAAGTGGGCCAAATGTGAAATTAAGTCATGACTGTTGATCTTGAGATGGCGAGATTTAATCTCAGCCATTGAGATCTAGGGTTGGGATTTTAGTCATTGGTGAGAAATAAAAGGAGAAAGGGAGAGTGAAGAGGCACATTTATTCTTCATGAGACTTGGAGAAGAGGAGAAAGAGAATCAAGGGAGAAGTTTACTAGAGAAGGGAAATTACAACAAGGACAACAGTAAAGACAGCAACCGAGCAACATGAATTTCAAGGAAGAGAATAGGCATGGATTTCAAGGAAAGTACATCATGATTATCGAGGCGACTAGTTTGCATTTATTGCAGAGAGAAGACATAAAATACGAGGTCATTCGAGGGTGGTTGGGCACTGTTTTTTAGGCTATTAGAGCTCAAATTTTGAGGCTCGAAATTCAAGGCAATCTGTGGGCACAAATTTCTAGGAGAAAGTTGTGTGAGTATGATTTTCTAATTGTGAAGGGCACAAAAATAAAGGCTACTAATTCAGCACATAAAAAACAACTTGGATGTGTTTAAGTTTAATGCATGAAGTGTTTGATAAAAGTCCTACAAGGGAAAATCAACTTGTAGGTGGTTTCTAAACAAAATTCACCAAAAAAATCCAAGAAAATTGGAAAGTATGGGTGCACTAGTGAAGATAAGGATGAAATACACTAAAACATTGAATTTTGTCATAAATGGGGACAAAAAAAACCTAAATTTCAAATCTATAACACCTTTGAAATAACATTGAAACCCTGATTTCAAATTTGAAAGATTAATGAGTAGCGAGATGGAGAAAAATCCACAATAGCCTTGATACCATATTAGAAATCATGAGATAGAGGATTCGTAGTGAATTCAACAAACCCTAATCCAATATACAAGTTGAAAATAGCAAACACCACAAAACACTTCAAGAGAATGCAACACAATTAGATTGAACTGATGTAGGTGCCCTTAGGCAAAGAATGATTAAGCATACTTGAATGAGATGATAGTGTAAATGGGGAATGTGATATATTTATACCATTCCTACCAGGATTAAGGCACTAGCCCCAAGGAGGAGGTTAGGTAGAACTTACCCTAAATTACATCCACGTGTAATAATAGTGTAACTACCCATTACTACCTATAGGTAAGCTCATTAAGAACCTCAACTACCTGCAAAGTAGGTTGGTATATGGCCGCAAGTGAAGATTAGCCACCATTCATCAATAGTTTGCAAAGAGAGAATGGGTGTTCATAAGATTTATGCCACAAAAACAAGTATTTTGTCAACAAACAAGGAAAGAACAAATTGGCTTCCAAGTATTATGGCCCATATGAAATTAACAACAACAAAAAAGTCGAGTAGCATATAGCTTGGAATTACCTAAAAAAAGCCACATCCATAACGTTTCTCACGTTTCATGTCTCAAAAAAGTGTTGGCATTGTTACCCACCACCTGTGGGTGACAACCATAGGAGAAATTTTTCTCCTAGATGGTCCTCAGCCGGCAGCCCCTTGTAGCCACCAGATAGCTTGATGTGCCACCATCTCTGTAGTTGGGTATTTTTGCTTACTTATCATGGACACTTTAGGCATGGATTAGTGGGGGGATTTGGCAGAAAGAATGGGCTTGGTTTGTACTCTTGTCCCCTTGTCCAATTTGGAGGTTAACCTTGTATCCTAGTCCCGTGGGATCTCTTTTATTAGCTACTAGATTTAGGAGTGCCGCTACATGGGAAATCTTGATTTTGGTTGCATGGTCCTGCTTCCCAACACCACATACATCACTCCCCTCAGCTCATTGTGACCCCTTTTCACAAATTTCCCATTTGGGTCCACATTAGTCCACTGGGTCCACAAGGAGTTAGCCTCCCACTAACCTTGTCCACACTTTGGGTCGAGCTTCGAATGATGCCCCGGAGGTTGAAGCAGCTAAAGAGAAAGTAAAAAGCATAATTTGGCCACTCTCAACAAAAAACGTACCATAAAATGCAAAAGATGGCCATGACATACAAATTTAGCATATGGGCAAAAGCCAACATGAGCTCTACCCCCTATCATCATGGTCGTCACACTTGTTCCTAGGGCCCCTATATTGGCCCCCTACATCATTGAGGAACCCATGATTGTCCCAACCCCTAGTGGGCGATGAACTACCCAATCTTAAGGGAGTAATCACTGCTATATCTTACACATCATGCTTTCATTCCCTAGAACCTCGAGCAATTATAAAAGAAAAATCAATAAAATGCATATGAAGAAGGGTGGAAAAACAAAGGTCGGGGTAACTCAAGTACCGCGATTGCTCCATCCTACACCTATACACCCCAGTGTGGGCTTTCCTCATCATAGTTACCCTTGTACCATGACATGTGGCTTGGACCTTTCCCCTGATGCCCCACTTTGTTCCATCATCATATCACATTGCATTGGCCATAGGACGGATGTACCATGGACCTGTCACTCCCTTAGAGGTTGAAACCACCAAATAGGGTCCTTGATTAACCTACCTCTTGAACTTGAAGACACCTGTACACTCTAAAGCCCATTATGAAAGGGCATGCCACCATGAAGTGCCCACATGGTTCCATGATTCGTAAGCTCATTTGCTCAATTACACTAATGATTTGTTGTCCTGGAAGGTGAGGAGTGTTAGTTTCTTTAGCATCGGATCTATTATAGCCACGAAATTTGGTGGAGAGGCTAGAATACATGAGATCTCCAAAACCCAGAAATCGTTTCTAGAAATTCCACCTAGAGATGGCTTAATTAGATTATTAACCAACTTTTGAATATTTCTTAAGTCTAAACTTGGGGAATATGGTTAATTAACCAGAAATAATTAAGTCAATGCGAGAATAATCTAGAAACTCACACGGATCGACCTCAAGATGATCATATCCCTTGATTAAGATTTAATCTTGGTCGTTGGAGTCCCAACAGAGGATTATAAGAAGTTGAAGAGCACTTGCAGAAGATACACCAGTGCAGATACTCAGTGATCAAGGCAGTTTCATTTCCTAGTGAGATAAAGCCAGTGATCGAGTAACAAGTGGCAAAGGGGCAACACAGTAGATATCCGGAGGAGTTTCCAGTTCTGGAGGAATCAGAAGGGAATGCCGAAATTATTCTCCCGGAAGTTGTGCAGGGACTGCGCAGAGCCTTAGTTTGAGCAGTTCGATTTAGCTGAGAGAAAGCTCGATTCAGTTTCCAAAAGCCAACAAAAGTTTCCAGAGTGTCAAAGAGTCACTTTCACTAGTAGGGGAAGCAGGACGGCTTGTTGTGAGAGGGTTTGTCAGCGACACATGTGGGACTCGCACAGAGGCAACACATAAGGGTCTATACTGAAGTTGCACCGCTAGCCTTTCAGAGGGAGTCAATTGCCAGAATTGCTCAGAGAGAGGGAAAAATTCGACAGTATATTTTTACCAGTATTTCTCTTGGGTAGAGTCGCCAGTTTAGCGACATTTTATTCTATTCAAAAATTTTGTTACTACAAAATAATAAAAACCCTCACTGCTGCACAAGTTTTCCATAATTGGGTTTTCCCGGGGACAATTGTCCAAAAATAACAGTGCCCAAATTTTTATGTGTGCTAGAATTTCTCAATTTCCAACATTTTATTTTCCGTAATTTTATTTGTGAAGATTGCAATGTGAGTTATTTGATATTTGATGTAGCAAATAAATTGTTAAATTAATTAACAACTAGAATAATTTCCAGTTACTGCAATAAAATTTCAGACTTGAAATTTTCACAAAGAGACGCATTAGATCTTATGCAAAATTGTAGGTGGGTCTTCATCTTGGGGTTCGGTCTCCCTATATGGGGTCCAAGCCCTCCAAAGGGTCATATTGGCATTTATAGGGTGTGTTGAGAGCCATGGGCCTCCACTATAGCAGAGAGCATATAGCCATGCCATGGGATCCTTCAGCTCCACAAATTGCTTGCTTGTGTTCCACTTATTTGATGATGATGATGCACCTGGACCACCTCGTCCCGCCGGCTACACACTTGCACCACACACTTGGCAGTTGATCCAAAGCCCAAATGGGGTTTTGTCTCACCATGGGAAACAAAGAGGGCTTGCATCATTGTTCCAGACCTTGCAAATGGGATACAGACTTGTTCGATCCACTTGGAGACCCATGAGGATGATTTTGAGCCCCCACGGCCACCTTGGGGCACCACATGTCATTATTTTTGGAGCCCTTCCACTCATCTTACCACATGTGGGACTCCATTTGGCCTCCCAACAACCCTCCTAGCTACTTGTCTATAATTTCGGCCCTCTTGAGAGGCTTATTTTTTCATATTATGGAGCTATCTTGGTGGCTTGTCACCAAAAGATGATATTTTGTACATTATTTTATTATTAAGGGCATCATTAGGCCTAATTAGGCAAATCGAACCCTTAGAGGATCATATATATTGATGAGACAATCATTTTATTCCTCATCATCACTTGGATTTGTATCTTTCTCTTCTTGAGAACTTCACACTACCTATTGATGGACGAACTGGAGGATCTTTAATGCATTTTGATGTTTGGATACATGCTTTCTTATCTTGGAGCTTCATTCTTGCAATTCTAATGGATGGATATAATCTTCTTGTCATGTAAGTACTCTTTTATGCGAAATTTTACATGCTTATTGTCTAATGTATGAAACATTATTGCTATGGTTATTTTTGTGCCCTAATTGTGATGTGGAATTCTTAAAACACTTGGTAATCTTGGCTCATTGCATATGTTACTCATCTAGACAAGAAGATCAAAACACTCTTAGGGGTGAGTTAACTCTTTACACCTTGAAATTCCGTTAATTGACAAGTCAAAGTATAAATCCTTCTTGTAGCTATGTAGTTGCTTCTCTAGGGCATGCGAAGCTGCAATTAGGCTCCTTGAAAGTACAGAAATCCTAAATCAAATTTTGTTCTTGACTCCATTCTCCCAATTAAGCTAGGCATTAGTCTATAAGTCCTCAGTGATCACCATAATTTCACCTCTTTTCTCTAATTTTTTTGCCCTAACCCTAGATGTCTTTCCTAGGGAATCCAATGATTTACAATCTAGCCATTGATTTTCTTAGCGAGTTGGCGAGAAGTTGTGTTGGGTTGTCCTCTACATGCCCTCCAATTTTGAAGTCAATCCCACGGTCGGTTTGTGAGATACACAAAGCCCTATTTCCCAAATCGCTTAACCCTTAATCCTTCTAGGTTAGCAGCCTTCAAAGGGATCTATTTCGCTAGAAAACTCAAAGGAAGTTCACTTATTTTTTATCCCTCCTCCCTTGCTTGGTCTAGATCTTTTGTTTGAAGTTTCACCCTAAAACCTAGACTTTGCTTGGGTCCTCTTGGGCTTCTTCGTGGTCCCATACCTTCATCATTCCTTATCCCACGAGGCCACCTAGAAACCCTCTTCCCCTAGGAATCTTGGGTCTAGGACATCCCTTATTCAAGAAGAATATCTTTAATCCCTAGGTCTAGACCTCCTTTGAGCCTTTCTTGGAGAGCCCCACAGCTTGCTTCTAAAGCAAGCAAGCCCCATAATTTGAGTCTCTCATGTGAATGGGCTCTTGAAATCACTATCCATCACATCATTGACTTACCATTTATAGTGATTTCCCTCATATAGGGACTCCTCCCATCAGTGAAAGTCTGTAAAGAGTAGGGGACATCGACTGAGGTGACAGTGGGTCCTTGTCCCATTGTTGCACTTGCCACTTGATCTAGTAGTAGTCCCTAAGGAACTGCTCCTAAGACCCCTACTAAATTGAGCAGTAACATTTTTGGAGTCGTTGTCAGGGAGACGAGACATGTGTCATTTTCCCCATACAACAATATTGACATATCACTCTTGGTGACTCCATTAGAAGAACGAAGCCCTAGTTCTTCACTGAATTCCAAATTTAATGCTTGTAAGGTGAAGCAAGCATCTATAGACGCATTTAGATTCACTCCGGCGACTTCCTTTGGGTATTATATGCAAAATCATGAAAGATGGCTTGTTATTTAAGAGAAGTCGCTCTTCGCTTTCCTTTCAATAAACTTGATCATGAAGACCTTCAAAAATTGCAAGAAAGTGTGGATCAATGTGCTAAGTATTACGAGTATTTGATAAAGTACAAGGATAGGATTTCATATTTGAATATTGTAGCTGGAAGAGTAATGAACTCTACCATGTATAGTGTGCCTATAAATGGGGTCTTGACCGTCTCATTGAGCTTGCTCACCATACTTGTACGTTCAATATCCTGATTGACCTGGTCAATGAAAAATATTATAATCGACAACAAAGCCCCATAGAATGTGATCAATTGGATGATCAAGGTAGCCTTGAAGAAAATTCAAATATGGGGGACCATCATGACAATGAGGGAACAGGGAAGGATGGAATGATTCTAGGGGAGATCATGGTGACCATGATCCCATGGAGGATCTTAGCACAGCAAATGAGCATGGTATGAATAAAACCCTATTCAAGCCCATAAGGATGAACATCATGAAAGAGGGTTTCTCATTCAAGAAAGGGTGTTAGAGGATATGGATATTATAGCTCCCTGTAAGGTTGACATTTTTGATTTCTTATGTATCCATGAGGGAAAATGGGATGTGGGCAACTATCATTTTGACAATGAACCTATTTATGATACTAACAACGAAATTGAAATTGATTGTCCCTTTCTTCAGGGTACTACTCACAATGATATACTTATTCACACCCCTGAGAAGGAGGATCATTGTTTTCCCATACATGAAGAAGGTCTATTGGAAGTAGTTGGCCCCATTTATGATACCGATGATGACACTGACAAGAGCCTTACTTTCCCTTGCCCTCTCCAAGATCCCAATGACATAGCTACATTATCCATTAGAGCCCTTGCCTCGCCCTTTCTCATACCATCACTAATATTGATGAACCCTTTCCCCCTCCTGAGTATGATGTTGAGGAAGAGCCACTCATTAGATGTATCCCTTCTCCCAATCATACCCTTAGGATTGTGAGCACACAAATGTTACCCCTTTTCAATGTGACCATCATATCGAGCAATCTGTTTGTTGTGTCTCTCCTTGTCCCGGTCCCCTTTTTCTTCCCATCATGACCTTGAGGCGACCACAAAGCATGAAGTTATGAACAATGATCATGATAGGGAATTCTTGAGCTTGGTCATTCATTCATCCATTTTATGCTTACAAGAAAGGCTCTGAACCTCTAAATTGGTATCCTTCCCCTCATCCCTGATTCCTTTCTGGCATCATATGGATATCATATTTTCCCGCCCCCCACCCACATCATCCTCCATGTGATTGTTTCTATGTTGGCTTTTGGGTTTGTTGCATAAGTAATCATATGGGCAATTCTTATATTGATCTAATGATATGTTGGTTGCATTGGTTGTATGATTACACCTAGTCTTTGCCTAAAGATAATATGCATGTTAGGGTAGGAAGCATTACATATCGGTTTTCAAATTAATTCTAACATCATATTCCTCTGTCATGATAGATTAAGTGCATTTAGATTAGAATTGCATCTAGAATAAATTTTATTTTTTGTTGATTTTTATGGCCTAACATAAGCATGGGTGATCATAAGACACCATAAAAACATGTTGCCTCATGTGCTTAGTATTTAATGTGCAGGTAACAGGTTTGCAGTCCCAAGAGATTGTTGGTGTTCTCATGACCTCCCCGTTCGAGTACGTTTGTGCACTCTACTAAGAGATCATGTCGCAGTTGGAGCTAGATGTTACCCACCACCTATGGGTGATCCACCCATAGAAGAAATTTTTCTCCTAGACGG